>JAXCHO010000078.1:3407500-3722500 GCA_036630365.1 Acanthiza pusilla
TAGATGGGAATGTAATTCTCAGCAACATAAATAGTAAAGAAAAAGGAGCATAAAAATTAAGATGCTTTTGTAGATTTAAAAATTGACTGATCCTTCTCAACAAAAGTGAATTAATGTGCCAGAATTTGCTTGGAGTTAGAATCCTAGACAGCTATATACATATTTTTTTAAATTAAATATGTTCATGCTAATTGCAATTCTATGGACTGCTGAATGCACTATACAAAACAGAATGAAAATGTTTCCTCAGAGAAGAGGTTCTTCTCTCTAGATCTAACACTAAAGTCATTGCTATGGCATCTGGAGTTGGGGCACAAGTGTGGGAAAGATTGTTTTGCTCTCATTTTGAGGGCTGGTTTAGCCCAGGCAGAGCACCGACAGTGTGCTAGTTCCTGATCCAAGATTGCAGAGTTCTGAAACTTTTGCCTCTAATTGGAGCTAGTGCTTTTACTTCTCCTTAGACTTTGGTATGACTGCTCATCAAATTGAAATTAATCTAACTTGGATGATGAAGGCTAGAGAACTTCTCCTGCCTCCAAGTTAAAGCATAAGACATTGCTCCCCTAATTCTGTTGACATGGGGTACTTGTGTTTTCCCTTTCTCTCATGTCTCACCTTTTCTGGAACGATTGTCAGCATAAGAGTGCACAGTCCTGTTTTGCTTAATGTTGGCTTCAAAGATTTGAAGGTAATGCTGAATAGATCAGGTTTGCATATACTGCTGTTAAAATAATGTAGATTTTTTTCCCTGGCATGCAGTAGATGAAGCTATCAGTATCCCCATTCTTGGCCATTATTTCAGGTATCCAGAGAACAGCTATTCATGGTGAAGACATGGAATAGAGAATTTTGTATGGTTTTCCCTGTTGTGTAATGTCTTGATGAATGTTGAATTAAGATGAAAAGACATCTGTTGACAGTAGAAACCACAAGGTTAGCATTACCAGCTGTCAGATAACAAATGTTTTGGACTAAGTCAGCTTGGAAAAATACTGAGAAAAAATATTAATTTTATTCTTCAGAACAATTTTTTGTCTGTCTTTGAATCTGTTCATCTCTTTCTGTTCCTTTTCCCTATGTTTTCTTTCTAGAAATCATATTACTAGCAATCATACATTGAAACAGGAAGTTTTATATAGGTATTGGAAAAAGCTAGCAGACTTTCAAACTGCACTTGTATAGACAAGTGCATGCACAGACGTTTCAGAGTCAAATGTATGTCTTGTGCTCTATGTCTTTCTGTGCAATGCGTCTGGGCTCTGATGCTCCTGGCATTCCTTGAAATTTAGCCATTGTTCTCTTGCTTATAGGGAGCAGCCACCTCTTTAATTAAGGAATTAAAATGTATATTTCTCCCAGTTAAATGCTAGTGAATGACTTACAGATCAAGAATAATTCACAAATCCTATTCCACCGATAATGATAAATTCTAGAAAATTGTAGTCAGATCACATATGATTCCTAAATGGAAAAACAATGAAAACAAATCAGTGAAACAATTTTTTATTATTACTTTCTCCTCTTTCTAACACATCTGAAATTTGTTATCAAATGTTATTAAGCAACACTGAGGTACATCCATGGTAAAGACTACATCCAGAATTCAAAAGGTATCTTTAGTAAGGGTCACATTTAACATCCATATCCTACACTGAGGATTCAATACAGCTCAGCAAACTGTGGTCCTTGGCATAGTGAAGGATTTGCTCAACTTTTCTACTTCTTAAAGTTACTTGCATTGCCAAGGTAACAAGATAACGATCTGATGTGTATGACAGAAAGCTCGGGATGCAGCTCACTGCCTCACTGTAGCAGACTACCTTTCAGCAGCTTCAATTTGCTAGCCAGGCTAAAAATGCATAACATGACTGCAGCATTGTCTCTAAATAAAATGACAGTAAAATTCGGAGAAGGCTTCCAGACTGATTTCAAACAGCTATGGTAAGCTGAAGTGAGACGCCTTTTCTTTCCAAAAGTTCCCAATGGACAGAATACCCTTTGAATTCCATCGTCATCTCACAGACCTTTGCATAGTAAGACATTTTTCACACAAGATGTCTGGCTATTTGGATACAATTCAAAAAGAGGCTTATGCTTCAAAGAGCAGGAAAGCTGACATAAGCTTTAGAGTAAATACCAAAATCTCTTATCTTTCCATATTTGTCATATATTATAAACCTTGCAAGAGTGGCCTCTGCAATAATAGGAAAAAAATCCTAAAGATTGGCTTGACAGACTAACAAAGGCATTATACATAAATGGTGGTTAGGGAACAGTTGTGGGGGGTTTAAGCTTTCTAAATGATAAATGCTCATTTATATTAAAATGTACATGAATTTCCAATGGGAATGTTTCCTAATACATAAAAGTCCTACATCTGAGGACTGATTTTTTCTCTAGAACATATGAACAAGAAACTTACCCCTGGGTATCTACCAGGACAAGGACAGAGAATTTCTATGTCCAACAATATTTTTTATTGCTTTTTGTATTAAATACTATTTTTATGACAAAACATAGACTTTATGTATGCATAATTCTAAACTGGTTGATCCTCCTTCAAAATTTTTTTTTGCCAAAGAAATGACCAGTGACAATTTTCTAAATGCAGTTCTAGGGAGATATTTCATACTATTTCTATAGTTTGCCTTTATGTGATGGCTTATACACTGTGAATAAACTCTAGAATTTTACTTGAATTAGTTTATTTTCCACATTAAAACATTAATACTTTAAAATAAATTTTCATTTTCTTAGGTTAATCTGTCATTTATTTTTAATGGAAACATTCAGAAGTTTCTGTTTTCAAAGTTCTTCCTTTGAAAAACCACACTGTTAAAATACTAATTATACAAGCTCACTTGAATTCCATGCTAATTGCCATAACAGAGTATTATTCATACATGTCACTGATTCATAAAGAGCTGCTGTTTTTATACAACATAAATAAATATAACTCCTTGAGGTACTCTCCAAAACAGACATCTGAGCCTCAACACCTTCCCTCTAAATCCTAGAATTATGCTGCCTTGTGACTTACTTGCAGAGTCAGCTGAGAAGCCCTGGGAAATTCATTATCTCTGGGAGAAATTAAGGTATGTGCTTCCTTTTCCCAGCATCATTCTTACTTGCCTTTGCCTTTCTCTGTGAATAAAGAAGATGCAGTTGATTCAGCCAGTGAAGGAATGAGTCAGTGGTAGAAATGAATTTAAGTAAATGCAACTTTTATGTATCCATACTTATGTATTTACTTGTATAAAGGAAAATTTTAATGCAACATGATTAAGTTAAAATTTCATCCTTATCATAGCAGAGATACTTCATCACAGATTTTGAGACAATTGCAGGAAGTGTTTTAAAGCCAATAATATCCATTACCATTATTATTAATTCTAAAATGAAAATAAAATTATTGTATAATCACAATAGATATTAAATACATGTTACACATAAATTTTCATGGGCTAGGATATACTGTATAGAACCAACCCAAACTAGAGAAAAAGGGCACAGGAAGGATGCTCTTTACTAGTCTCCATCACTTATTTAACAATTAACACTAATAGTTTCCTAGCAATTTTTCTTTCTTTTTTTAAAATAGATTTCTATCCACTGTATGAAATACGTTTTCCTATGAATTTTCTTTTTATAAATAACATCTCACTAACTTACCACAAAGAGGTGCTCTAAACCCACAGTAGCTATTGAGAGCAACTCTACCAAGAACAGACAGAACTGCTGCAAGCTCGCCTCAAGGTAGGGGTCTGTGATTTTTAAGAAAAAATATTTCTCATGGCAGTCAGTGCGATAAAACTTGTGTCCAGCAGTCAGAACTTAAGATAATGAGATTCATAGCTGTCGCCACATTAACAAGTCAGGCGACATTTATTCCGCTGAATAGATTTAGACAGAATACTCAGCTATCGATCATCTCGTTTTTCATAACTAATCTATTCAGACAGAATAGAATGTCTTTTTCCCCCCTGCAGTTATAACTATGTAACTAGTGACTTGTTTGGCACAATTTTGCAGAGGTTTCTGCCCTGACAACTGTGGTGCATGTGTTTAAATACTATTTTTGTGACTTATTCTGTTGTCTACATTTTCTTTACTTGCATGTGTAAAGACGAACATATATACAAGTCTTCACATCATTAGGACTGAAAAAATAAATTTCCCTGGAGATCTAATTTCTAAATCTTCCTTTAATCCAATTTAAATTAGTTTTGTAATCTCAGATTAGCTTTAACAATTTTTCTGAGTACTGTCACTGTTCTGACTGTCAGAGAGGAAAAGCGTGGCTGAGGCAGAGAACTCTGAACACTGCATTATGCCTTATCTGTATCACTTCATACTAAAACAAATGGGGATGAAACTTGATTGCAGTCTCTGCAAGAAGTATATGGCTTTGACCTATTCAATCAAAAGAAGAGTCACCTGCAGTAATGGCATCATCTGTGGGGTCTTCATGGAGGTCTACAATTACATGGAGGCCACTGGAGGTAAAACATCTGCAATTCCAATTCTTGAAAACTGAACCTATACATACCACTGAAGAAGTATTTTTTTCATTTTGAGTTTGGAGAACTCTGGACCTGAATAGAGATGAATGTTTATAGTTCTAGGTGATTTGAAAATACTACCTGAAAACTCCATTTTTAATCATTATTTATTTCTGAATACGGTTTAGAAAGTGATGTATATAATACAGAGTATGTCCCCTTCTGATCTGTGTTCAGTTTCTCTTACGTAAATTAAAGATTATCTATATATTGGATAATTAACAGTTGTCCCTTTGGACCTCTATATTTATGAAGAGATATATTTCATTCTCAAGACACTTGAAATTCAACTTTAAAATCTAGCTATTTGTATTCAAATGTTAAAATATTTGGATGTCTTGAAGCATTCTGAAAGTTATCAAAGGTGATTAGCACTTTGTTTCTGTTTGATTTATAGTGTAAAGAAGCAAGTCTGTATTTTGAAAGTATACTGTTTGCAGTAAACAATGCTTATAAATGTGAAAGAAGGAAGGGAAGGAAGGGAAGGAAGGGAAGGAAGGGAAGGAAGGGAAGGAAGGGAAGGAAGGGAAGGGAGGGAGGGAGGGAGGGAGGGAGGGAAGGAAGGAAGGGAGGGAGGGAGGGAAGGAAGGAAGGAAGGAAGGAAGGAAGGAAGGAAGGAAGGAAGGAAGGAAGGAAGGAAGGAAGGGAGGAAGGAAGGAAGGGAGGAAGGAAGGAAGGAAGGAAGGAAGGAAGGAAGGAAGGAAGGAAGGAAGGAAGGAAGGAAGGAAGGAAGGAAGGAAGGAAGGAAGGAAGGAAGGAAGGAAGGAAGGAAGGAAGGAAGGAAAAGAAAATAAAAGGTTAAAAGAAAATATACAGACTTACTGTACAGGTTCCAGCTAAACACAGGATAGATGAAGCACAATTGTTTGAAGACAAAACCAGCAATATTAGAGATATTGAAGCAATTTTTTTAGTTGAACATGATGTAATTTTAAATAAACATCAACCTTAGATATCATTTTCAGACTGTACGTATGCCTCAAGTATATGAATGATCATACTGTGTTTGAATTTTTACCCTACTACCTTCATTGTGTCTCTTTTTAAGGGCTTATTAAGTATTTTATTCCATTATCTTTTATGTCTAGATGCTTGCTAATTGAAGGTTCTTTAAAGCCTCTCTGACTGGAGGAAGCTTAGGCTGCATTGCCCGAAGTTGCATTAAGCAGACCCTCATCAGCATTCAGCACCACTGCCATAGCGTAAAGCCTGGAAGAAGTGGAAAAAATTACCTACTGAAACATAAGAAGAGAAGATGAAAAGAAGAAGAAGAAAAGAGCAAGAAGAAAAAAAAGCTCCTTATTTCTGTTCTGAAGCTTCTTTTTCTAATGGATCCCCCTCCCAAGCACTGTTGCGAATGGCAGGTGATGTGTTCTGCAAATAGATCAGCAATGTCACTTCTAAAATTGCATTTTTTGGTATTCAGGTGTTAAAGCCAGTCAGCTGGTAGCCAGGCTTTATCCAAGGCTGTATTACAGAAAACAAGTATATGTTAGATCATCTAGCAGCAATTACAGTAAAACACCTCTGGCTTGAGCCAGAATCACTGTTACTGTTGCTTCCTGCAGTGAATTCTGTCACTATCATATTTGCTTCCTTTTTCACTCCCAGGTGTCAGATATACTGGGCTAAGATTATTTTGCTGGGTTGAATTTGTTCCACAACTTCTTCAGACACTGAAGTGACTGTTATCTCTCCAACCATTCTCAAACACTGAGATTTCAGTGAAAAATTGCAAAGATATATATCAGATTATATTTTAAAAGGTATTGCAAAAGTCATTAAATAAATGATGAGATATCCATTGTTAGACTTGCTGTAGTCACAGATGTAATATTTTTCTTCTTTTCTTTTTTTTTCTTTTTGCCATAATAATCACTGCAGCAAGTTGTAAATACAATGAACCCTCCTGCTATCTATGATGGAGAGAGCACAGAAACTGATTTATGATATTGATTTATGATATTGTACTCTGCAAAGTTCAGGTGCAGTCATAAAATTTACTAGTTTCAGAAGTCTCTGGAAAGAAAAAAAGGAGGGAAGGAGGGAGGGAGGGAGGGAGGGAGGGAGGGAGGGAGGGAGGGAGGGAGGGAGGGAAGGAAGGAAGGGAGGGAGGAAGGAAGGAAGGGAGGGAGGGAGGAAGGAAGGAAGGAAGGAAGGAAGGAAGGAAGGAAGGAAGGAAGGAAGGAAGGAAGGAAGGAAGGAAGGAAGGAAGGAAGGAAGGAAGGAAGGAAGGAAGGAAGGAAGGAAAGAAGGATAAAGAGAACCAAAGGAAGAAAGAATAGAAAGTATGAAAACCATAATATTTCCCTTCTCACGTGTAAAAAGTATAAGGGAAATTTGCATGCACACAGATACTGTAATGAAATATTTAGTTATTTTTTGCAGTTTGTATAATTCTTGCTCACCACATTAATTACCTAATATATTCGTATGCTACTGTAACTGACACTTATTGTTTACTCCCGGTGTAATTCTGTGTGGTTTATGTATTAATGTTCTGTCATAGCTTAAGTCTTGTGCAGCTTCATGGAATTATTTTCACAGGCTATCCAAAGAACTGAGAAATAATGTAAAGATAACCTACTATTTTTCCTACTATTTTTCTTCCCCCATGATGTCTTTAAAGGGATTCAAGAAATGGGGAACAGAGCTACTGATTTGACAGAAATGTGGGGCAATGGTCGAAGCATAGATGATGTAGCTACAAATTGACTGGATTAAGGGGACACGTTGGGTGGTGAGAAGGTTTGCAACTGCAGCAAGGAGGGACTGAGCAAATGCAGGAAAGTGGTTTGTTAAGGAAAGTGGGAGAGAGGATTAATAAAAATATTAATATAAAACAAGGCAAGAAATGAGGAGTTTTTAGGCTTTTTCTGGTCTAGCCTCTCCCCGCCCTTTCAGCCAAATCACTGCGTTGGTTTCCTGAGTGTAAGGACATCCCTGTCCTCTTGATGTCAGGACCATGAAGGTAGAGGTCCTTTGCTCCTACCAACATCTTCATTCCATCAAGGTCTGACATTACTTGGAAGGCAGAGAACAACCTCATTGATCCAGAAAAGCTGCCTATCATATCTGTAAGAAAAACATATTAGAATTCCCCGATTTCTCATTCTTTCAGCAGGTGAAAAACTACAGGGATCCACAGGTCAGGTTCTCACTAGGGAAAGTGTTTGCATGCAGTCTTCCAAAAAATCCAAAGGAGGTACACACAGTATTGCAGGAGAACGAATTAAAAGGTTTTTCTCTTAGTTCCCTAATGTCTTTGAAGGATCATTTCTGCTCTGGCAGCAGCAATAAAGACTTATTCCAAGGAAAAGATCAAGCCTTTTTCTGGAGCTTAGTGATTTTTACTTAGTGATTTTCTACTTTCATTTAAATAACTGATGCAAACAGCATGATTTTTCTATTTCCAGCTCATCCTTGCCCTTTCATGATCAAAATCTAATTTTTAGTTTTGGCTCAGGCTCTAGACACTCACACTTTGAAGAATGAAAATGACCATAGTTACAATGCTGTTAAACTTTCAACTGAATGCATATAGGAAACTTCATCTTCTTTCGATAATAATCTTTTCCATCTGCATCTGAACCAGAGACCTGCTCTTCCAATAATTGTAAATAATAAAAAGAATTTTCTGTCCGATCTATGTTCATTTCATCCATTGCAACAGCTTTCTGTTGCAAAGGGACAGAAGAAGGGTACACATAGGGAATTATTATAAGAATGAAGACTAAAATATATTTAGGAAAAAAACCCCCTCTGAACCATAAAAAATTGAATCAGTTTTGTGACTCTTGAAAAGTGGATGTCTTTTTGTTCCATATTCTGTGTCATGGGATTTTTGTTGTTTTGTTTTGTTATATTTATGGAAGCATTATTTTCTCAGATACTGATGAATAATAAAGTAAAATCAAATAAACATCTGACCAACTACCGGAATATGATTGCCCCAGTTGGTTTGACTTCATATTTCAACACCTAGCTTTCATATAAATATTTGTCTTTTCACTTTCTGCAAAAATTTATATGCAATAATTTTTAAAACTAGTTTAAGTTAGGTATTGGATTTTAAATAAAAGGACTAAACTCCAAGTTCAAGAAGGCTTTGAGCTAATATTTTAACATAGCTTTAACAACTTATGGATAGAACATGACTCCTTGTGTGGTCTGCAGTCTTTTGTGCATGGGACCACTAAATGTGCCAAGGATCTACAAGTCAGTCAGAATCTGTGTGGCATTGGTCCTGGAACAAAATATGCAGTGAGTGCTGTTCATATTTAAACTGGATAAAAATGAAATCTAAACAAGAGTTTGACTCACATGGAAACTGCATTTTACTTCCTGGTAAACAGTAATTTGGTCAGCAATGACATGTCCTTCTTTGATGTTATGCTGTGAATGTTACAAGAAGATCCCTCCCTTAACCAAACTAAATGCAGTTTTTCCACACTGTTGCATTATGTAGTTTATTTCTACTTAACCAAGATCCACTAAAGAAAGTTATTAGACCTACATGCACCATTTGATAGGACAGAAATTAAATGTCAGCAGTAGAACACTTATGAACAATGTTTCGCAGTCTGCATCAGCATGTGCTTTCATTAGAGGTTTGGCATCTCTCTGCCTATACGTGTTTTTTTTAACAAGAAGTTACAGCCATCCTATGACAAACTCTTGAACTCATCCAGATTTTCCTATGAATTTCAAAATATGTTTATAGCTAAACATATTTATATCAAGATGTGACCCTCTGAATTGCGAAGATGACCAACACATTTTCACTTTCACTAACATGTGAATCTAACAAGATACTGGCAACACTTACCAAAATTTCCACTCTGTATTCAGAACAAGTTTATCCTTCAACAAGTTTGAGTTAACTGAGGTGATAGTCAGGATAACAGGTTTTTTAAAAAGCCATTCCTGTTACTTGAATCATACACTGGAAATGGGACCAGTTTTTTTGTAGCTCAGGTAAAGATGTGATCATTCAATCTCATTTCAAATCATTGATAGTGATACTAGAGCTGACTACCACCATTCAGAATCCTCCAGGACTACGATTAACTTATATTATTCCTCCCTGAATCCAGTAATCATCTAGTAATATTGACAGGAAAGGGAAAAAGATATTAGAGTCCAATGCTCTATGATGAAGCCATACATTAGTGTGAAAATTTGGCCTATGAAAGGACTTTCTTTACAGACCAAGAGAGTATAACTTTCTACATGAATTTTCTATTCAAATTCCTCTTTTTTTTTACACTTTACACACACTTTCACACAATAATGTACTTTAATATCTTCCAGGAAAGTACTAAACAACAGGACTAACATCTGTTACTTGGTAAAAATATTATTCCTGCTGCTAAGTGACTTTTTGTTTTTTTCTGTACCATTTATAATACCATAGATATGATTCAGTGTCTCTCTGAAAGCAATGTTTTCTTTTTTATTTTTTGTGTGTACGAATTAGAAACTTCATAAACCTTGACTTATATTTCTGAACAAAAAATAAAGAAAATCACATAGCTGTGCGCCAGCTGCTGATACCTGATGATGCACCACTTCAGCATTCAACATAAAATAAGGTCTATTTTCTGTTAACCTGAACTTAGTACATGCTGTGACTGAGTCAGCAGCACCTTCTTTATAAAGCAAAGTAGTGTGGCAGCTAGTTTTTGAATGTCGTAAAACATTCTAAGAATTTTAATAATTTCTGCAATAAAAAACAAGCTCTCTTCAATTGTTGTAAAAGAATGGCAGAAGATGCATGAAAAAGGAGAAGGAGTTTAAGAACCCACATTTTCCATTCCTGTCCAGTCTTCCCTTAATAATTTCCTGATGATCTCTTTGAAATACAGGTATAGTCTGAGAAGCTGCTCTTGGCTTTGAAGGTCTGAGCACACTGCACTGTGTACTGTATCCATATGACTTCAGATGCAGCAGCAGATCACAAAAAGGCAAGTGGCAATGCAGACTTATCTCTGAGGAGTGCGCTGAACTCTCACAATAACTTAAGTGTACTTGAAATTTAGATCGCCGCTGTGAGATTAGATGAATTGTCAGGTTGCAAAAACAAATGGGATAATATTATTGAAGGAATAATAGGACTATGAAGTTACAAGGCATTATAAAACTTAAAGTTTTGAATATTTAATTTTGCTTTGTTTTAATTATGTCTTCTGTTAAGACAATCAAGGCCTGTTGAACTGGACCACAGCCAGGAAATGCTTATATTGATGGTACACTCAATAAATGCTATTCTTTCTCATCTAAGACTGAAATGCCTTTTTGATTAAATGAACAGAATCTAAGATCTTATCTATCGATTATTTAAGTTAATGTGTTCTGATGAGGAAACAGGATAAGCAAAGTAAAGATGATACTCCAACTAACCTCTATTCCATCAAGATAAGGTGTCATTGCTTCACTCAATTTTGTCATTTGCTTAGGTAAGTTTGTTTGATATTAAAGACCAATATACACAGCAGACGAATTATGTGTCAGCACTTCATGAAGTAGGAAAAGGTTCTGAGTGATAATGTATAAGATGTAGAAATTAAGAATTCCAAATGAGAATTCCTAAAGCCAGCTAACATTTTGTCTTATTTGATCTTTTTTCAAATCCGTACAGTTTATATGTTTTCAGAGGCTTCTGTCTTACTTTTTTTTTTCCCTGAAAAAACCTCTGTGGCATACGTACATGAGATTATTTTTCATTCTTACATATTCTAACTAATATACTAGAAAATAACAGAGAGTAGATTTTCAGAAAACTGCAGAACCTGTGTAGATCTAGGCAGTGTATCTCTCCTGAATGCAGAGATCTAGAGGAGAAATTCTGACTTGATACAGAATGACTGACTCTAGGTGCCAGGAACAGTACAACAGGGGCCAAGCTTTGGATGAGCCATTTTGCTTTTCAGAAGGGTCAATTGAATGCTGTGGAGAGTGCAGCAACTAAACTGCTGCAACACTCAAGCTGGCACATTTCAGTTACAGCACTATCTACCTCTACACTGCATTGCAGTAAAGAATGTAAACTTTAACTTGGAATGTGATTAAAAGGGCTATGAGCAAGCTGTTTTCTGAACCAAGGGAATTTCCCTTCATTTCATTAGCTGCAATGGTCAATGCTATCCCCATAATGCAAAGTTGTTGATGTAAGAATTACTCTGACTGTGGAAAAGATTGTGGGAGAAACTTTGCAGAGCTGCTCTCAGTTCATACCTTTCTTCTAATATACTTCATTACCAACCTTGGAAAATGTTTGATGTCATAAATCAGTAATGTGCGGCAGAGGAGCTTGGGGAATGATATATTTATTTGTACTGACCACAATACTGCTGAAATTTTCTACAGACTGATGCTAGAGGCAATTTGTTTTAGGTTGAATTAGCTGATGTTTCCTTTTGTACTCAAAATTCAAAGAGTACTTTGTCCATCTAGGGTAACAAAATTCAGTATGCTGCTTTTTAAGCTCAAGATATTTTTTCCCCCAAAGATTTATGCATTGAAAAAGCTGCAAACTAGCTCAGTGGAAAAGATTAAGAATGAAGCACACTTAATTAAAGAGCCATCATCCCAACTTAAGGTAAAACAATGCTTTGTCTCTCTCTTTGGATTCTTCTCTGCCTAATTTAGCATTCCATTAAATTTGAAATTAAACCATCTGTATGAGTAACAACACAATTTTCACCTCTTATTTTGGAGAACTATCTAACACTGTGCATTTAAAATATAAAATTGTTAATGTGGAAGGTCAAAATTTAGAATGAGAGAGAGAAAAGGAACTTCCTCTAGCTGAAATGATTTGAATAATGTGGTTTTACTGTTAGTGATATTAGTCCATACCATCCTGTTCACCTGAAACTCAGGTTCACCATGGCCTCTAGGATTTATTATTAAACATTCAAACTCATTGCATGAGTCCTTTACAACCTTTCATAAGATATTCAGCCTCTCTACATAACTTTCAAATCTGAGTATTTGCATCCCAAAAACTTCTGTCTCTAGTGGGGTTCTAGGAAAGTTTTCTTTTCCCTGATGACATCTGTAAGAAATAGACGTCTCACCAGAAAAATGCTTCAATTACCAGCCAAGATAAAAAATTAAGTCAAATTATTCGAGCTCAAAACTATCTGCAGGTTGATGGATAGGGTATTAAAGATGAAATGTCAGCAGATCCTAGTTTAGGATAAAGCTAAATATGTGCCAGAAAAACAAATCTTTTTTTAATTCATCACACATACTCGTCTGATAATTAAAATCGAGTTATGGTCCAGGGATTACAAAAACACCAAACAAAAAAAAGGATATTTTTAAGACATCCAAACTGGGCCGTTGGCCTCTACCCAACTGGAATGTTACTGTGACAGTGGATAAAGTTTGGTAGAAAAAAAGGAAGAAAAAAAGGAGTTTGCATCTTGCTGAGATAATCGGAGATATTGGAAGAATGGTTAGGATAATACAAGCCTGTAAAGTGAAGAAGGGTGAATGGTGTTAGGAACTGGGAAAGAATGAGGATAACTGAATTGAAAACTTCAGTTTGATTTTATTTGTTGTCTCAGTCAAAAGGCTTTTAAGGACTCCAGAGTCCTCAATCTGGTATGTTTCCTAATTCAGGTGAGCTGATGTTCTACACTAATTCTTATGTTTTCTTTTATTAATGATAAAAAATGAGCCCAGGTTAAGAAAAGAGAATGAAAAATATGGCATATAGTGAATGCAGATGCTCTTTATTTCCTGACTTTTACAGAGCATAGAAAATTTCCTTTTCTGAAATATAAATTAATGCCACCAGTTTCTCCCTCCTCCCATTCCTGCTAAAAACAGAAGATTAATTTAACAATTCACTATTATACCAGAGATTGCCTACAGAAAAAAACCCAAAACCTATCTTTTTCTTAAAAAAAAAAACAAAAACCAAAAAAAAAAACCTGAGAACTTTCATTAGGTTATTTTTTAAACTCAGCTCAGTCCTCCTGGAATTTTCAAATTGACTGCTCAAGGACAAATCTTTTATTTGTAGTGTTTTTACTTTTCTCAAGTCTTTATTTCAGCAGGGAACTCTGTAGATAATGGGTTTTCATGCAGATATATTCAGAGACAAAAAATATTTTCTGCATAGCAGTGGATGCATTATGAGATCAGTCCTCCTCTGATGTGTAACTTGATATCAAGATCTGCCAATTTGTCTCTTTGTGTGATCTTGTTTTGAGATCACTTGTTACATTTCTGTCTTTCCCTAGAAATCAACATGATAAGTTTGATACATATGAAATATTTATACAATTTAATAATTACAAGAAGATTTTCAGTTTATTTTTTTCAGCAGTTTATTATTACTGCTGAACATTTTAGGTACAATTCTGTTTTACTGATCATAAATTCTGAACATAACCCATCAGATGCAATAGTTTATGTCTGTGAGAAATTAGACTCACAAACACTTTCTGAACATTGTCATAACTAGATTTCTGTAGAGTTACTTCTAATTTATATTAATTGAAATTATATTTAAGTCAGCTCATTTGAATTGCACAATTCAGTAGAGATGGCATAGAAATTAAGTCTAAATACTGACCTGAAAATTTTTATACTCAGTCTTCTCATTTTTCAAGTCTGCTCTTTTGCCAATATTTGGAAATAAGCATTAAATAATATTTCTTTGAAAAAGAAGAAAACCAGAGTTCTTCATAGGCTCCCATGACCTTTCAATTTGAACTAGATTCCTGTATGAGCCACTTCTCCTGGAGTCATCAGATTCTGCTGAATAATATAATTCTTAATTTCAGAATTAACAGATTTTCTTTTTCCTTGCCTGTTTTTAATTAAAAGAAAACTTTTCTACAAGATTTTAGTTTAACAACCAATGTCTTGACTCTGTATAGAAATGTCAGAAAACCAAATTACATTTGTAGCTTTTATAGTTCTGCAACAGTACTTGAAGAAGCATCATGAACAAAAGAATAACTTATGGAACATTTTCAGGATGGGCTAATGCATCCACAAAATGTTTTGCTTGCATATTAAAAAAAAAAGAAGAATAAAAAAATTGTCTATTTGTCTATCTACAATAGACATTCCGATTTAAAAGAGGAATGAAAAATCTTTCTTGGCTTGAATTCGAATCCATGAACACTTGGAGTGTCATCAAATTTCATCCATTAATTTTGCGAGTGACACCAAACTTGAGAGGGGTGGGTGGGAAGTGGACCAGGGCAGAGCTTCTGTTCAGAGGCACCTCCTAAGGCTGAAAGAATTGATAGGAAGCTTATGAAATTTAACAGAGGCAAATGCAGAGTCCTGCAGCTGGGAAGGAAGACCCACTTGAGCCAATGCAGGCTGGAGACTGACCAGCTGGGACACAATTCTGCTGAAAACACCTTGGGGCCCTCAGGAAGAAAGTGACCCAAACATGAACCAACACCTTTCTGGCAGAAGAAAAGGTCATCAATATCTGGGGCTGTATTCATTGCAGTAGAGCCAGTATTTTGGGGAAAGTTGTTATCCCCCTATACACGGTACTTTTTAGCCCAGACTGTGTGCAGTTTTGGTCTCAATTTACAAGAAAATTTGATTACAATTTACAGGAAAAATACTGGTAAACTCCAGAAAACCACTAAGATAACTGGAGTATGGAGCACATGGCCTGTGAGGAGTGGCAGAGGGAGCTGGGGCTGCTTAGGAGGAAAAGAGGTGGCTTGAGAGGGACCTGGTAGCACCCTAACAATACATCTGAGGAGGAGATTGAGGCTGGACTTATGCAGACTTTATTTCCAGAACCATAATATGAAACCAATGAATTTGTACAGTGTGGTTTGTCTAATATAATACGTAGCAAATTGATCATAAAATTATTATACTGTAAATCTCTGCTGAGTTTTAGGTAGATTTAGTGTCTGGGGAGTGCTTGCTTTGTTGATAATTTGGAACATCTAATTTTCCTTTTTAAGAAGTTAATAGCATTCCCAAATAAAATAAGACTGAGAGAAGTCTTGGTGAAACCTTTACATAGATATAAAATAGTTTCTTATCTTTTTACTTTGGAAGTTTTGAGCAGCCAACTATTTTTCAGTATAGCTATTAACACTTCCAAATACCTGAAAAAATAACTTAAACTAGCACAAAAAAAGAGGTTTCCCATACTCACTGTGTTTTCGTTTAATACTCTTGATGTTAATACATTATTTCAATAGAATGTAATAATAGTAGATTTCTGTATGACAGGAGCAAATTTTCATTTAATGTAAGACCATCCATTATAATCAGAGACAGGGTACTTGAACTGAAGATCACCACTCAGTTAAAATAAAAAATAATGAATGTGTCATGTTTAATAGAAAGTGCCATATGAATACATGACAAGTGGTGCATATTCTAAATGTTTTCTATAAGTCATGGATGTAATTTTAGATTTTAGAACTTAAAAAGCTCTTTGCTGCTTTTTAGTTGGCATGGGACACAACACCTGTGTTTTTATTTTTATTTGAGGCATCAGAGTTCATAAAGCTACTTAACTATATGTTTTATTTGACAATAGACAACTACTGAAACAAATATGCATTAAACCCACAAAGTGTAATTATAAATGGAAGGGGGCAGACAGATCACAAAGCTGTAACTGACTCTAAGGATTCCTGCAACACAGAAAATTTAGAAAGGGCTTTGAGTTGTCTATAAGTATCAGTGTGACCCTTGGACTAAATATCAGAACCTTGGGCTCACTAGGAAAACAACTACAAAGTAAAGAGTTATGACCCCATTATTTGGTACAGATTTGTAAATGAAAAATTGCTGTCTCAAACAAGAAGGCTAACGTAACATTTTATAGCTGTGTTCTCAGTGTTATAGAAACAGTGCATTTTAGATTCTAAAAAGTTTATAGAGAAATGAAAAATAGTACCAATACCTAGTCATCATAAGCCTGTGGTGAAACAAAAAGGGTCAAAGGTTTTATTTCTGTCTGTAAATCATATTATGCTATCTGCTACTAATTTATTTCTTGTAATAAAGAAGGATATGAATCACCAAGAATCAGAACAATATTTTTTTAATCTGGTTCATTTCCCATCTACATACACACATACATTCTTTTACATGCATTTCAATGACTGTTCATCATTCAAGTGTCTGGAAGAGGAAAATTTATGGTCACACATGTATCATTCTGTAACAGACTTAAAAATTGGCCCATCCGTTGTAAAATGAACCATCAGTCTCCAGTCCAATGGAACTTTTGAGATACAATTCTGTACACTTATTGCCTTGGAAATTCTCCCTCTGATCTGTAGTACACCCTCACCCTTTTTCCCTAAACTGAGAAAGGAAGAAGAAAGAGTGGAATTTGCTATGAATGGATCCATATTCATCAAGAGGAAATTTCTTTGGAGAACCTTTGATACAGAATAAGCTTAGGCTCATTGGCCTAGGCAGGTGTAAAAATGCTACAAAAGGCATTTCTCCCCTCTCACAGACCAAAGGGGAAAACTAGGGAATTTACTCCCTCCAGTCTGCAGTCCAATTTGTGAACACTATATAGGGTCTCTCTGAATCATGTGAGGAAATGTTATTTATGACTGTACATTATCGTTTTTGTGGGCTTGGAATATAAAATGGGTTTGGGAATGAAATAAGAAATTAAAAAAACAAACAATTAATTCTTTCCTACACAGTATCCTCTTGTCATTTTTGTGTCAGGGTACACGATAAAGTGAGGATAAAATGGTTTATCATTGGACCAACAATTAATTTTAAAAATCCAGGGGAAATTTTAGAATTAAACCTATGAAAAGTGACATGTTAGTCACCAAAAGTTAAGTATTTAAAGAATTTGGTCTTAGTGAAGTATTTGGGCATTACATACCATGAGCTACATAAGGCTAAGGAAGAGAGACAATATTTGTTTTTAAAACTGCCAACAGACTCAATGATTAACCTTAGGAATCTGTGGAAATATTAATGCAGTTAAAAACCGTATGAAGGAGGATCTTATTTCTCTAAGATGTGCAAATGTCATCTTGAGTATCCAAACATTTCACCTGTGACATTGTGCTGTGCTAAATTGTCCCTGGCCCTCAGGCCCTTGTAGTTTCTTTGTTTCCATGTTGCAGTCATGGATTTCATTTTTTACGTAGTTTTAAAAATTTTTATTTATTTTCTAATATTTCAGATGTCTTGTGTTTTCCATATGTGTAATATAACCTTATTTTATTGTGGTAACTTGGTAGCTTTCTTGATGTTTAGCAGTACTCAACATATATATTGAAAAGGAATAAAGGAGAGTCTAATTTGAGTGACTAGTTGTGGAAATTGGTTTAAAAGTATGTTAAGGAAATTTTTTTCTGAACTGTTAGGAGTAAAACATTTGAAAACTCTCTTTTCAAACTCTTTATATTTAACAGGTCATTATTAGATTGAATGAGGTTCTATGTGAACAGAAGTAATGCTAGTTTATTCAAGACCAAGATTCTTTTTCTTCACTTGAGTACGGGATGAAGCTCCTTTATTTTTTGCATGTGCAATGAATACAGATAAAGGAGCTTCGATTTTTTGCTTTCTGCATCAGGAGCTTGATCCAAGGCCAGCTCAATGGAAATGCTCCTATTGATTTCAGTGGCTTTGGATCAGACTTTAAATCTGTTGTGACTGGATTGAAAACCAATATATTTATCTCTTTGGAATTCTACTGACGTAGTTTCTTTTAAAGGGTTTTGTTTAATTCTTTTCCTGTTGCAATTCAGGTAATTATTCAAATAATTCAACCTACTTCCTATTTAACATATTGTTATCAGCTGTCAAAATAATTAAATACTCTATATAAATTTAAGCACTTAAAATGACAGAAATGTTGCTGATAAGAATAATGAAAGAAACAGAAAATCAGGAAAAAAGATTACAAGGATAATTCAAACCATTTCATCTGTAAATAATGAGAATTTAATGAGGTTGATATCCAAAAGGGCTCTCACTTCTTACAGTATAAAGCATTCACTTTTCACATTAATTTTCTTTTTAGTAGCATTTTTTGGACATTGAAAAGAAAGAGTTTATGTGAATATAAGTTGTTTTCATGGAACTTTTTCTCTGGTCCTAGATAGATCAGTTCACCTACGGACTTCTGAAAAGAACATTTCATCAAGTGTGTGATCTGTCAAAAAAACTTCAAAACTCAGGGGGCTCATATCCTATAAACAATAGGCTGGCTCTTTTATTTGAAAATCTGAAACTCCATATTCTCATGATATAGAACATGCCCTTAAGATAAGCTTTGTAAAATATCAAGATCCAGAGTCAACAAAGAAATAAAAAATAAAAAAGAAGACATTATGGCATTGGTCCACATTATTTGGACATTGCTCTTTCAGATCAAAGCAGCACAATCCTTGGGAAAAATTTAAAGCTGATTATTATAGTGAATCAAGTCCACAGGTCCACCACCAGTGAAAGAATTGTTCCATCTGCCCTAGACATCTACATTTATTGAGATGAATTATCCCCTGGAGGTACTGGTCTCTCTCCATTTACTACAGAAAAGTCTCAATAGATAAATTAAATGGTATGGTCAGCTCTTAGAAAAAGAAAATTAGGTAAATTGAGACCCACACTGGCTACTGATTCATCTGTGTGAAGTATCTCCTAATAACTTATTAAATAAGTCAAAAGAAAACAAAGTCTACTTTGATACAAGAAGCTGGAACTGTATGTACCTCTTGGTGAAATATTTGTTTCAGGTGTTTATTCATTGCTTTCAACTTCGAAAGTGTTTCTTTAGTTTGGATTAATCATACAGTATTTCTTGTCTGAAAATTTGTAAAGCTTCGGGGGTTGGCAAGATGGGAAAAAATCTGAGAGCAACAAGAATACTGGGAATTATAGTGAGGAAGAAATTCCATGATATAAGGTTAAAAAAAAAAAAAAAAAGGAGAAAGAAGATACTGTGTAAAACTGAAAAATAGATGGCAGGCTGCTGATGCATAGCTCTCCGCACCTATTTCAGTTACCTGTCTCTGCTGAAAAAGGTTTATTGCCAGCACATCACTGAAAGCTGCAGTTGAGAGTGCCTCAAATGGGCACTCTTAAATGGGAGTTCGGTGTTCAAGCAAGGGCACCAGATTTATTGAAGGGATTAAGGTAAATTAGGCAAGTGGAAAAAAAAAGTAAACTTCTGATAATGAAAGTTTTAAAGATTGTGAAAATATTTTGGGTTTAGAAACCCACAAAACCAAACATAAGGATGAAATTTTTTTTCTGACATTTAAAGAAACATCAAAATTAATCCAGATGTTATCATAAAAGACATAAGGGTCATTGTAATCAATATTTTTGTTTATGTGATCCACTGATGTTCACAGATAATAAAAAATATCAACAAGGTTTATGCTGTCAGATGTGGAATTAGGTACTTAAAGTTTGGAAAACTATGTTGGTGTATGTCAGCCAACCGTAATGATTTCTATAAGTATTAAAGGGCTGAGTGGACCTGTTAAAAGTAAGAGGGTTTTACAAGTAGTGAAGAACAAAATTTTGGTGGTGTGTTGCTACAAGGAAACTTTTACAAGTCAGCAATCCAAGTATTTGAGAGCGATATGGGCATAGAACAAAATCGTCATAAAAAATAGAAAGGCTTGGGTTGGAAGTGACCTTAAAATTCCAACACCCTGTCAAAGCCACGGTACATCCCACTAGATCACGTTGCTCAGTGCTCCACATCCACCCCAGGCTTGAACACTTCCAAGGATAGGACATACAGCTTTTCCGGGTAACCTGTTCCAGTGCCTCACCAACCTCACAGTAAATTTCTTCCTGATATCTAAACTAAAACTATCCTACTTCAGTTTAAAGTGTGTCCTCCTTGTCATATTGGTACGTGCTGTTGAAGTCACTCTTTCTCTTTTTTATAAGCTTTAGGAACTGGAAGGCTGCGATGACATCTCCCCAGAGCCTTCTCTTCTCCATGCTGAAATACTTCCACCCCTCAGCCAATCTTCACAGAAGAGGTGTTCCAGCCATCAGTTCATCTTAATGGTCCTTTGGACTTGGTTCAATGGGTCCACATTTCTTGTGCTGAGGACTCCAGACCTGGACACAGCACTCTTGATGGTGTCTCACAAGGACAGGGTAGAGGAGGAGAATCACCTTCCTCACCCTCCTGGCCTTGCTTCTTTTGATGCAGCCCAGGATGAACTTGGCCTATTCGGCTGTGAGTGCACACTGTTGACTCATGTCTGTTTTTTTGTCCATGAGAGCCTCCAGCTCCTCCACAGGGCTCCTCTCAACAGGCTCTTGTTCCAGATTCTACTGGTCTCTGGGATTGCCCCAACTCAGGTGCAGGACCTTGCACTCGGACGTGCTGAACTTCATGGGGTTCTCATGGGCTCTCTGCTTGTTTGTGGCTGTTTCTCAGACGTATTGTTGCCCCAGACAGCTTAACAGGGAGGGAAATGGAAATTTTACTATCTCAACACAACCTCAGTGCCCACAAGGACATATTTTGACCACAAATAACCTGTAAAATATGAACATATTCTTATTGGGTTTGTGTGGCAAGGTTTGGGTAACCAGAGGTGGTGGTGGGTGAACAGTGGTGATTTCTCTGAGAAACTACTAGAAGCTTTCCCTGTGTCTGACAGAGCCAATGCCAGCTGTCTCCAAGACAGATGACCCCTGGTCAAGGCTGAGCCCATCAGCTGCAGTCCCTGGTGCAGCCCATGGCGAGTCAGGCAGTGCCCCTGGAACATATGGAGGTCTATGGGGAAGCAGAGATCCAGCTGCAGCCTGTGGAGAACCCCATGTCAGAGCAGGTGGATGCACCTGAAGGAGGCTGTGACTCCATGGGAGGCCTGCACTGGAGCAGGGTCCTGAGGGGACCTGTGGAGAGAAGAGCCTACAACAGAACAGGTTTGCCAGCACAACTTGGGATACCACGAGGAACCCACGCTGCAGCAGCCTCTTATTGAAGGGCTTCAGCCTGTGGAAGAGACACACTCTGGAGAAGTAAAGAACTGAAGCCCATGCAAAGGATTCACACTGGAGAAGTTCATGGAGGACCATCTCCTGTCTGAGGGATCCTGGAGAAGTGGAAAGAGTCCTCTTCCTGAGGAGAAAGCAGAGGCAGAAACAACATGTGATGAACTGAGTGTAACCCCTATTCCTTGTCCCTGCTTCACTGCTTGGGGGAGGAGTTAGAGAATCGAGAATAAAGTTAAGCCCAGTAAGGAACAGTGGGGGGAAGGTGTCTTTAAGATTTGGTTTTACTTCTCATTATCCTACTCTGACTTGATTTGCAACAAATTCAATTAATTTCCCTGAGCGGAGTCTGGTTTGCCTGTGATGGTAATTGGGGAGTGATTTCTTCATGTCCTTATCTCAATCCATGAACCTTTCATTATATTGTTTTCTCTCCCTCTGTCCAGGTGAGGAGGGGAGTGATAGAGCAGCTTTCATTGGTACTTGGCATCCAGCCAAGGTCAAAACTGCACAATATCATTTAAAAAATAAATGAATACTTGTAACTAAAGCAAACCAGGATTTAATCTCTAATTCTATAGAGGTCTTAATAAAAGACAGATGAAGAAGTTACCTTGGTGGACAGGAAAATATCAGTGAGATCATAATCTTGTCTGATGAAAAGAGTTGAGAGTTATGTAAGAGAATTTCTGAAAAACAAGAAAGCTACATATCTCTTGGAAAGAAGTCCTTAATGACTCTTAAAAGGTGATTATAGGCTCATAAATTTGTATTTTGGTGAAAATAAGGACACAGACACTATACCCTAAATAAACTCTGTCCTCTGACCCAGCTATACCTTCAAACAGTCTCCAGTATCAAACAGAATACATAATCTCTGAAGCGAATTACAGAAACACATTCACAAAGCAAAACGTGTCAAAACCAGGTTGACACAGACACATTTTCCCATCTGTCACAGAAAACACATATAAATATTGAATAATTAACATGCAAAAATTGGAGCAATTTTGTTTCAGGGAGCCCCAGCTTACCAGCTCTGTGTAGTTGCTTCTTATTTTGTGCTCATGAGAACTTCCTCATGTCTTATTTTTATAGGGTGAGGGTAATTCTCCACCTCATTATATAAATTAAGTACTGAAGTTACAGACCCCAGACATACAATCAAACACCAATGTGGTTGATGTTAGATGAGATTATGTTAGGGCTTAATTCCTCTGTGTTTCAGTAATAGCTGAAGGGACTCACAGTAGCCCAGAGCTTCATGGAAAACAAACTACTCTGCTATTGCAAAAGAAAGAGCAAGAATGCAGTAAGAAGCCATCAGGGAATCTACATCTGTGGAGGAAGGCAACAAAGAAGACAGGGTAAGTTAAAGCACACTTTTGAGTCAAAATGAGTTTTTAAACCCACGTTTTTCTCTGTAGCTTGTGATAGCACAAGCCATTTAAATCCTGAGTTTGGCTTCAGCAAGCAGCTTTGTCAGTATGTGGCTTGTGTGTATTGAGTCTAAAATCACATCTGCTACACCCACAGAAATGAAAAGTATTGACTACCTAGAATTCTGTGTGGGTGGACTTAGTATCTCCAATACTGACTGGTTTAGTGCTCCTATAGTACAAATTTGCTTTATTTAAAGCTGGGAAGATGTATTATTTCATTTTTCCATAGTTTTATTTTCAAACCTAGAAGAAAACTGTAGTAATGCATGATGAGTGAACAAGAAATAATATAGAAATAGCATGTTCTAAAGTTGCTGAAGTGAATATGTGTTCACTTACGTTCTAAAACTGCTGAGTTTATATAAAATGTTTTTCTACTATTTACAGGTGTTTGAAGACTATTGACTTTAATCAGATGGTAAATGTCAATATTGTCAACACTGATTAAACAATTAAAAGTATATTGAACATTTCTGCAATGTACACCTGCATAGTTTGATCTGATTTTCCTGCTTCTCCTTTGACTGTCCATGCAATTTCCACTGAGTATATGAGCAGCTGATTTCACCTCCCCTAACTCATTTCAATGGACCTGTTTTTCATATTTTGTAGCATCAATTTTCCTGGGTACGTAAGAAGTTCAAGCCTTTCCTAAGAAGTTAATTCTTCCCTTGAAACAAATGCAATCCCTTTACATGCTTTCTCTACTTTCAGTCTGGGATGGGTTAATGTGCAAAGAGAGAAAGTGGGAGGAGGGAAGACCGAAGTAAAAAAAATGCTACTATTCAGCCTTTACAAAGGATGGCAGATTTATAGTTGCTTTCAATTAATTTTCACTCGCTTAAATCCAAATTTTATGTTCTGATGGATTAATTACACTTTTAATGCAGTATCAGACCTCCTAACTTCAGATTTATTGGTTCTGTATGATCTAGAATAGCAATTGCTAAATGTTGTCATCACCTACAGTAATTCCTAGAACTGAAACTCTTTAAGTCAGAAGTGACCTTTATGACCAATCAGTCTAATATTTTAGATGATAAGACCCATATGATGTCAAATAATAAGGCATATCTCTACCTTAATCGCTCTTAGTCCAAAGAAAATAACAACGTTATTTGTCAAATGAACTATTTTAACATGAACTGAATATCAGAGTTACCTGGGACTCACTATGTGGTTCATTATTGGTTACCTTTGATTCATGTTTCCCACGCAAAGTGTTCAACAACACAGAATTTATTGCTCTAAACTGTAAACTGTTGATGTAGATAACTTCTGTCTTTACTGGCAGAATAAACTGGGGATAAAGGAAGGATTAAACATGGAAGAATGAAGCGCTTTTATGAGCCTTAGTTTTTGGAAGATAAATTCTGACTCTTAGGCAGGACAACTAAGACTAACACCTCAAAACCAGCATTCTTCAAATCCTGTCAGCTCTTTACTCAAGACCTGAGGAGTAGGTAGAGACTTGAAACCCAAATGTGTGAATGAAACAATGGTGTATACAGGAGGGATATAGGTATGTTAGGAACCGGGGAATTTCTCTGAAGATGGAAATTGCCCAGGCAGCATAGCCCGAAACTTAAACAAAATGGAGTGAGGTAATGAAAATGAAAAGTATTGTAGACTAACATTTAAAATGAGAAGGGAGAAACTGGGAGAAATCTAAGATATGCAAGAAGACACTTGACTCGAAGTGACACAACTGCTCGTGTCCTGTCCTGGGGGCAGGAACAGGAAGGATAGAATAAATGCAACTGCAACTGAACTTACTGCAAGTAAATCTAGAATGTGAATCTTCAAATTCATGACAGGTAAATACATAAAGAAGGAAAGAACAACATAGAAATAACAGTCCAAAAGAATGAAATTCACTAACAGATTGAAGACTCTAAAAGTTTTCTTAAAATTAATGCCCAAGTAAAATTTGTCCTACAATTCAAGAGGAAGACAAAACAATCAAAATTCCCCACCCCTAACAATCACAGCACACTGAGAAAGTTAAGGAAACTATCACATGAAAAAAGGTTGACTTTTATGAAATGTAAGGCTTGCTTGAATGAAAGCCAGAAAGGAAATTGGAGGGGCTGAAAAAGAATTTGAGGTATGAACAAAAATACTAAAACTGATATTAAAAACTTTTCATATCAACTATCACTGTTGGTAACTTCATCTCTACCTATGATCAGTGAAAAAGCTGCAGAGATTCTTATGCCCTATTAAAATTAAGTACGTGATTTTTGAAGAAAACCTCCAACTTTTCTTCAGAGGTTTGACAAAAAGGCAGCTGGTGCTTTTATGAACATACACCACCCACAGTGAAGCACTGTACAATTTTCAGTATCTAGTCTGTATCATGGAAGTGGTACCAAATTCAGTCATCAATTCTATTGTGCAATAGTCCACTAGGAGCCAGTGGTTTGCACAGGACAGTTAAGACACTGTTATATGTGGCTTCTCTGTTTTCCCACCCAACTGTGTAAACAGATGTTTTTCCCTTGCAGTATTTAAGCAGAGCATTGGAAAAGAAACATGAAATAAATCAATCTAATACTTAAATTTTTTGAGTCAATTGTGGATAGGCATAAATGTCCATAGGAACACTAGGGTTAGTATTTAGTTACAAATTAAGATTTTACTAAGAAAAAAAGTCTGCTCTGATTGTTAAATGTTTCTTCATTTTAGGTAGGAACGGAAGGGATCAGCAAAATATTTGGGGGCGTGGGGAATGTTGTACTTTTCAAAGATGAGAGATCTTCATCTGTACTATGGCTGATGCACCTCTTTTCTATCAGGCTTTCTATACCATACTTGCTATGACTTTGTGACAGAATCTAGCTTTTAGTCTTTTGCTGAGGTAAAGTTGCTTCACTAATCCCTGAGATCAGTATCTTTCTTTTTCTACAGGAGATAGGACTAGAAACGATCTTGGGTTATCAAGTCCAGACCCTTGCTATCACAGGGAACAACATCATCTAATCCCTTCCTTTAACTTACCTAGTTCCATCTTTGCTAGTGTTTTGCTGCACTAATGCTACTAGAAATACGTTCCAAAATGGGTTTACTATGCTTAAAACCTTCAGTTATTTGAAATGAAATGTATTTATTAGTTATGTGAACTCATAACTGCATATTTTTGAAGGTGGATAAAATTAGTGAATTGAGCCAAATCTAATACTGTTATGGCTTTCCCCATGATAAAGAATGATATATGTATGATACACAGTATGGTATCTTAAAAGCCCACAACACAATAATAACTTCAGTGAGATATTACAATTAAGATCAGTTTTACAATCTCATTTTGAAAATCCATTTAATCTAGTCTTCTTGCAGGATATATTAGTCAGGGATTTCTTAGGTTTATGTCCCATATACAATAGGCAGTGATGTGTTAACTATTGGAACTTCTTTTCAGGTATAGAAACAGTTTCAGTAAGAAGGCTCATTTCAAGGTTCATTAGGAATATATTTTTGTTGTTGCAAATCACTTAACACTCTCTTAATTTTAAACATTAGCTGAGACTTTGGCTCAGCCAGTAAAATGTAACTTTTTAAGTTAGAGAGGAAAAATGAAATCTTTAGTATAATCACTGATGCCGAGAAATGTTACCCCTATTCCTTTCCTTTCTGCCCAGGCTTTAGAGCTATTTATTTTTAACAATATCTAATGCTGAGTTCAGCTTGGAGACCGGATGAAAAAATGCAGATACTGAGTACATCATGGTAGGGTGCAAAAGCCTATTTTAGTAAAGTACGATAGCCCAAGACTATGAAAGTCTGAGTTACTCTGTGACTCACTCACAAAATGGACAGGGGCTATGCTGAAGTGTTTCACCAGTCATTTTTTGGTGCTGTGGCATACAAGCAGTTTTTTATTACCCAGGTCAAGATTTCGTGAACAGGAAAAGCTATCACATTCAGAAATTAGTTCCATAAATGCTAACTAAAGCAGGACTAAGTACTTCTCAGTCAAACTGTGATTTCTACCTATTTAAAAAAACATACTTTGGAATGTGTCCATAAGAGGAGGGGAAGGGCAGAAAACCTTCAGAAATGCTTTACTTTTGTTTTATATTTCTCTAAAGCTCATGGAAGAATTTAAGACCACAAATACTTTCCAAAAACACTCATGCCTTTCAGAACACAGGGATCCAAAAAATCCTGTTGGTGCAATGCCTAATACAATTTTCTGAGGTTATTCACTGAAGGCATTAAGATTCCAAAGAGCTCAAATATTTCGAAAATCTCAAAGATGAAGAAATTTTTGGGTAAGATGTGATATCTATTATTTCTAGTTCTTAAAATTTTCACTGGAATTCTTCCAGCAATATGTGTTTTGGGGGGTTCTCCCATGCCCATTTTTCCATAAATGACTTAAGTGTCTGCTATATGTATCATAATGGGCTTCCACATATAAAAAGAACAGTAAGCTTTTAAAGTCTGATTTTATGAAAAAAGAAACATTCAAAATCACATACCAGCAGTTCTAAAAATATTTTATGGACTGATACATGTGAAAAAAATTATTTAGTGAGGGTAATGTTGTCAAGGACAGTAGAGTTTTCACTTTCTAAGGCATAACACTGATTTAAGTGATGAAATATTTAAAAGGCAGTAGTAGAGACACCTTAAAAAAATTATTCTGTAGCTGTACATTTGCTGAACCTATTCATTAACCATTAAATGATATGACTAAAAACTGAATAATTTACTGAAAAATTCTTAGAGTAAGAGTATTTAAAATTATATCATTATTTCAACATATTAAGAGAAAAAATCTCTACTAGCAAATTAGTTCATGCACATCATTAAGAGTCTTTCTTCTCTTATAAAAACTTAACCACTCTATTATCAGTGTTACTGCCTACACAATCACTGCATCGCTTGATTGATTTATGTTCAGAAATCCTACTTGTTTAACTGCACTGGCATGATCACTGACATTTTTTCATCTTACTCATGAGTGCTATCTATGTCTTCATGGTGTTGTGTCTATGTCTCTCAGCACTGTGTTGTGTTCCTTTGTTATGGAGTTATGTGTTAGAGTAATTTTTTGCCTCAGCCTGGTACAGTGCTGATGAAAATCAGAATATAATTAAGGTAGGATATGTACAATGTCTTATGATTTCATGTTACATCAGTGTTTCAGGCAATTAAATACTGTAGGCTTTTACACATTTTTACAAACATCAATATCTTAATTTTTTATAACTAATCTATAATTATGTGTACCCCCAACTCTCACATATGTTTATCTTGAATCCTGTCATCTCAGGGATCTGGTATTTAAAATTTCTTTTTGCTAACTTTTAAGACTTCAGAGATTCCGTTAACACTTGATGTTTGTAGACAATACCAATTCAACTGTCTTTGAATAACAGGCTATTTAATTAATACTAAAAATGACATCTTTTTCTGAAATCCTTATCAAGATGAATCTCTTTTAGGCAAAAACCATTAATAATTCCATGTTAGGATAATGCCCGTCACGAGGATACAAGCTTGAATTAATATGCAGTGGTAAGATAAGTATTCAAAGAGAATCTGTTATCACCTGATAACCTACACAAGAAATTTGATGCATGGTAGAAACAAAAGAAATGGAGTAGAGCAGAGAGAAGCACAAGCAGGCAGTAAGTACCATGTGAAGACTAACCCAGATCTACTTTCTCTTCTGAAGTGTTATGTTAATAAATATTGCTAAAATAAATTTCTTGCATGAGTTTTACAAATTGCCATTGTGATAATTTCATTCACATGTGGTGCTTAGTCTACGTTGTTTACACGGTAATCAAATAACCCACAATCAGTTGTTAGTCACCCTTATTGCACCGCTGTGGCCTATTAGAGCCTTGTCACCAAACATTGGACAGTATTAGCACGTTATTTAGTCACTAAGAAAAAGTTCGTGCTGCTTATTTAATTGACAGCTTAAAGCATAAATTTTGTATAGCTGGCTGCTACATATAAAAGGCCAAACTTATATTTCATTTCACACGATTGCCTTTGAATTTATTGGCTTCCTTTGTTGTCCTTGGGGAACCACTTTGAGTGCAAGAAACTACAGTTATAATAGTTAGCAAAAAATCAGTGGTTACAGGAGAGGTGATCAAACAGTAAATAAAATAACCATTTATAGCTGTTTTAGCAGTTTGCCTTTATGTGTGCTTGGAATTGCATCTCAATAAAGCACAAGCTAAGATTTAAAAACACACAATTTCAAACGTAACATGCAAAACAACTTGACTCTTTTGCCAGATTCCACCCTGAGGGTAATAGCATGCTTCAAAATATCGCTTGGCTAGGCTTTTATTTCTGGCAAAAAATATCTTACACAAAATTGTTCTGTTCTGCAGCATAGCAGCACTAATTTATAATCTATGCTTCAGTAGCAAGAGGCTCTCTGTCTTTCCCTCTCCCATTTAACATTTATATTTACTTTATTCCTTACCCACTTTTATTCTAGTTACTGTAACAACTGCATTTTTTGGAAAAAAAACTATAAGAAATAATGGAACTTAAACAAAGGACTAGAAAAGTAGCACCTGAAGAAAAGTTTTTTGTGTGTTTGCTGATGACCTATAGGGTATAAAAACACTATGCTGAGCTCACATGCTATATTTTCTAATTGGAGGTCTCTTGGCAGCTTGCACAGAACAGAAACTGACTGATTTGATTTCATAGATGGGAGGGAAGGGTGGAAGCAGAATTGAAAAAAAATATGTACAAGATGTATACAAGACCAGCAGAGAAAGAAAGCAGGTCTCTTTGTGACATTTTCATATGCTCTGGGCCAAAGAGTCCTTGCATGCTATCTTTGTGGTTTCCCTCAAAAAGTATCAGTCACATACAGAATCCCCAATGGTTGGGCAAAACAGTGGTAATCCACTAGCAAGGGTGAATGATATAAGGATAATGTGTCCACAAGGAAATGGAATTAGAGCCATAATGCAATACATGTACACTACTAAACATCTTAATTTGGCAATTATTTTTGGTCTTGTCAGCCTTGCTGGATTAAAAGTAAGAATGAAGCAGCTGATGACTTCTCCACATAATGTATCATTCATTTCTTGAGTGTACTTTTGCTCCCTAACCGCTGCATTGTCACACATGTGCACTCTTCATTGTCACATGCAATACCATCATCTATGGTTTTTTTTCAGGGTATTGTCATGAAAAATACAGCTCATCCTCAAGACCAAGGAAGTGACTGTGTGTAAAGTGCACATTACCTAATCTGTAGCAAAGAGGAATCTAGGGTCACGTAGACATTTGCCACTTCAAGGAAGCAGCAGAAGCAATTTAGGCTCCTGAGCAGCATTTTCCTTCTTATCAGCATAGCTCTTGCTGTTCCTCTTTTTTATTCACCCTTGTTACAGTTTATTTTACTGCTATTGTATTGCTTGAAAGAGAGCTAGTGCACAACTTACACAAAAAAAAATAAAAAGCAATAGTAATTTGAACATTGGAGCTGTCTCAGTAGATTAATTACTTTCTCATAACCCACTTTATCTAACTAATTGCAGCTCATCACTTATGGATTTGAAAATATTACAAATCCAGTCATTCAGAATTATGATCAGATTCAGGTTTTTTCACAGCGCTGTATCTGCGATTCCTGATCTGAATTCTGATAGAGAAAAGCAAGCTTCCATTATTGACATAATTATGGTTTCTTACCTGATTTTATTTGCCACCTTTTTCAAATCTAAGACATACCTTCTCCCTCATGCCATTTTATTAGCATTCTCCATAAAATACAGTCTTCATTACTGCAGATAACAGAGTTATCTTCATATTACATGAGTTGTCACCTGGGAATTTTAGTATGATCTAATTTAGAGATTCTGGGAAGCAGCTTGCTCAGTTCTCATCTTCCCTTGTTTTTGTCATTGGCAATACATCTGCAAACTGAGCACTATTTCTGTGCTTTTGTCTTGGATGCTCTGGGCACTAGAATACTAAAGGCACTTGCTTGCAAGGCAGTGAGAATAGGAGCACAAACTCATTTTGATAGATGATCCGGGTTACTCTTCACACTTCTCTGTTGTTTTATTGATTCACTAAACAGAATGACTAATTCAAGTTTATGTTCCGTGTATTTGCCCCGGTCTCACCAGAATTCTTCACCCTCTCCCAAGATTAAACAAAATCATTTTTTCTTTCGATCTATCAGGACAGTGACAGTGAACTAACTACCAACTAATCAATTTTATTGCAAAACTAATTTTTATTTTAAACAAACATCACCATATTTTGTTGACACAATTAAATGATTTGAGTGTTATGCCATATATCTAGCATGCACCCTAGGGAGCAGGTAGAAGCTACTGCAGAAATCATGACATACGTGCCTCTGCATCAAATTAAATATTTTCCCCTTAATCCTAACACCAGCAGCTGTTAGACACTGTGGCTTACTGCATGTAGCCTATATAATGAGACAGATTCAGGCAGTTCAAGTTCCTCTGCTGAATGCTGAATAAAGCCCATCTCTCCAAGGCCTCTGAGTCTTATTGCTGTTGAAATAGTCCTTCTCAAACAAATAAATACATTTGGGATTCAGATTTTATTAAGATGAAAAGCAGCACTGTGTTTTTTATTACTAGGGAGACAAAAAATAATGAGGCTTGGTAAATGGAATGCAGGAAACATCCATAGAATGTGGTTCAAAAATTGTTTCTTTCTGTTACACTATCCAGAATGGAGTCAAATTCATCCTTTGCAATAAATACAGAAGTTCTTAGAAAGCCTAAAATTGGTGGTAGTTATTCCTAACTGTTGGTACAATATCTTGTAAAGTAATTTACTGATTGTGCGAAAGAACAGAACTGTCTGCAGGTGGATGATACAGCTAATTGACCCTTCGTATTAAGAGCAGACAAGATCTGTTTCAAGCTCCGTTTTATTTATCTCCTGTTCCATTGCTTAGCAGGCTGCAAGGTTAAGGGCATTCCTTTCATGCTACCTGACAACATGAAGACAGCTTTTCCATATTTGAACAATAAAATCCTGTTAAAAGGACTACATGACCACCAATTAAAATTCTCCAGTAAGAGTAATCTGAAAATATGATCTATAACTGAGAACAGAAAAAGCCAATGTGCTGACTACTTCCTACTGCAATGCATGCTGTTGGACTTCATTACAAGCGTGGGAGGGGAAGGGGGTTTTGATTGTGGTTGGGTTTCATGTATTAAAACAGATTAGTCTAAATTGGAAGAATAGTATAATTATGCTTTTTTTCTTTTTTTATTTTTTTTGAGCTGGGTGAAAATTGGTTATAACACTATAACTGAAGTTGCTTGCGCTTGGAGGGACAAATCCTCTCCATGCTGGGTAGCCGAAGTAAAGGAGTTATTCAACAGAGTTTGAGGATGAATTGAAAATAGTTTACCTTTTAAACAAGAATATAACTGCTGTGTTATATCTGTGGCATCTCCTGCGACTGTTGTGCCTGTACCTCAGATATAAGAATTATCCTGATACGCTTATATACAAACTATCATAAACTTTTAGCCTTCCCATCCCTCTTTTTCATACTAACAAGACATAAGGATAGCAACTTTAAGTCCACCAAGTCAGGTCTTGCTCTTAAAGTGTCCCACACATAGAATTTTATTACTTCTTTCAAAGATTCCACTTTGTAGAAATTAATACAAAAAAAAAAAAAAAATATACCCAGGGTTGATTATGGGGAATTCAAACATTTACTGCTGCTGTACCTGACACTAGTTTATGTTTTGTACTAAAGCGGCACTTTCTTGCCTTAAAAATGTCCCATGCAAGGGAAACCTCTTGTTTTACAATAAATATTATATGTATCTAAAACCTTGCTATATTTGTGAGTTTTTTAATAAAATGGATCTATTTAAGCTAAATATTACCACAATCAATTTAGATCTTCATTGTGGTTGTGTAAGTGTGAATTTTCATACGTGCCTCTGAGTTTCTAGAACATATTGTGAGATCTACTTCTTCCAATATGAATATTCACACTACTGTATGAAGTGGGACAGGATAAGCAGAACTGGTTTTAAAGAAATGTTTTATATGTGCAACAGCATCACAAAAGTAATGTTTTCACACATTCAATAGGATATGAGGGGTATGTATTTGTTGAATTCCCTCTTTTTGTTCCAAATCTTAGTTTGGACAGACACTTAATAATGATTTCCAAACTCTGCCAGCACTGGAGCCCTAACAGGGAGATATTTGACCTTCTCGTATATTAGATAAACAGAATCTGTTTTATATGTTAGAATATTTAAACTAGGACTAGTAAGTGCTAGTCCTGGTCTCATTAAAAATGTGGTTACATTCTACTGTGTTTTCTATAGGCATTTCAGTCTCTTTCAAGCATAAACACACTTCAGTCCAAGAACAGTAAACAGGCATATATGACATTATATCCAAACTGAAAAATGTAATAAAAAATACAAAATACCTTCCCTGCTACAGCCAGCTTTCTTGGACCCCTCTGTCCTCCCAGGTTTTCCTACAAATCAAGCAGATCCTGGGAGAGGACAAAGTCTGCTCTCCTGGACTCCAGGGCTCCCTCCAGGTCTTCATTCCATGGTACTCTATCAAGCAGAGAATTCACTGTGCACCGTCCTCGCTGCCCTAAGGCCTCAGAACTCCACCATTTCATGGTCACTGCAGCCAAGGCTGCTGACATAATAGCAAACATAATAACTCCCAGGTGTTAAACTTTAGCATGTCCTGCCAGTTCCCTTTTACCTCCTATAAAAGTATGGATTAATAAACTATATTTTCACCATTTTCGTCTTCTATTGTTGCATGTAGATTTGGTTTGGTGAGATTGTGCTATGGTGAAGCATGTCTTTGCCAAGGATATTATGACCTAGATTGAATTTCTGGACCATAAGTTATTGTCCTAAAAGTAATATAATCATAGTTACTGAACTGACTACTCCAAGCTAGATTTTTGAGGAATCTCAGTGTACAAGGATTGTGCAGAATCTCTTTGTTTCTATCCCTAGCAACAATTACAATAAAACCAAGACAGAATGAATGCGATACAGTTTGGACTAATCTAATCCTTTATTAACACTTTTAAAATAATTCTCTAATATATTTTTAAAAGTCAGTTGGATTTCTTACCTTTATTTCATATGGGGCTCTATGAATCAAGTTGAGGTTCTTCAACTATAACACACGATATTTTTATGACCACAATAAGTATTTTGTTGACATGCTTTGACTGCATCCTGGGCTGCATCAAAAACAACACGGCCAGCAGGCTGAGAGAGGCGATTCTCTCACTCCAGTCAGCTGTGGTGAGATCCCACCAGGAGTGCTGTGTCCAGCTCTGGGGTTCTCAACATAAGAAGGACATGGAACAAGTCCAGAGAAGAGCCATGAAGGTGATAAGAGTACTGGAGCACCTCCCCTCCAAAGACAGGCTGAGAAGGTTAAAGCTGTTCAACCTGGAGAACAGAAGGTTGCATGGACACCCCATGCCTGCAGTAGGGAAGTAGTGAATAAATTTATTATTTTATTTCCACATGCAGGTTTTGCTTCACCTATTAAACTGTCTTTATCTGCACACTTGAGTTCTCACCTTTACCTTTCTGATTCACTCCCCCATCCCACTGCAGGGGTGTGAGCGAACAACTGCAAGAGACTGAGCTGCCAGCCGGGATTAGCCCAAAACAAAAATCGATGCACACATGATGGATGCATATTTCATACAGAGAGTTGTTAGTTTATTTTCTTTTTAAAGGTTAAATTCCATTGCACTTTCCAGTACAGAGCAAAACAAAAAGGGTAGCAACTATAAGAACATTACAGTTCTGCAGAGGTAGGCTGCTTAGTTAATCCTTAGCTGTTTGAAGAAGCACAAGATTTCAAACACCACCAGGCAAAACTTATTCTTCCTTTAAGAGTCTATTAGTAGACACTATTTCAGTAAGTTCTTATATTGTAAATGACTATATTTCTGTAAGTAAACATATTAGGCTGTTTGGCTAGCTGCTGTGTATTAATTTAATTCCATAAAGCAGACTTAATTTGATTTTTAAAGTGTTCATTACTTCTGGAAAGAGAAAGAAAAGTGACAAACAGGACCTTTTTATCCTTTGTATTGTTTATTCTTTGCATTTTTCTGGTAATAATTCAATCCTGACCAGTTTGAGACTCAGTAATAATTTCTTAGATTGTTACAATAAACACAAGAACCCTGCCACCCACATACACTTGAAATGAATAATATAAAGTTGCACCCTTGTGTTTTAAATATTCAATGAGTATCAATGAGCATATGATTTTATAGCTGCCTTGTTTTTTCTCCCTTTTTATCCAAATCATAAAAGTGAGAACGGAAGGAACAGCTAATTCATACAGATACTACTTCATCTAGCTGTAAGACACAATTACTTGAAGAACAGAAAAAATGTTGGTAAGATATAGTCACTACATTGATGTAGTATGTGGCAAATTATCCCATACAGGGAGCTGGTATTGTAAAACACTGAAGAAAGACAAAACCAAAAATCACAGAAGCTGAATAACTGGGCTGAATTATAAAGAGGGGTAAACGCCCAACAAATGTTCTTCAATAATCTGAAAGAGTGGCAGGAGTGCCTGTGAGGGTCATGGGGGGAATGACTGTATTAGAAAGTGTTGGAATGACACATTGAAATGTAAATTTAGGATTAAAGTAGGCAGAATCACCTTCCAATGCAAAAAGTTTTACTGAGCTGTTAGCTCTCACTTTCTGGCGCTGAAGAAGATTGGAGATCTGAATGTAGAGGAATGAGAGAGGAAGAACCATAAAACTATACATCAGAAGCCTGAGAGTTCTAGGTTTGTCTTGATTTGCATAATATTGAATAAAAAACTCTGGGGACATACAGTTTTCGTGGATTAGAATAAACCGTTTTGCTTCAGGAACTAACACTTGTTCTGCAAACATAATGGAAAATATAATGAGCTTTCTAGAGTTCTAGACTGCTGCATTCTAGAAGTAAAGCTCAGGAGAACTTTAAAAGTGAGCATGAAATAACAAAAAAAAATTTAAAAAATCCTTTAAGACACTGTTTCTGTTTGATGGGAACCTGATGGACTTATTTTAAATTTTTACTCCAAAACAGAGGAATAGATCTCATTGAAATCATTGACTACCTGTTTACATTTCAGATGGACTTACTAGCAAGATTTTTGTCCTGTTTGTTTTATAGGTTGTTTACAGTACATTCATCTCCTTTTTATATCAAATGCTAATTTTAAATTCCTAATTCTTTACATTAAAAAAAAAAAAAATCAAAGGCAGACTTGAAGAAGCCTAAACTTCAAGACACTGATTCTTTCTGTGATGTTAGAAAGATAAAGAGCCAAAATTATCACTGTTTCCTGTATTAAAATTTTTCATATATAAAGAACAAATATCTTTTCAACCTATGTAATAAATAAACAATTTCCAAATCTGACAGCTAGTATCAAGCCTGTTTCAAGGTTCTGAATAATTTCTGTATTCTTCACAGAAGTTTTATCTTCATCACTAAACTAAATGCTGCTTTTTTCCCAAATGGTTTCATTTTCTCAACTATTAAAGAGCTACTCCTACTTTACTATCTTTCTTCCTCCTCCCTGACAATTTCACTAAACATTAGTCAACCTTGTACATTCAGTGATTTTCCACAGATGTTATGACCTGTGTTTTGTGGAGAAATTCAGCTGAGCTATATCAGCTGGAACACTCATCCATAGGCATTTTAGATACTTATGTTCCAGTCAATTAAGTTATCCTATTAGTTTTTCAAAATGTCAGTCATCATTCCTCTGATTTTTTTTTCCCATTATTAAGCTGAAGAAAGAAACTAACAAAAACCTCAATATCTTTGCTGAGGACAGTTACTTACTGTCAGCAGCACCGCCTGTTTGTTCAGCATTTGCATTGACAGCACATCTTATGCTGCTGTGCTTGGGACCTGCAGGTAGTTCTAAATGGCATACAGCAGCAGAAGGGCCCATTTGAACTCTTCCTTTTCCCAGGTACATGTTATTTAGCATTTTCTAAAATCCAGTCTTCAGCATTACACCAGTTAATATGTTTAATGTTTATCCTGTTTTGAGTAGGATGTTGAACCTGACGGTGTCCTGAGGCCCATCCTAATCTGCAATTGTGAAATCAGGATCAGAAAGGCCTCATATTCTCTATTTGCAAATATTTGTAACTATTGAAGCATGCTAGACATAGTTCCAATACTGCTTACATTTAAATTATTTTTAGTAAATGCTGTGATACCCCTTGAATAATTCATGCTTCCGAAAAATTAGGGAGGCACGCATTACTGCCAATCTCTGTGTGGTTCACTGCTGTTCAAAACAAAACCATGTAATTCCTGATTCTATATCCTATCCTAATTTTTCCTTTGATTACAAGGGAAAAGATTTAATTTATGTTTCTGAAAAAGACATCAGAATCAAACTCATTATTTGCAGAGCATAGAGAAATATGAGAAAAGAAATATTAATCCCTAGCCTTGATGTGACTGCAATTCCTTTTTGGATTAAGTGAAAATTCCACAAGAACCATTTTATAATCTGTATTTGTCACAAAATACCCACGAATTTTTAAGAAGAATATCAACAGAGTTTACTCCTGAGGATGCTATGGCCAAAATCACCCATGTACAGTAAAAAAAGTTAACAAGGAGGTGAACAGTACTACCTTACAAAAGCACATTTTTTTGCAAGAATGGGAGGACAGAACAGTTCCTATTCTTAAAGACTAATAATAGGGCCAGATCAACATTAGCTTAAATCCCACTGTTGCCCCTTGCAAAAGAAATAAACAGCGAAACTGATGTCAGTATGGAGATGTCAGCTTAGTGGAGGGGTTTAGAATGGTTTAATCCTGTCTGTTGGTATGGGAAAGAGAGGGACTCCTCACTGCCTCTCTCTAGATACTCATCTCAAATATTTCATTCTTGGTCACTTATGCAATTTCCTCTATAGTGAGGACACCATTTCTTGTCCTTGCTTTAGTACATCAGGTCTAAAAAGACAAAATAAATACCCTGTCTTAGCATGAGTTGCCCTTTTCAGGATCTCCCAAGGACTGAGCATATGCATGTCATGGAACGGGAGGATTAACAAAAAATTTCTTATAGCAGTCTTATAGAGAGCTTCAGGTTTCCAAAAATGTTCCAGGGGATGATTATCATCTCAGAGAATTTCCTCTCATTAGACACAACCCCTCAGCAAACTCTTCCTGTAGTGAAGACTATTTTTCAAACCTCAGGGTAGGGACAACTTTTTTCATTCCTTCCCTCAGGGAATTTGCTGCTCATGAAAGTGCTGGCTCAACAGTCCTGAGGTTGAAGTTGTTATCCACAACATTAATGAATAATGCAACATAGCCTCTAAAACTGTTTCTGTGAAATGAATGGGGTTATTTGGGTCACACCAGAAATGCTAAGCAAATTATATTTTTTATATGAAATGTTCTTTCTATAGTGGATGCTAGTAGGTAGTAGAGTAGCCAAATATATTAATTTAAATTTTTTTACACACACGTGTATCTTCAAGAACAAGTTTGTTTCAGTATGATTTAAAAAAAGACATTGCAAGGTGCTGAATTTGTGACTTTTTGAAACTCAGATTGTTGTTAACAGCACTGAGATAAGGAAAAATAGAGGGTTGTTTTTCACTGTTCTTTGGTATGGATGCTATCTAGAGAGAAACAACATAAATGCTTTCTGCTGTAATGCAAACATTATGCAAATAAAAACTCAAAAAATGGGCACAGTTACTATACTGTAATGTAGCAATGTATATGTATTTCTAGACTAAAAGTAGTCATTCCTGAAACAGCTCAAGCGAATCCAGTTCAGTGTTTTTTATGGTAAGATTATACAAAAACATATTTACATGGTCAAAAACAAGGAAGAACAATAACTTTGTTGATGTAGAAAATATTGCATTTTGTCTGATGGCAATTATGTTGATTGTAAAAATTTATATTCCTTGCTTTTCAAACATTCTGAAATCAAAATTCAAACCTCACCTTAACAAGAATTTACATGTATTAATTGTGCTCTTTGTCTCTGGCACAACTGAAATCATGTGGCTTCCTTTTACAGTTATGCTCCCAGCAATTTTTGACAAAATGAGAGTGTTCTAATGAATGAGAAAATTGAACGGTAACATTTTGGTAAAAATGCATACATGACATAAAGAATGTATTTTATTTAAAATCAGAGAAATTTGAATACCAAGAAAATAATTTTTGATAAAAGGATGTCAAAACTAACTAATATTAGTTTATCTTCTGTAGGAATATCTACATTTATGGAGTTTAAAATTTCACAGACAACAGAACCATGAGGGCATTAAAGAGGGTGGGTGAGGAGAGAAAAAATAACCTGATTTCAAAGTAAGAAAAATTGTTTTTAGTCTAAAGGTAGATATCAGGAATAAGCATAATGATGACTCAGTATTATGACAAAAAAAAGACTTAAAGAATTTAATTTGCTTTATGTAATTCATCTGAAAAATCTCTTGAGAAAGGTCCTGTCTCGCTCTTCTTTCAAGAAGAAAACCAAGAGATACCCACATGCTACTAATTGACCTCTATATTACATTTTTAGCAAACTGTCTTCAAGCATCATAGATAACACTAGAGATAGGAAAAAGGTACAGCTTTAGCAAATCAGATAATCAGTTCAAGCACAGATCAGGGTGACTATCACCCCCTTTTATACTTGTATTCTTTACCCTTTAAGTGGCCTTTGAAACTCATTGATAATATCCATAACTAGCAGGCCCATGACAACAGCCTAGAGCTCCAATATCGATTAATATCTTAAGATATAAAAGATATTGCCCAGAAAATTAATCTCATCCAACATCAGATACTACAGTCGTGTAGGATAAACGCACTTGGGATTTCAATATTTGTTCCATAGTTCTGTAAACTATTTCATTCTCCCTGACTTAACTACCCAGAGAGCCTAAACAAGTTAGCTTCATTTTAGCTGTAATGGAGTTCTGCTCCACTCAGCCCCTTGACACACAGAGGACAGTTTTTAGGAAGCTGGTGCCTCAACTCTAAAGACAATCTAGCTTTTCACGTCACTGAGAAGACTGAAGGGTAACACCTCAAATCAGCCTAATTTTATTTTTCCTCTGTTTTGCCACAAAGCCCCCACTTGGTAATTTTAATCTTTACACTCCCTTTTAACAACCCCTTGAATGATCAGCTGCTCTCCATCCATTTACTTTCCTCTTGAATGTCAAGGATTACATACAAAACTGCAGTAGAAGCATAGACTAGCCATATTAAACTGCAGTGTAAATTAAGGCTTCTCTCCATCTAATAAAGTATGGCACATGTTCAGATATTATGTTTATTCCAAGTACTCTCTCCATCTGAAGCTCAGGAACAAACAAAATTATCTGTTTAGCTCTTTCCAGAGTAACAGGACTGTTACAATGTCAACTGAAAAATATAACACTGATGTTTTCATGGACATAAATAAATATATGCTGGGACTGGAGGACTGCAAAGACTAGGATCAGTAAGCATCAATGGGTATGTTGTGCCCATGGAACAGATTTGTATTTTCAGGAAGACACATGCCAGAGTAAGCACTCTACCTCTCTTTCGACAGCAGTCACATCACAGTCCCTATTTTACTTCTCCAATTCCCATTTACAAGCCTCAAATAGGAGAAAATAGACATTCAGATTCAACCACAGATATCCTCTGATTACATCTCAGGATAGAGCCTGCCTTTTTTGCCCATAGCAGGAGAATGTTAAGGTCCTTTCTAGCAACATACCTTAATCACAGCTACAGAAAACAATTATAGAGATTTTTGAGTATTCTAATTTTAGCGCTATTCATGGAACTCAAAAAATGTAATCCCTGAGAAATTCTGCAACATTAAAAACAAGCTATAAGACTGTTTGAGCTGTTACTGATAGATTTCCATACACTTTCATATCTTGAACCTTGAATAAAATAGTTGCTAGTATATGAGCGCCCCTTACCAAATGAAACTCATAGATACCAACTTTTTGCTAAAGTCCCTTCCTAGTAATCTATGGGGGACAGGGACAGAATCGTTCTGGTGAGGAAGAATTTCTTGCACTTGGAATTGCAAGATGGAGAAGAAAGTTGTTGGGGTCCAGTGTACATTGTACCCCTGCCATTGACTGCCTGGGCTTAGGGGCAACTTAGAATAAAGCGTGACACTTTGAAAAGACCTTTCTGAGAAAGCTCTGCTAATTGAACCCAGTAGAGGCACCTCGCAAGCAGGTTCATTAATGATGACTCAGTGTGGATCTCCCCACTTATACACATGCAGATTCAAACCCTTTAATCAGGAAACATGGCTCTGCAAATAAAAAAAAATATTAACCCAAATGGTCAGTGACTTCAGCAAAGTGCAGGATATACAGGGTCTCTTCATTTGGGTTAGCTGTTGAAGGATGCTAATAAATTAATAAAGTGCTATAAAAACATCCTACTAGCCAACCCTGTAGCAAACTACTTTGCAGTCAGGAGATTGTTCTTTGTCATCTGTTTGTGGTGTCTGTTGCCAAGAAAAATTCTGTAAGCTGCCTGTTTTAAGAGTGGTAACTGCCAGCCTTGACTGTAATTATGGGTTTTCCAGACAGCTGTGATAGCATTTAGATGTTGGCATGATGAAATAAGCTCAAGTGGGATGTGGATAGAGAACAGGCTGGCATAACTATGTCATGCATATGAGAGCATCTTAACTACATGAAAACTTATATTGCTGACAAATTTGTGCATGATGGATTCTCATTTTGAATGAGGTTTGTAGGATGAATCAGATATTAAAGCTATGCCTAAGTTCTTCCTGAACATTCAAACATATCTTGTCAATATTGTTTTAACTTGAGGACATCCTTTGTCATGTAAAAACCTGAAATTGGAAGCTCACAAAAGATCTGAGCTAATGATATCCATGCCGTTGCTGAAGGTTACTAAATATTACTACCTGGCAAAAGTGATGGCCGTACCTAAAACTCTGATTTTAGAGTCAAAATTTTAACAAGGCCTCATGCATTAAAATTTTTATTTATCAGTGTATATGTCATACAACATGGACTGAAGCCAACCACCATCCTATAGTCATGGAGGTTTATCTCTTAAAAGGCAAAGAAATATGTGGCAAAACTTTTGATAGATTGCAGGTGACAGGGATATATCTGTCCTTAGAGAAGCATGGAGGTCTAGGAAAAGCTAGCTAAATACCCATAATATGCTTACAGCAAATGTATCCTTTTCTATATCCCCTGAAAAAAAAAATTCAAATGAAATAAAGATGTGATACTGATCTCTCTTGCTTTAATCAGATGACTTTAAATGAGTATGGTTTAGATAGGACAGACTAGCAAGGTCTATCCAACAAAGAAAAGCAAGCAAAAATGCTGCACAAGGGTTAGTGAACTTGAAAACCAGAGTATGCAAAAGCTTATCACATAGCTGGTTCTTGTAACAACGCATAATTTGACATAATTTCAATTTATTATCCATCTGACATATCTATTGTGTCCTTCCTTATTAAATTCTGCTCTACTTGGAACAATAGCTACTTCTTTGACCTATAATGACATTTCAAAGGCTGAAGAATAATTATTGAGATAAAAGCCTCATAATGACTATCTAACACCTTCCCACATGGAATCTTTTCTTGCACAGAAAATGCTTCTACTGCTGGTCGCCTCCTTTTTATTTTCTTTTGCTGTTTGTTTTTTTCCCTTTAAATGCATAAGTACAAAAATGAAATGCACTGCCACAAGTTCTGTTACTCTGTCATATTATATGAATGCTAATAGAAGTTGCATGAAATGTGGTTACATTTTACAGTCAAATAAATAGGTCAATGTTCAAGTCAAAGTCTTCCAAAAATACAATGAAATAGTCGAGTAAAAATAAGTATTCTTTAATTGCACACAATTTTGTAGTGTGTAAAAAACATGTATATTAAATCTGAATTATACTATTCATTATTCAGAGATCCAGCTAGTAATAATTTCATATCAAGTGAAAAGTTTTACTTCAGCCAGTTTCACAAGAAATTATGTGAGATTTTGGAGAAGCTAGTGGAAAATCACCACTGAATACCAACATCTCCCTTTAAAAAATGTTAAATATGTCATAATATAAACCAAGAAAATTTGTATTTTGAAATGGACAGTCATTAATCATTTATGGTATTATGTTTCTTACTCATTGAAACAATCCCTCACTCTCCTTTAAGTCTTGAGATCATATTCCACATTTGAGGAGTTGGTACTGTGTCTGCTTTTTTTCCGATTTGAGAGGTAACATTCTGGGTCAAAGTTGTCCAAATTAAAGTCTTCAGCTTCTAATATATAAAGCTCTTTCTGCTTTAAAAATAAGAAAATTAGAAGGCTATTTATGTATAACTGTCATGACAGAAAGGTAAGAAAATGTGATCATATCACCTCAAATGCTCAGTTATCCCAAGGAACACATAAGTTCAGAAAAATAATTTTTAACAATTTTATTTCTTTAGATATTTGACTATTGCAATTAGCAAGTCTGCAAAACCATGATGCACATAAGCATATGCTTAAATATTTTTGTTCTACCTGTTCCCCCTGGATTTGAACAAAATATGAGGAAGCTTAACACGAATAAACTTTTAATCGTTAACCAAATATGAACTCAAAACTTATCCTTTCAGAAAAGCAGCACAGGAATGTTAGTATTTTGATTTATTTCAATATCCCTGATTTTAAAGTAGTCTGGATACAAATCTGACCTCTAAATCTAAACAAGAAGGGAAGAATTCCTCTGTGTCTATGTCTCTGTGCACTAAAACAGTAATAACAGTGTGGCTGCGAGGAGATCACCAAATAAGGCAAAGGGAAATAATCTACTCCTATTTGCATTAATCCATCTTGTTTAAAAGCTATGAAGGAAGTTACACGTTCCCCAGATTCAAGTACTATATAGAGAAGGAAGATACAATATTCTTTTCAACAAAAATTTCCCAAAAAATTTGTTCTGGTTATTCTGGGGAAGTCAAATTTAAGAGTGAAACCAAGCCTTCCATTCTCTAAGCAGGGTGGCCACTGAAAATATAGTGCCAGATTTTTCTCTCTTTCTCAGATATGTATAGGGAAATTAGGAGAAGCATGGTTCTGGCTGGATCTACATAAAATTGTTAATAAAATAGTGGTTACAGACTGATAGATGTTACCTAGAGCTGCAGCACTATTCCCACATTCAAAGCTTTTCAAAACACTGTTGAAAAAGACACATCAAGATGCTAGTCTAAATAAATAAAATATTGACCACTTTTGAGATACAGATTTAGTACAGTTTTAAATTAGTCTGATAGTTTTTCATGGATGACTTCAAATTCTAACAGTTTTCATGGCCCTACCTTACAGTTTTATATTATTAACTTCATTAAAATATTTCCCTTTTTACAAGCAGAAGAATTTTATCAACTTCCAGCCCTTTTAATTCTGTATGCAACTGGGCATTCAATGAGCTCCACAGAGCACAGTCTCTCTCACTTGCCCAGGAGAATCATAATGTAATACAGCTGCCACCTACATATACACTTCTAATATTAAACACACTAATAGTCATTCATCATGGAGTCAAAAAATATGCTTTCAAAACATTTAAAAAAAAATGCAGGACATGTCAGGACCATCCTACATACTTCTGTGTAGTTTGAAAAATAAAGGAGTGCACATAGTTCTGTACTGACTGTAAAATATGAATTGCATAAATATTTGAGGAAATGGTTCTCAAGTGTTCAGGAATGACAATCGCAGTTAAAGAGGGGTATTTTTCAGCTCAACAAAATATCGAGGGAGGAGAATCAAACTCAGTTTTCTCACATGTTGAGAAGCAGGTAGAGTCCCATCCAACAGCTTCGTTCTACAGATACTCTTTAAAATACTTGTAAGTCCCCATTTCCAGGTGAGGAGGCACAATGGTACAACTAAAGAGGTACATGCAGTAGTAAGAGCTGTAAACTCTGGAAACAAGTAGCTTAAAGTAATAACCTGAACATCGAACATCTCAATCTTTATTATATAACTTCACAGACAATTTTGAATTCATCACAATCCCATTGATAATATAAGCTATGTTCACCTTTCTAAAAAATCTCCTGAAAGATCATGAAAGGTCAAACCATTTCCAACTCTCATGAAACCAGCAATAAATACCAGCAATAAAATGCAGTGTCTCTTCAACCAGTATGACATATTTACTTCATAACCTAAAGTATTAAGAGAAGTTGGATAGTGGATTTGGAGGACAGGAAATATGTACTTCAAGTATTTTAAATACATCTACAAATCCAGAAGGGTTACCTCTGTCTGAACAGTAACAATATAATATCTTTATTGGGATGAAAAAGGAGTATGATTCAACAGACTACAGACCAATAACCTTATCTCAAAAACATACAAGATTAAGAATATATTTTAAGGAGTAATAACTAGACACACATTGTAAGTTTGAAAATACTGCATGGATTTACAACTAATATGCAGTTAACTTGAAATCCATTTTTGAAATTCACTTTCTACACAAATGAAACATAATATAGTCCATTTGTGGAACTGAAAGCCTCAGTTTTTGTCATGTTTAGTAAGGAATCAAAATAGGAAGGATGTTGTTTAAAAATGAAACTCTGAAATGTTTGGTAATGGTAAATAGTGACAGGAACATTGGCCTGGAGAAAGGGGAATTATAATGCTGGTTGAGATAGTTTTAGAACTTTTTTTCTTACAAGTGCAACTGTAATATCCATGGAAACATCTCTATGATGTGTACTGCCACAGAATGAAGAGTTAAACTCTTCAAGCTGCTAAAAAGCAATTTCTCAAGGAAGCATTATTTGCAGTAGTCTATTACCCAAATCAGAAATAACAGGAGAGCATCACATCCTGGATCACTGAAAAACCAGAGCCATTCCTTTTTGCCATCAAATCCAGTTTATACATTGAGTACATTGTATTAAAGAACCATATATTCTTTTGTTTTGACTGGGTTTAATTCCAGAATAAGTGAGAAAGGGAAACCTTTTAGGTAGAATTATCAGTCCATAAAAAATTGTGAAATTCTCCTCAAAACTTTATGGGGCCATCATGATCATAGTTTCCAACCATCAACTCATCAGCGAATTGGAATGAGTTTCTGGATTTAATGAAATCAAAATTGGAGATTAAGTTCATTGTACAAGTCAAAATTGTTGCTTTTCTGAAGAGAATGTTATGGGCCTGGATAACTATTGCATAACAGGTATCAATATGGTAATTGAGCCCTACAGAAATATCTAATGATATAATCATCTGCAAAAAGGCTGGGTGCAATACCAGTGCTGCAAAGAGGCTTCTCACAATTAATGTTTGGTCAGGAACAGGTTTCATAACTGATGAGTACCCTAGAGACAGCTGAAAATCATGGCAAATACCTTTTCTTATTTCACTTGAATGGGGAAAACCACCTTTAACCATATTTGATACATGAATGCACTGACATTTTGTTTTCTTTGGCTGTACTGACGTAGTTTTTCATTCTTCATCTCTTTGACATCCGTGCCCAATGTGGCAATTCTTGAAGGCTCTCCAGATGAGAAATTGCTTTGAGAACAATGGAAAACCAGAATCATAGTCCATATCATGGTGTAATCCAGTGCCTGACCTTCGGAAAGTAAGCTCAAACTTTGAAAAAGTATGTATTAAAAACTGCAACACTGAAGCAACATCCCATGTATTTTCAAGTCTAGTTAGATGAAGTAAACAACACAAAGAATGAGTTTATTACAAAGAGAAACAGCAATATATACATCAGATAAAGTGTTTGTCCTGTTTTTAGTGAACATAATTTTGAAGAGGAGCCAATTTTGCATATAAATTTACTGGAACAGAAACCATTTTTCAATACCCTACCATAAGGATAATATGAAGTAACCATTTATACACAGAATCACTTCAATATCTTCAGGAAATTGAAAGCACATACATGCACAATCTTGATAGACATATAAATTGGATATCTGCTTTCAGAAGTTAAAGGATCACACATCAAATACATCTAAGCACAGCCTTTTTCACTCAAAAATTGATGAAATATGTCTGCAGCTGCAATGCTTTTGTTAACTGTGTGAAGATAAATGTGTAAAAATAGAAAAATAAACCCATATAAAGTTGAAAGGAGCACTTAACAGTACATTTACTATCTTAAAGGAATGAGACTAACACAAGTTCATATCTAGACAGTCAAGATGCAGATCTATACAGGGAACTGAGATGCAAAAACTGGATCAACAACAACAAAAAATTTACACTACACTAAGGCTTGGAATATTCCAGTATTAACCCAATTTGGAAAGCCGAGTAATTACTTTCCAGATTCTCCATACCTGAAGTATTACACTTCATTTTCACCTCTTTTACTCCTGTCATTAGAAAAGGTTACTGAAATGCCTTGAAACAGAATAATTGCCTTTCACCCCTTCCAAAAACCTACCTATTTTCCTTTATAATTGGTCAGCAGAAATTCACATTGCTAGAGAGGGTTACATTGGTGAAGAAACACTGTTACTGAGGTATACTTTTTTGTTTCTTAAGAGCTTGGTACAAAGTCTATATACAGGTGAAAAGAGTTGCAAAGGATTTACAATTATCACCTCAGTCTCAGAGTCAGATAGGTCTGTCACACAGACGATGCTCAACAAATTGCAGAAATATAAGAAGTGCGTGAAACAGCTATTAAGCTGACATTTACTTCAAGCCATCTATTTTCTTTTTCAGCAAACCTGAACTAAGATTCACCAATTTCCAAAGAGGTTAAGGCCAAAGGAGATATTCAGGCATCTGCAAATGAAGATCACATATTCTGTAGATGTTGAGATCAAATGACTATACAAGATTACAGGTAAAAAAGATAAAAGATAAACAAAGGCAAAAAAAATTGTCATATTTAGGTGTTCAACAGATTAGTTTATGCTGCATTATCTGTTACTATACAGTAAAATATTTTAGACATTAATGTATTCATTTTTTGATGTTCCTTTGTTTTATACAAAAATGTTAATAAGAACACTACACATATTGAAGTAGATTAAAGTTTACTCTAAGGCTTGTAATTTTCATAAATAGCAAAGGGTAATTTTTCTCTTGAGCTAATTTAGATGCAGGTTGAATATCATTTGGCAGATAGGAAGCTCTAACCGGTACTTATTTCTGGTAGTGTACAATTAGAGTAAATGCAGAGGAAGTGTAACCAAGAAATATTCTAGAGGCTGGATTCTTACATTCAATTGGATCCCCCTAATATCAAAAGATGAGAAAATATTCCTAAGCCTTGTTAATATATTTCTGAGAGGCAGTATCACCTTCTTGACTAATACTGCCTCAAAACAACCTGCCAGGAAGGCTATTAGTAACATGGATTACACTGAGTGCAAAAAAGCCTTGCATATTTTTCCAAATCCATTTTTCTTTAACATCCATTAATGTCTCTGAACTTTTGTACTAAAGTTAAGAAAATAACCTAAGGAGGTATTATGTTTCCTATTACAATTTCTACAGTGCTATTGTGGTCCTTACAATTTTCTTCCTTTTGGTGTGGAAAAACAAATTTTTGACCCATCTTAAAAGCATTTCTTTTCTTTCCTGAAGAGTACTATGTAAGATCAAGACATTATTAATATTATTTTCTTTGCTTATCCTGAGTTCCTGTCTTTAGTTAGCAATGAACCTCAAATCCATGGGAGTGCTCATTTCAGTGCAGTCTGTTTAGATCTTACCCCAAACCCATTGGTTTTTATTAATTTTTATCAATGCAATGCATCTTCAGTTTGATCACAGTCATGGCACGTCACTGCTATCGTCTTTTGGAACGTTTGGGGAAAGATGGGGCAAGGGTGAAGCTTCTTTTTCTCACATGTGTCAGTAGCAAACAATACACAGTGGCTACTGTAGGAGTAATTTTCCTTTTAGTCTGTTGATGCCGCCTCTGCCCTCACCTACATTTGAATTGGAAAATGTTAGAATAAGGAAAAACTGAATTTTTTCCTCAGTTCAGACTTAGTTTTTATATCATAAAAGGCCAAAACCCTCCTGGTTTGCCCCAGAGAGAAAATACTGGTTTTCAGGGAAGTATTTATTTGTCAGGATTTGGCAGGAGCACTTTGCTGTCTAGTGGCTTCTTCCAGAACCATAAGTTGAACCATCAGGATCACTCTGACTCTCTTCATCAGGCTGCCTCTTCTGAGAGGCCTCTTCCCTTAGCCCAGAACTTTCATCAGCCCATTTATTGTTATTGCAAACACTATTATAATTTCAAACTTTTTCTTTTGTGCAGCTCATTAAACATCCAGTCTGCTATACAGTACTGAGAAATACTGAAATGAGATGAATATATTCAGGGAACTTTAGCAGGCTTTTACAGGCGCAGACTTAACTGGAGATCAATCATGGCTAAGCCACCATTTCCCAAAACCCATTAGCCCTACCAGGACCTATATGTACTTCCAGAACATGACATTCCAGGCTGACAAGACCTCTCAGCAAAATCAGTACATTCACCCATACTTTTATACAGCGGTTCTATACTGTAATTGATTTCTTCTTCCCTAAAGACTGCCAAAGCCTGCCTCATCTGTTAGAACTATGATATTTTCTGAAAGGTCACTCTCCCTTAAGCAATATGATAAATTATTTTTATTTCATTATTTGCCTTTTGCTCTCCCCCTCCTTGGAAAACCATCCAAACCTCTAAGTCAGCACGGAGAAATACAGCTATTTCCTCAAGCGACTGACTGAGCTAGGTATAGAACTGAAGCTCAAACATGGGTACCTCAGAGTGTTTCTTAGAACTATTTTTCATTAACCTCAAAAGTTTTCCATAGAAGAAGTGTGCCAAGTTCAATTAAGCCTTTATCAAAGAGAACTGCCAAGAATGTAGTCAAGATTAATTAACACAAATGAGATATAGCAAAAGTTGCCCTTCCAACACACCATAAAGTGAAAAGCCAATGATCAAGTCCTTGCAGCCAATTTCCCTATCCTGCAGAAAAGGTTTGCAGAGCTTGTTACTTAGATAACCCACTTGTCTAAATCCTTGCCATATATACATCTGATACTGAAAGACACAAACCATTGATGGTTAAAGACTTCTGTTGGGGGTTAGTGACTGTAACACTGATTTATACACAAATTTATGCAGGTATTACATGTATATGCATACCAAGAAAAGTTAGAGAGAGATAGATAATCAAACTTCACAGGATTTTTAAGCCCTTGACCCTTTTCTAAACAAACAGAGAGAATAATTGTCATCTTTCCTGACATTAAGATGCAAGACTTTTGAGAAATCTAGCCTTTATTACTACTTTAAAATGAGAGAAAAATAAATAGCACAGATCTCACTGATTTTCTAAATTTCTCCCTTTTCATTTGTGTGTTTTTCCATCTCCTTCCTATCTTTCAAAATTAGCTTTTTCTGAAAAATTGTGAAGGGAAGCGATTACATATTTGAAGTAATAAGAAATATTTAATAGGATTTTTTTTTTCTAACCATATATAAAACCAGAAAAACCTACAAGGAAGCAAGTATAATATCTAATTAAAGTTACTCCACATTAAACCATGAGAAGGAAATGAACAAATGTCTCATGTGATAATTTGTGTTTAACACCATCATATAGAACTCACTACAGATACAAACTAATTTTTTTTTAATAATATGAGATTATTACCTTTTTTTCCCATCACAGCTAACTTTATATGGAACTTGTAAGAGAAAAAAAAAAGAAACATTATCAAGGCGGATTTGCTCAGCAAAAGAAATTGGAAAAGAACAGTAAAATGTAAAGCAGTTAATAGCTCTTTAAAACAGACTACACTTTTTAATTTGTTTTTTTACATACCTACTTATAAAAAAACATTCTGAGAAGGGGAAAAGAAGTTAATCAAACTGACATTTCAGTACTCAGTTAGCAATTTGCAAGACATAATGCCTATAAGTAAAACATAGCTTTGTCAGTAACAATACTGACAAGCTACAGGATCATAGAAGCAGTCCAGAAGTAGCAGAGAAATGGGTCAGAGAAACAAGTAACGGTGACAGAGAAATATGATTCCCAGGGCACATTTCTAACTTTTTGTAGCAGAGAAAAAATTGTGTACCCTCTCCCTAGTGTGAGGGTTTGGAAGAGGAAAATAATTGGTATACAGTGGCTCCTACTTACCAATAGGATCAAGGCACCATACTACTCTGCACGATCACACTGTCAAAGGCAAAGTGCAACTTAAAATTGTAGCATGGGAAATACTCCAATTCTATTCATTGGTCATGCACTATTGTAAACATCCATTCTTTCTTCTTTCTGCCTTATCATGCTTTCCTAAGAGAGTTTGGTAGGGTACCAAGATCTTAGTATGGGTGGTAGGGAAAGCTATTTAAAGATCTACATCACATTTAATTAAACGATTTAAGCCTCCACAGAATTATACTAACATTTTGTAATGTGTTAACATTAACAAGGCCGATTGCCGAACAACGAGGGCAGGCAAGAGACAGAATTAGATTTCTCTTAATGTTTATTTTAAGAAAAAGACATCCTGAACACTGACCATCAAGCCTCACAAAACAAAGCCATAAACCATCACTGAGGAGAAAAAAAAAAAAGCTCCCAAAGTATGGTCTTGCACCAGCCATTTTTAGTACCTGTGAAATTATACCTTAATTGTGTTCTCCCCAGGAACGAGCACTTCTCATCATTTTCACATTAGATGCTAAAGCAAACAGGCTTGAAAGTTAGGTTTTTATCCTGAACAGAATCAAGCATGGCCTCATGATCACCTGATATCTGACTCTTGATTAGCTACACATTGGTTTTAATTATCCACCTGCTTTCAATTAAGTATCAGGAAATCCATCCTATTAAGAGTACAAACTAATCACCCTTGCACATAAACAGAAGTGTCCTTTTTCTCTCAGGGTACATCTGCAGAATGCAAATAGTTAAAATAATTTTTTAAGCCTGTAACCATCTTAACAATAATAGCAAACGACCTGTTTTAAAATCTATAGATAACTTATTATTACACACTAAAAAAGGTACCACATTTTATTGTGATGGTATCTGGAAAGGAACTTGAGTTAGGAATCAAGAGCCCATTTTGAAAACAATATGCAGTTATTATGTCATCATATCCTAAAAATCACGGTCCTGACCCTGCCCTTCCCCAAGGTATGAATGTCTTTGTTCCATAGGCTGCTTTGAAAACGTGCCCTGTATGACCATCAGATCAACTTCTGTAGCCAGCTGTGGGAGTAGCCCTGATGTTTCTGCAAGTGGGTAAAATGATGCTGAACATCTGCATGCAGAATTTTAGAATCTAGAAATAAAATACTAAGAAATAGTTTAAAAAATTATATAGAAGCATAATGTATACTTTTTCACGGTTTACAGTTTAGTATTTTCACTAAAATCTGCAGCATGGATGGGTTTAATTTAATTGTTATTTTGTTTACATATCTTGAATATTATCAGAAAGTAAAATAATAATAATAAAGTCCAGACTGTTTAAAACAACAAAAACAAAAAGAAAATTTAAATTGCCATTATATAGATGTATGTAACTTTAATAAAAATAAACTATATGTAAAGAATAGCTGTGCATTACAGCCACATTCATATAAAATGGATTACATTTTAAATAATCTAATGAATTATATTCTAAAAATGCATTATGCATTTGTATTTAAATAGGCAGTATAACTTGGTGCTTTCAATAAAAATAAAACTGGAATAAAAAATCCAGCACTAGTAAATGAAATAACATACAATACAAGGACACTGAACTGTGGAAAAGATGTCGGTTATTTACTGTAATGCTGGTCAAAATGCAAATTGCTATCAGACAATGTGTAGTACAGTCCTAGTCACTGAGACTCCTGTGAAACTATGTTTAGAATTTTATTTCTTCTGGAAAATAACTTCAGAAAAAAAGGACACGTTATTCATTTTCTACCTCCTAAGAATGTTTACAGAACAGAGGAGAGGATGACGTATAGTGGGAAGGTATTATACCTGATGGTTCTTATATACCGGATGTAAGAAAGCCTGCCATAAGATCTAATTATCAAGAATTGCTTTTTCTGCCCCAAAGCAATCATTTTGATGACAGCCTTCTATGCACTGTAAAACAAAATGGGAAGCCTGTGCTATATAAACTGGCTCAGCGCTTCCTTTTACTTCCTCTGATATCAGTCTCCCCGCCTCATTTATTTTCCACACATTAATGGTAGCAGTCACCTTGAGCTGTTGATGCAGAGTAATTTTCACAGAAACCTTGATCAGAAACCATAAATCAGCCTGATGTGCTTTTATGGTCTAATAACATTCTGCCTGCTCCTACAGGCCCTTATGTAAAACTGCATTGCGGAGAATTCCTTGGACTGTTTTTTTCACATGCACTCCTGTATCTGAAAGACATAAAATACCTGCAACATAATAAGATTAATATACTTTGCTTAAAGCTGCAGTCATGAAAACATTCAGGTATTAGTCTGTAAACATGAAAATATTAAATAAAAAAACCTGAATTTTTCTCTGTGGATTTTTCTGTTTGGCTGTTCCTTCCCACATTCGATTAAAGAAACTAAGTACTCTCCCCCTCTCTCCCAGATGCAGTGCATCAACAGGCAGAGCACACCGAGGCTGAATGCTTTGTCTAGATTAGAAAACGCTAACCTGTATAGCTGTATCAGCAAATCCACACAGCATGGGAGACTTCTGAAGGTGAATATTGTCTGTAAGATTCCATCCTCATTTGTAGATAAAGATTTTAAGTGAAAAACTTAGAAAAGTGGGATTGATTTCAATGTTATAATCATAATTTTCTTCCCATGAAAAAGAGAATTATCATTTACTTTTAACAATGCTTTCCCATATGACATGAACAGATTACGTAAAGCATAGGGGGTTTACCATATGCCCCACAGGTATTTTTCAGCACCTAGTTTGAGAAGGTGTAACCTGTTTTAAAGAAATCCCTAGCATTCCTGATATTTAAAACTGGATTTTCAACATCTCTCTCTCTCTCTTTTTCTGATTAATCTCTATGTACATCTGTTCCTACCTCTAAGGGAGAATAATTCCTCTCCCTGACCTTGCAAGGATGATGTGGGAACACACATACACACACACATCTCCTACAGTAATACTAATTACGTCTCAGTAATACAGGTTTGCATATATAAAAAGCATAAAAGCTCTGACATGAACAGGTTAGGCTATATATGCACAATTTTTTACTGAGTGGATTGTTCACAATTTTTGCTTTTGCATCACAAATATTTTTAACAGTTTCTTTCCTTTATTACTGATAATAATGTAGTTTTTTGCTTTTACTACTAACTTTCTGCAGATTTTATGAAGCCCCCCCGTCCAGAAGCGCATGCAGCTGATAGCAACAATCAGTGCACCAACAAATAACCATGATTCGCAGCATCTCACAGATAAATCCCCAGGACTTAGTAGGAAATGCTTGTAAAAGGCAACTTCATCATTTCAGGCCTAGGTATATTAGTATCTGAAGAGAAAACAGGGCATGAGGTGAGTAACCGCTCATCTTTCTCCAATACTTCTCAAAGTATGAACATAAGTGAAATTGGTTTTCTGTTCGTAGAAGGTTTTTGCAAACTCCTAATTTGTGAACAGAGTATACAGCGTGGCAAGGAAAGAGCAATGGAAGAAAATGGAGTAAAGAAATACTCCTTTCAGATTTGCTGATTCATAGCTGTGGATAATGCAGTGAGAGCACAAAAAAAAGCATCATTCAGCGTTAAAATGGCATCACTGAGAATGTTTTTTTTGTATCCAAAATACCTGCATTTACCTGCTGTACCGGTACTACAAAGTTAAAACTCAGGAGAGTATCACCAAATTAAAATGAACGGAACGTCATTTAATACTGGAGGAGGAATGGTTAAAAGATATGATTATTTTTTATTGTAAGCTTCAATCACTGAAAAAAAAGGTAGTACTTTGAAACATGGTGGATACTACCCATCTTATCTTGAAGAAATAGCCTTCTTACCTTAGTACATGGGGCATCAGTGTGAAAAACAGGAGTTATCCAAGAAGAAGGACATTCCTGTTCTGTATGTATGCCTTTTCTTGTTTTACTGATGATTTTATAAAAATTTTTATGGGGCATTTCTATGATAATCTCTATAATCACATAGGTTAAATCTAGCTTTTCATATAGCCACCCGTTCTGCTGACCATTAGGTCAGCTTTTATTGCTGAAATCAAAGGGCATTGGCGTAGTGAGAGACCTCACTGACAGCCAAAAAATTGAGAGCAAAAATAATTTGTCTTGCACGCTTAAGAAGGCATTTCTTTTTTGTTTATTGGATACTAAAGCAATAAAAATCTAGGGTCTACTAATTTAATGGATTGAAATGTGCTTAGACTGGGCACCAAGGATATTTTGATAAAATGTCTGTGACACTAGGCTCTAGGAGTCTATGAGTGTAAGGTGTTTGGGACCCTTTTGTTGATATAGAGACATAGGTGATGTAGGTACAATTTGATACACAGATAAGGTACAGCAAAATGTATTATGGGACATAACTGGATCTGCAAAAGATGTGATTTGAGGTAAAAGTGTTTATCAAAACTTTTATCATTAGGAAATATATATCATTATTGTATCCATTGGGCATAAGTTTTTTTTGTAAGCCAGGAAAACTTTGACTGTGAATCCCATGAGAAATGCTTATAGTTTGGGATATCTCTAATTTTAGTAATTTTTTCAATTACTCTTGAATTCATCTGAAAGAAATGTAAATCTATTTTATATGACTACCACACGACTGACCAAACTGGAACCTGCCAAAACCAGAAAAAATTAACAAGGTCTATATAATTTTAGTTTTGTCTAATATATGACTAATTTTCAATTATTTTTCTTTCCAACATCATTATAAAAGAAGAAATTTTATGTCCTCAACTGTGTGTGTGCATATGCATTTTACAGACATTCTACAAATATTTTCCTATTGTTCGTATCATTGAAAGAAACAATGAAAAATGCCAAATATTTTGTCTTATTTTTGTTATAATCCATATTGAATCTCTAGTAGTTTGCTTCCTCCACAAAGTGTAATCTTCCTTGTCATGATTGCTGTATCAGTCATCACAGCTTTTACTTTTGTTTTTACATTTAAGCTTCTATAATTTGCAATACTCAGTGTTCCGAAGCTGTGAAAATTCTTTCCTTGGTGATGGTCAATGCTTCACAGATGAGTTAACTTGTCAGGATTCCACACATAGAAAGAAGTGAAATTTGAATAACAATACTTGCTAGAGTTCTATCTATTAAATTATTTGAACGAAATATTCTCTTTTTTCCTTTGTTTAGTACACTCCAAAGATTGTCTTTACAGAGGGTAGTGGTTTACCATATTGATATTTCCTGTTGTTCATGCCTGAAAACAACTATTCAACTATTTTGTATGTATTCCAAGAAACTGAGCAGCTATTTCTAATATCACATTTATTCTAATGATTACATATTTGGCAACCACTGCTGAGAACGAAGGCTGTTACATACTTCTCATTGTAGAGACATATATCAAGCTAACCCTGTACCTGTAAAATAGTAAAATATGTTTTACTAGTTTCACTGAAGTGTTCCCCTATTTTGAGGTTAATTAAAAATGCTGCTGTTTTCCTTGACAAATTTCTTGTCAAGGGTTCAGTAAATTTTTTCCTTATAGCTCAAGGACTCATTGGCAATTAGTTCTCAAGAATACCTTCACCATCCCTTCCACAGATGGGTCCCATGTAAATAATTCCCTTTGTTGTTTTTCTATTAGTAAAACACAAATCTCTTGTTTTACCGAGATACAGTAATATAGTAATTTAGCACTGAGATCTTAAACATCTGTGGGTGGCTAAAACTGATTTTTGAACTCCTGTGGATGGCACCAGAAGCACATGTGTTGAAAAGGGGTTATTAAGACTGCAAACAAGTTATATAATGTACACTTTGGAGATTTTGTGAGAGTAATGTGAATATAAGCCATTTTTAGAAAAAAAGTGTCAGTCTATCTAGTAAGAAGAAGCTTGGCTGTCATGCTGATGACAAGCAGCATTTGAAATTTGTTTTCTGGTTTCAGTTAATTTGTTCTTAAGTAATAGAAAATCTAGGTGTATAAGTGTGTCTAAAATACAGTTATTTGGTCCTAATTTCTTCAGGGTAAAATCAGGCTGTTTATTTAGCTTCACATCTTGGAAGTATCTTCTCAGGGAGCTTTTACTTGTTATTTTGCTTCCAAGTCTTGTTTTCTGTCTTGGCTTTATTTTCTATCTAAATGTAACTTCCATATTTTATGTATATTTTGAGTATATTTTATTCCAGTTGTTATCCCTAATCTAGCTAATATTTTCCCTATTTCCTTAACAGAAGGGAAGGAAAATATTCAAAGGAAATAATCAGTGATTCATTGTTGTTGACTTCAAAAGTCCAGAAAAATTTTTCTCTGTAACTTTCTCTGTAACCTCCAGTAAAAAGTGAACTTTCATTAAGTCACTGATCTGCACATAAGCCTGACAAGAAACGTAGGGAATTCTAGAAGCAGGCATAAAGGACTGGTGTGCTTCCTTTTTAGGTGAATAATTTTTTGAAGTATCCAACCTCAACCTTCCCTGGCACTTTTTGGGGCCATTTCTTTTCATTCTGTCACTTGTTACCTGAGAGAAGAACTGACCCCCACCTCCTATCGTCCCTTTCAGGCAGTTGTAGGGGATGATGAAGTCCCTCTGAGCCTCCTTTTCTCCAGGCTGAAAAACCCCAGCTCCCTCAGCTGCTCCTCATCAGATCTGTGCTCCAGACCCTTCCCCAGCTCTGCTGCCCTTCTCTGGACACACTCCAGCACCTCAGTGTCTTTCCTGTCATGAGGGGCCCAAAACTGGAAACCAGACATGAAGTGTGGCCTCTCCAATGCCGGGTACAGAGGGACAATCCCTGCCCTGGTCCTGCTGGCCACACTATTCCTGATGCAGGCCAGGATGCCATTGGCCTTCTTGGCCTCCCGGACAGACACTGGATCATGTCCAGCCAGATGTCAACCAATACCCCCAGCTCCTTTTCTGCCAGACAGCATTCCAGACACTCTGCCCCAAGACCGTAGAGTTGCATAGGGTTCTTGTGACCCAAACGACATGTTGTTTGGTTTTTTGGGTTTTTTTTAATTTCTTTTTTTAAATTTAAAATTTCTGTAGAGGCAATCCGTCTGTGCAGCATGCTTTCATCTGGTGGGCAGAGAGGCCACCCCATGTGTATCTCTGTCTGCTTTGCTGGGGAAGGTTCTGTTGAAGTATTTATATTCTTTTGGGACTGGGAAATCTTCAATGGGATGGAAGAAGTATTTAGATTCATGTCATCCAGGTATGCTCAGAATGTCACATTGGAAGGCATGGGCTACAGTGCATGTTAATTTTGAAAGCACTGTTGTGTCTTGGGAGGAATCTCCAGAGTTGTGGTATGGTTCATAAGAGTTTTCCTCATTGTCTCATTTATCAACTATTCTAGACTCCAGAAGAAAGTTGTCATTTCAGAACATCAGCCTCAAAACCATGAAGGGACAAAAGAGGTACAGTAGCTATCCAATAATAATCAAAGAAAGTAGTTTCCTATACCACTACATGAATAAGAGAGAAGAAAAAAAGAGATATTGGAATAGCTTTTGAGAGAATTTCTGAGAGAGCAAGAAGGAAACCAGAGGAAAATTAGACTGCAAGTTCAAAAGGCTGCAATGCCACCTGCATGGATATTTCTTACTGAAGAACCATAATTAATCTGAACTCTGACCCTTTTGAAGTTCTCGCTTCACTCATGCAAATACAGCTCTATTATAGGTGGATAGTAGTTTGGTTTCAGCAAATGTATTCAAAAGTGCTCAACAAGACTGAGACATATTCAAGTATTTTATATATCTATAGTGGCTTGTACTGAATTTTAATGCCTTGGGGCCCCCCCTCTACATGGCGAAGCTCACAGAATTCTGTATCAAATAACCTCTTTTATTTCTTTGAAGTGTCATAATTTATTGGCAAAGTTTTATCTCTTCCCTATTGTACAGGTCATACTGTAATTAATGCAAACACTTTAAAGGTGGGGAAGAGACATATTTCCGAAACCTTATTTAGTAGTTTTTTGGGAAAAAGAATGTTGTTTTCAATAATAAGAAAAGTAAATGAATTATAAGAATAGTACTGCCTCCTTAAATGCCTTTCTTCTTTCATTCAAAACAGAATTTTATTCATAAAAAGAATAAGTATGCTTCTTCCTTCTCTTTTTGAACTGCATTAAAGCATATCCTCTGGGTTGTTTTTTGTAATTTGGTGTTATTTATTTATTTATATTATTAAATCTGACCTCTTTTCATTATGTCTTTATGAAACTGTGGAAGGAATGTTTAAAAAGGACTTTGAAATTTTCCACATCTTTCACGTCATGCTGTTTGAACCAATAGATTAAGGCGCATAAAATCCCAAAACCTTAAGTGGCATGTCCATCATGTTTCACTCATGTTGCCAGCAAAAGGGCTTTCATTTTGTTTATTCAGACTTCCTTCTTCCTTGAAGCAAGATCTACATCCTTTCTGAATGGGCTAAAACAGGAAAAAATCTACGAAGAACCTTTGTTTAAGAAGCAACTGTTAGATGTTATATTTAAAGGTCTTTCTGTATTTACCAAACAGATTTCAAAGAGATTTTATGTGATTTTGAGGTGCATTTAAGTGAGAGATCATTTCATGTCACTTAAAATTCCTGCCTTGATGCTTATCCTATTAAATAACTGAAAAGAGTAAGAAGAATACCCTTACAGCTAATAGAAATGAGGAACACTTGGTTGCTGCAGAGGGAAAGGAAAAGAAATTTTGTGCTCCTCAAAAAAATATATATCAATAGTAATATCCATTATGATTCTTATGTTCCTGCTGAGATATGCTGCAAGTAGAAATCCATCTACTTAGCATGCAAAATGTTGATATGTTACTTCTCTTCTGAAAATATTATTTTAGCACCCTTTTCCTTCTGTGGGCAGGATGAAGTATTCCTAATTGAGGTGAGGACCAACACAAGGCAATGCGGAAGAATAGACCAATGGGAATCAACCATATTCCTTATACACCTGGAATGCCAGGTGTGCTCTTAAATAAATGTCCAGAGCCTGGAAGTCTCTCAGACCTTATAACTGGCAAGTGCTGTAGTATTTCTTGAAGTATCCAGGCCAGAGCTATCTAAATGAGAAAAATCTTTGATAGATGTTTTGTTAATAGAGAAAATGACTGACAAGTGAGTAAAGGATACAGTATTTATGCTTGTCCATATAGTAATTTTCTTCTAATGTTCTCAAATTTCCTTACTATACTCCTTAAGTGAGCCTGCAATCACTAGTTATAAAATGTCTCTAGTTAAAGAATAACTTTTAGAATAACAGAATTAGATATAATGATTTAATATTCTACTTGTGAAAGGATTAATAGTACTCCTTCTAAATATGCCTTTCTCTATAATTTCACTCTGCCACTGCACAGGACTTTGTTAAAATACTGCTAAATTAATGTAATTTAAATTAAGAAAGCAACATAAAGACTTGGAATTAAATTCAGAGGTATAACTAATGCAATTTGAGGAAAAAAAATAATGTGACCCATATTTGCATATGTCTTGAATCTTATTCATGGGCTGTCCAAACATGTATGCTACCAGACATTAGTGTACATGCTCTTCTGACTTTATATAGCACATTTTTTCCTACTTGGCAGTATATAATGTGATTAATTGCCTCTACACATTATTGGTTCTTTAAGGTGTTAAATTAGTTATTTGGCATATTATAAAAGAAATAAAATTAATGTGTTAAGTCTAAGAATCTAGATTTGTAAAATTCCATTAATTGGGAATTGGATTGTAGTTACCATATAAATTTACATTGTGGTAAATAAGTTTTGCTTAGGAAAGAAGAATTTACCAGTTGACTACCTTACCAGTCACTTATTCACTGTTTAATTCATATAGACACCAAATTAAAAAAAAACCCCTCATTCTTTTTTCCACCTTTTTAACTGACTGAGGAGTTGCTGCACTATATAAGACATCAAGATTAGCACAAAAGTTGCACTCTTTGCCTAAGGGGCATCTGTTACTGTGGTAAAAAATATGTTATTAGTAATACAATATCAGTAAATAAATTATTAGTACATTCTATGGCTTTGTGTTTGTTTACCTAATTAATAATCTTAATTCTGTTTATGATCAGAAATCGAGCAGCTGATCAGGTCATGATTCATGTAGGCTCTTACTCTGAGGGTAAGATGTTGGATATTTTGGATGTCTACTGATTGGTGTGCCATTATGAACTGTTAAAGGCAAATGAGATAAGGAAATGTCAGTTTCCCACTGAAATCTGCTTCAGTTTTTGAGGTAAATATTTCATTAGTTCCTAATTTCACTCCTTTCTAACTATTTAACTTTCAGAATAAGTATAATAGGATCATAGACTCATAGAATGATTCAATTCAACTGCCTCCCACTATGGGCAGAGGTACTGTCCACTAGACCAGGTTGCTCAAAGCCCCATCCAGCCTGGCCTTAAACAATTTCAGGGATGAGGCATCTGCACCTTCCCTGGGCAACCTGTTCCAGTGCTTCACCAACCTCACAGGAAATACTTTCTTCCTAATATCGAATCTAAACCTACCCTTTGCAGTTTAAGGCTATTCCCCCTTGTCCTATCACTAAATGCTCTTGCAAACAGTCCCTTCCAGCTTTCTTTTAACACCTTTTAGGTACTGAAAGCCTTCAGAAAGGCCTTTCTGGATTCTCTAGGCTAAACAAACCCAAATCTTATTCAGATGTGGGTTTTCATTTTCATACATGCTATCCCAACAGATGATGAAAAACCCACAAAAATGTCTATATTCAAGTATGGCTATGTCTGTCTTGCTTTACTGTTTCTTGAAAGTCTGTAAACAGAGTTGATCTAACACAAAGTACCCACATGCACACCGTAATACATTGTGTTATCCCAGTTTTACTGTTATGAAATACTCTCTTAGTGTCTCTCTCATCTTCCTCTATCTTTTCCAAATAATATGACATCTAGCATAAGACCTATATAAGAAACTTTAACTGTTGATTTCTGCTGTTCATTTCTGTGTATTTATCATTCTCACAGTCAATCTGTAATATATTTTGGGCAGGAATTATGTGGGAAATGGGGGATTTGACAATGTGTAATCAGGAAGAGAAAAATGAACACTCGTCAATAAATCAGAAAAACAACGCCAAAAATTTAAAACCAAAACAATTCAAACAAGCATATTTTGGAAGAATCACTAAGCTACTGAAACACCTGTAATGAAGCTCTCATCTGTCACCCCCACACAGTTTTGGGTGTACATGGCTAGCACCCACACAATGTCTGGTCCCTTCCAGAATGGGAAAGACTTCAGAATCCCTGAGGTAAGGATGTTGTTCGAGAGCAGCAAACCACACATTTCTGACAGGAGTACTTCTGATACAGATGAAAAAGCCAGGAATCATGGCAAGGAGAGCAAGTCCTTGCTTGCTTAGAGGTCTTCCTAACATGAATGTCAGGGAATTTTGATCAGAGTGGTAAGGTTTCTGCCTGTTGCCATGACAACACAAAAAGAATCTAACCGATCGAAATGGGATTGTGCGAGAGAAAGTAAGAGTCTATAGGCCATACTTTCCACTGAAAAACATGTCAGTCATATTTCAGCACAGCTCTTTGCTTTGCAGACAAGTCCACTGAGGATGGAAAAGTGTTTCATACACGTTGAGCTGTTTGTGTGTGTGTTTTTATTTTTTTTCTGGCAGACTTTCCATATAACAATCAAACGAGTATTTCGGGCACAGCTATTAAAGTTACCTTTTGTACTCAAGTCAGGAAGCATGGACTCATTTGATGTCCTGCATTTACTACAGCCACTAGCTGCAAACAAAAAAACCTATAATCCTGAAAATACAGATAAATATTCTTATGCCATAGCCGTCTGTATCATGTGGTAAATAAGAGCAGGACCTACAGCTTCGTGAAGATCCATGACAATCATGCTAAATGGGCTGTTATGAGCTACTCTGGCACAGAATGAACAAAACCTGTGACTAGCTCCCCTTTGCAAAGTCTCCAGCATGGTGGATGCTCTCATGTCCAAAAGTATGTGCAATCACATCCTCTATCTCCTCCCCTTGCCGTTGTCTGCCCTGCCTTCCCCTGCAATCCCATACTCTGCAAATAGGTTCAGATTCCTCTGCATCAGCTCTGGAGGTTTCTGTGGAGGCGTTGATGATATAACTAGGCTCTTGGGACTGAAAAAATTGTGACAGGCCTTTCCTATCACCACTAGTTGACTTCTCATCATCTGTCCACTAAAGGACCAGTTCCACAAAATTCCTCTCTTGTTAAGGCGTGAGCATGCATTCAAAATGCCAAATGATCAGATGATTAATTTTCAATTAGAACCAAGACAGTGCAGGTGAAGCTGAAAAAATCAGTAGCAGTAATCTTCATGCAGTGTGGTGTAAGAAATATATCTGAAATTTTAATAGAATGGTGGGATCTTGGAACTTCATCAATACACCCCAATTTATGTAGGGAAGTCTGGTTAATAGGAGACAGTGTGATTGATCTTGAAAGTAAAAAGGACAGTGAGGTTTAACTGTTATTGTTTGTATTTGCAGGTAGCAGTATGCAGGATTTTGCAGTTATCTGTGTTAGCATTTTTTCTCAGTTTATTGTGCTCGCATCATGACTTTTCAACACCTAAAAGAAAACACTTTAGCCATCGGCAGAAACATTTGTGATCTGTGACTACAGCAGATTACATAGCTCATAGGAATATTTGTGTGATGATAAAGATATTGCGGAATTAAATGACAAAGATATGTTTTTAGATTTCCATTTTTTAAATTCAAAACACAGAAATATTTTTCTCTTGCATAAGTACAAGAAATAAAAATTGATTAACAATATTGTCATTGATGTTATTGACCAGAGACAACCCAAAACTTAATATTTAATTCTTACTAAACTTGAAAAAACTACAAAGAATCTCATAATGGAAACAATTCTAATTTCTTTGTACTTTTTTTAGTGCCATTAAAAAAAAGGAAGAGTGTTAAAATTAACTCTTCCCTTAACAGTTGTCTTTCAGTCACTCCTTCATTACCAATTTGTATACCAAAAATGATGCTTGATTTGGTTTCAACATGAGTGAGTGTTGGCTTAATTATGCATGGAAGAAGAAATACTTTCTCAGGCAATTTACCTTCTTATGTAAGATTAACTATAGGATTTTAAAAAAAATTAATCAAAACTCTGTATGAGAACTAATGAAGCAGCTCATGAGTTTCTAGCAATAAGACTTCATGGCACTTTGATATTTCTGCTGCTCTGTTAACTTATTTCACATGTTAATTACAAATGTCTGAAACTATTTCAGAATAAACAGCAATGCATTAAGCAGAAATGTTACCCTTCTCAATATTCTAGGCCTGTAATAAAGAAACTCAAATACCTAGGCTATTTATAAATTCTTGGTTATTTGGAAGGGAAGGAAGAACAAAATCTGTGCACTGTCACTTCTGTGGATACATGTTTATAGGTATCCCATCCCCTTCAAGCACTTATTTTTCACCTCCTCTCTTTGCTTCCACTGTGTTCTTTCAGTGCAGACTGCTGCAGGGTCACATGGACCAGGGACTGTTTCCCAGCTACAGTGATATTTTGTTGTTGTTGTTGCTTTGGTTTTTTTAATTGTACCTGTATGGGTAATGAACCCCGAAAAAACACATGAGGTTAAGCTTTTGGAATAAGAATTTTTTTAACATGTTAATAAGACTAAGGTCAGTACCAGAGCTATGCTTTTTTATATTTAAGATTTTTTTATATTAAGACCTATATTTAATACCCTTTAGAAATCTGTGTATAATTTTCTTTGCTAAACTGGAATCAACAGCTTCAGGCGTAATCTGTCTGGGAATGAATGAAGAGAGTTTTACCTAGCAGAAAATACTGTAGATGCATTTGGAAAAACCCAGGGACTAGTTCTAATTAATTATTGATAATATTGAGGTATGTCTGGGTTCAGAGATATCATTGTAACCACTCTCACATAAACATTCTTTGCACACCTGAGGGAATACCATGTCTGAGATAAACAAAAGTTTTTAATACCAGGTTGTTTATTCCATGTAAACAAAACTAAAGAAATCCAGAAAAGGAAGTTAAAAACCTCTCATGTATTAGCATTAATAAAATTAATGGTGTTTCTTTCATGACTGTTTATGAATTCTACCTCCAAATCATTGACAGCTAAACCTTTCCATGTCATATGCAGTCTTTCACACGATTCTGTACTCAGAGCCTGACATAGCCTTGTTTCCTACTTTTCTCTTCTTCATTAGTCATCCCCTCTAGACTGTAATCATCTGTTTTCCTTCTGCTGCTATTAACTTACCAGCTGTATTATGACATTGTCTCTTATCCTGTCCATATCACGTGAATAGTATAGCTGTATAATAATCCCAGTATTTGTGTAACTTGCTTACCGGTTTTCAATATTTTTTCTTGTGTCTAAACCAGTGCAAATGTTAGCACTAACTTCAAAACCAAAATCCTTGAAGTTGCATTTTTGAACACACCAAAATAGAGCTATTATAACCAGAAATTAATATGTAGATCCTAGAACCTAGAACACCAGTCAAATGAGTCGCTGTTTAATCATTTTTGGAATTGAAAAGGATGATTCAGCTACTTTGACGTCTTGGCAGAAATCTTCTGGGTCAAAACCTATCTTTTTTAATTCAGTCGTGATTTGACTCAAACCTCTGCAATTTTGCATCAGGAGCCAGAATCTATATCTGGCACTTCTGAAATATTCTATGAAGCTGATAAATTATTTAGTATTATTATTTCTTTCTTATAAAATTGGAGTTTGTACTCTCTTTCTCCATGGCAGTTATGCCACAAAGTACAAGTGAGAGAGGTTGAAACAGGCAAGGCAGGCAGAACATTCCTTTCATGAGTAGCCATTTTCTCTGCCCACTGGATTCCATATTTGTTCCAGACATCTTAAACTTTCCTCATTTTCTGCATCAGTGAGCCAAAATGAAAGTAATATACTCTTTTTCTCCAAGACCTATGAGATCTACGCAATTTAGTAAGAGTGCACATTGCCCACACAAATTCAAACTTTATTTACATGACCACACTTGTTCAACTAGATTTTATAGCAAAATTTCCAATTTATTATCCATCATGTTTGACATTCTTGATTTTTGCTTTCCTTGATTACTGATTACCAGCAGACCCTGTTTCTACATGTAATTACTATACTTATTGTGCAACATTCACTTCCTAAAAAGATAAGAATATCCATAATTTGAAAGAAAAGAGTTACACAATGGTTTGATTTCAGTTTCCTTGGATTTTGATTAGAGATTTGTGTAAACTGCCTATGCTTTGGTATGTGAAAGCATTCGTTGGTGTTCATTTGCATAGTTCACTCTTTCCAGACATCTTTTGTCATGTAATAACCAAAAAAAATGTCTTGGGCTTCTTTTTGAATGTGCAAATGGCACAGTTTCAGGAATCATTACAAAATTTCCTCACACTTCTGTAATTTATTAAGTTCTGAGTGGTTTACATACATATAAAAAAAAGGGTGATAAAGATTTTCTTAATATTTATTACAATTTGTAATTCACTGGCATGACTGAATAATACATTTTCTCACCTTACAAAGTGTAATTTTATACGTATCATGTCTGTCTGTAATACATAAAAGTAATGCAGCAATTAGCAAGCTCAGACTGAAGGTATTGGAGAAAATCTGACTTAGAACGTTGCTTGAGTGTCTTATGCAACTTACACATGTGCAACCTGTCTATTTCTCATACTCCCTGATGAAGCCAGAGCTATGTATTCCCTGAAAGAATCCCTATGTGCAATTCCCAATTAGTCATGCTGGTGGAGTAAGGGCAATCTTGCGTGGTAACTAGTAGAATACACAGAAAGTGCTTTAAACGTAACTTTAGAAATTATATCTGCTATGGTTAAAATACTTGCTGTTTACTTCCTAAGGTGACTGCTTTTTATTCTCTTAGATTTCTCACATTTTAGAAAATAATTGGATTTTTGAATGCAGATCTCTTTCAGATTTGCAAACTGCCATAAAATTCTTTAAGGTTAAGTTTCTATAATATTATACTAATTTAGAATTTTTCTGAACTGTAGGAGCTGTAACTTTTGTTAAGAAGAGAGGGGAAGGTTAATTTCAATCCATCGTTACTATTGTATTTCTCTGTTTTTTTTAATCACACAGGGTTTCTCAAAATATGCTGCTTTCACTGTAATTCTCATAACTCATTTGGAAGTCCTTAAGGCGCAACTTTGCTGTAAAGTGCATTTTACTTGAAGGTTGAAGCACATTTGGAGGGGGAATTATAAAACAAACTCATCCTATAATAGACCTAGAACTGAAGAAAAGAAATGCTGGGAGTGAATCTATCTTCCAAGCAGTTGTAAAGCCATTTTTATATGAATGACCCTGCTGAATTGCATTTCTAACGTTGTCATCACAAACCAAGGTTTCTAGAACCTGGATGAAGAGTTAAGCATTTGCTTAAGTTATGGGAAATGTTATTCCACCTGTCTACTTAGCAGTTAGTTTCACTGCTGTGTTGAATGAAATAAAAGAAATCTGAGCTGACTGGGAGCAATGCAGAAATGTGGGATACATGTGTACTAGGGTGTATTTTTTTGTGGGAGTAAGGGTTAAAGAGTCAATCTCCTTTTTTTAATTGCTTTATTTCTGAGCCAGGGCTGGCCTTCCTACTGATTATGAGCAGCACTGTTACTTGTTCCGAAATGAATCATTGGAATGAAGACAAAGAAGAAAAGAACAAATCATGAGTGCATCAAATTCAGTTCAGCAGGTGTCAAGGGGCAAGGGCTATGTGCACTTTTGCTGTGTTTTTATGCAGGCATGTCATGATTTGCCTGTTCACTGAAAGTTTTACATCTTCTTGAAAGCGATCACAGCTTTTATCTTGTCTCTTGGCCAGTATTGGAGCAGGAACTCCAAGAGCAGAGGCTCTTGTGCAAAATCAGACAAGCCATGTTGGTTCTTGTGAGCATTCTCCACTTTGCCACGGTAGTGGTGACGCAAGAAGGTAGCAGCAAACACCTGCAGAGTTCCTCTGTGTGGGAGTCACAGGTACAATGACTCCGCAGCCCAGCTTGAGGGCATAGTGGAGTGTGTTCTCTGGAAAGTGTCCTAATGCACATCTGGATCTAGACTGCCTGAAACCACATCAGAGGATGGTGACTGGACTTGACATTCTCTCCAGATGAACACTCCCATGATGTCCAATTATACTCTCAGACTCAGAGCCAGAGAGGGTGACAAGGGAATTTGGCATTGAGAATGCCTTTGAGCATGAATATAAACTACCTGAGTCAATGAGTGTTAAGCATACCAATGCTAAAACTGGTTTAATCCTTTTTGGTTTTTCAATTTCTATCAAGGAAAACATGATGAGTGACATTAAATATTGTATAACACAGTTTACCTGCAAAACCTAAAATCAATCCTTCACCAAGTTACTTTAAAAATACCTGTTTCTGCTCATTAATGGGTGAGAAATTATTTCAGTTAGACACATTTTTTAATTTGGTGTCTCTGAAAGACACGTCTGGGTGCATCTCTGAGGATGAAATGTTTATTTTGTACTCTACAGTTTTTTGTCCCTTAATTTTTCAAATTATGTTTATTTGAATGTGAAAAGTCAATTCCCTTTCCCTTTCAGTTTTACTGTTGAATTTCCTGTCATTTACTATTAGTCAAAGGCATTCATTAACTTTGAATATTATGTTGAAGTAACAGGATAAAGAAAACAAACAGTTCCTTTCTGCTGAACTCTTAATCTTTTAATTCAAAACAAGTACACTAGCATAGAACAGAACACACCTCAGGTCACTCAGACCTTAAATACATTATTCCATTATTACTACTTTATCTTGCCCCATTTTGCTTTTAATGAGAATTCAAATTCAAATAGGATAAACTGGGAATACTCTGGGAACAAAACAGGATTAAATGTGGGACTTTTTTGGTATTATTCATGTGCTTAAAAATTCCCATTAAGAAAAAAAAAGGGCATTTTGCAATTTAATTCCCACAACCTTCAGTAAGACACAATTTCTGAATTAAAAAGCTTCACTTTATATCCTTGATGATCAATTGTAATGTATTGAAGAAGAGGTCCGTATTTATGATCAGTTTCAAAGCTGTTTTGGTTTAGTTTCTCAGGAATATATATAACTTATACTTAATATCCTTATTTAGGTTTCCACATACATCAGTGGAAATTAGTCAAATCTATGTGTGGGTGATATCTGTAACAAATGCTTTTCTGTTTTAAAGAAACAAAACTGGAGGTTTCATGGATTTAAAATGATGTATTAAAATTTATTATACTTTTAAAAGTTATGACACCAAGAGGAAGTAAAGATGGTTATCAGACAGGGTTAAATTTAACTGAAAAAAGTAACAAAAGAGGCAGAACTCAATGTTGCACAATTTTGCAGAACCATGCCACAAGCTGACTTCCACATGACAATATTATATGTAGTTTCATTGTCTAAAGGACCTGAAATGTAATAAGAGAACGATGTTAAGACCAGAGTTTAAATCTGTATTTTTCTGTTAGCATGAGTTAAGTCAGTGACACTATGGAAGATAATTAATTAGAGTCTGATTCCTTTAGAGAAAGGCTAATTTTTAATTCTGAATTTGTGAGGTAGGATTAGAGGGAAATGTGAGCTTTCTTCTGCCTGCATACTAATCTTCTTTAGAGGTAATTTTTCCTACATTTTAATTTTTTTTTTTTTTAAATTTAAGTAGAGAAACAAAATAGTTTTGGGTTGGGAAAGAGAAAATGTGGAAATATAGACCGCTGAATATCTTATAAGACCCAGCAAATATTTAATCCTATTAGATGGGTGTAAATCAACACTACAGAGCAGTTGAATGCTATGAAACTGTAAATATAATTTGTGGAAGTATAATAAACTATACAATGTACAGATGAAATTACAAACTGGAAAAAATGTATCAGACCACTTGATATTTTTACAAAATATCTGCAAATGCAATCTATATAAGTCAATAACAAAAGATAGTAACTCTAAATTTTGAAAATACAGCCACATTAAAAATAATTCTGTGCACTAGGATTTCTATAACTGGCTTTTTTTGGAATGAGTTCCTAATTTACCTTTATGCAGCACTGTTTTTCTCAATTATTTTGATGAAACACAGCTATAAGTTTCTGAGTGAAAAGTAGCATGGCCTATAATTTTTCACAGAGGAAGAAAACACAGAATAGTGTGTGTTTTTTAAAAGATCCCACACATTTATTTTGATCACTGTTATTGATTCAAAAGCTCAGAACTTTCCAAGTTCTTGCTCTGTCAGAGTAATGTTTTCTGTATATATATATTTGTCTAAATCTAGACAAAAACATAGCCTCACCCTTAAGTAAGAACTTTTATCATTATCACACTTTTTCGGAGTTAGTAATTGAACTAGTTTATTACAATACTACTCTACTACAATATATTTATAGTACTGGTATATTATCATACAAATTTACGGTGTTACTCAACCCACCTTTTACCTATGTCCTGAATGAACTGCAGCATAAGCCTTGAGTTGTTTTGTTTCATGTTCTTGTCCCTAGAGAAAAGTAACTGTAGGTAGTGTGTAAAATCAAACAAAGTGATACATACTGGTTTTTCTCTCTCAAGTATTCACCAGATATGTTGTTGTTTTCTGCCATTGCAGAGTGCATTAAAGTTGTTTCTAATTGCTCAGTGCTTCTGCTATTGAAAATGCTTTGAATTACTTCATTTCAATAATAATAAAAAATGTCTGAAGATTTATTTTTACACATATACACACAAACATAAAGACATATTTCTCCCTTTGCTGAACAGGAAAATCAAGAAAATACAAAAAAATTAAAGATCTTAGGAAAAAAGAGATTAATAATAAGGAGGAATACATGTGACATGTAGTCACTTTCTCTCTCTCTCTCTCTCTCTCTCTCTCTCTCTCTGGCTGTATACATGAGAAAAGCTGCAAAGAATAAGAGCCTGAATTTTGAAATACTCAGCTAAGCTCCCCAACAAGCACAAAATTGTAAATCCATGCAAAAGCTATCTGATGACAAAGATGTTGAACTTTAAATGCCCAAGACCACATCCAATACCTATGAAAATTGCCCATTTATAGGAAATGCATTTAAATTGGCTTTGTCCATGCCAAATACAGGGAAATGATAGCTGAAGTAGCATAATTATGTTAAAATGATTCAAGAAGGGTGACAGTCTGTCATGAAGCCTAATCAGTACCTTGGCTGTATATATGGGCACAGAATGGTCAGGAACAATCTACTGAACTGCTAGTCCTCAATTATCATCATCTTTGACTTGTTGCCTAAGTACATGCCGTACTCCAGGGTCAGTGCTTGTGCAATCTGGATTCCTGTGTCACTAACCGTCCTCAAGAACATTGAAATACAATTTTATTGTCTTTTCACTTCTTCTTATAAAATTTTAGTACTTAAGCAATACAAAAGATTTTGCCACAGGGTGATCTGATCCATCTTCCTTCACTACTATTTTAGGCTGCTAGATTTTTCATTTCACACTTTCATTTATGATTTACAGCATAACATCAAAACAAATACTTAGATTTTTAGCTGTCTTGGAAGCATGCGATTATGTATTACTTGCAGTAGGTCTAATTTACAAAAAACCTTTTTCTAATCAGTGTTGTAAAAATACAGACCTGAATTGTATTACTAGACTTTGTAGATGTGTACTATACATTACACAGTATTTACTTTAATGGCTCTAATAAATCTTTTTCCACCATTTCAGTAGTTTTCTTCTTCCAATATATTTTTGATATTACTTCTGATCCATTTTCCCTGATAACTTGTTTTTATTTCCATAGGATACAATTTCAGTATGGTAATATGATATCCTTTAAAAGAAAAATTTAATCAAGCAGATATTCTACCCACGTTATTTTTTGTTTTCTTAGTCTAATATATAGGTAAAATAATGTTATTCTACTACACTTTTTGTGTCTTTTTTGCCCCCAGTATCATGCGTTTTAGTAATCTGAACAATTTAAAGTAGCCAATCACTCTTATTTCCATATTTCCATTCATAGTATTTGGTTTCACACCCTACACTGTAAATTCACATTTCATCAGTCAAGCTGCCATTTTAAGGCACAAATATTTTTGATGTTTCTTTTAGAACCCAGTAAGTCTTATAATAGCAATAGACACAGTCAGAACCCCCTGATTACTCTTCTGGCCAGTATGAGTACTAATTCTGTTCTTAGCATCCTTCCTTATATATTGGTATGGGATTGACTTTTGTTGTAGTTTGTTTACCTCCCTCTATATCTTAAAAATGCATAGGATCCATTTCAGTCACTTTCTCAGTCTTCTCCTGAGTTCTTTTTCTCTACAGTTCTCTCATCATCTGCACTAGCCTCAAACCCCAAAGAGATACAATGCCAACTGCTCTCAGAGTGTACATCCATTAGTTCTATGTCTCAACAGATGTACTTGTAATTTAAATAACACCTGCCTGGGATTTATCTGTTGATTTCATTATCTTGTTCCTTTTAGTCTCTTCCCTGAAGGATCAAGTGAATGCAGCTGAAAACCATCTGAGCCATCATTTTGCTGAGGTGTTGGGTTGTGCTTCATCTGCTGCACAGGGGAATCCTCAAGTGTCATTTGTTGTGGTTTGAAGAAAGATTAATGGATTTAGAGAGGTTTTTTTCTCTCCTCACAATCCTTTCCCACCCAACTTCTGTAGTTCATATCTTTGTCGCGTTTGCAGCACAGTCTTGTAGTCTCTAGGTCCTCTGTGGTAACAGGTGGTTTATTCTCCCGAGCAGAGTCACACAGTCTCCTCTTGATGCTGGTATGCTTCTTGAGTCATCTACTGCTCTTCAATCTTCAAAACTCTTGTCAGATCTCTAAATAAGCTAATGAAATTGTCAAGAGAAATGTTTTTCAGGAACCTAATATTATCTAATAAGTTGCAATCAAACAACTGTGAGAGCTAATTAAGCGTAAAAAAGATCCTAAATACTTAATACATTCCACCAGGTATACCATACAACTGTTTACAAGATTGCAATAAAGCAAAATATTTTTGTAGTGGAAAAAATGAAGCTTCCTTTTTTTTTCTTTTTGGCATTCTTAATCATGGAAAAAAACCAAAATTATATCTCTGGAATGTTGCTTAGGTAATTACAGCAGGACATAGCAATCCTAATATTACACAACAGCTAGCCTAAATATAGAAGACCTTTATGTTTAATGACTGTATTTCTCACATTTTTAATTCAGGTGCAGGTAGAAAAATTATAAGGAGGAAACTGTATGGCACTGCTGACATGGAGAGTGTATGCCTATTTGAGCATATGCTAAATCTGTCAGAGTTAAGAATCACTTCAAAAAGAGCAATTTATTCTATAGTTTTTACATCGCTACTCCAATCATTGCTCTTCCTTTGCACACTGAAACCCTATTAATTGTGAAATACATTTCTAAACAAATTCTGATCTGCATAACAGATGACCATACTTCCCTGTGGAATATATAGCTATATATTGAAGAGACAAATTTCTCACTAGTCAAGTCCTGTATCCCTAACAGTGGAAGATTCTCTGGTCTGTTAGTCAACTGTTAGGTTCTGTTATATGACAGACATTTAATACTTGCTTTTATTTTTTCCTTGTAAGACATTACAGTTTGCTCTCTGTGTACAGAAATCTAGTACTCCTTAATGTACAGGAAATATTAAATCTATACTGACAGGGAAAGGAAAAATTTCACGCAAATTAGACCTTAGTGGGACCTGGTTGGCCTATGAGCTGAAATTCTCACTCAGCATGTCTGAGGTTTTCTTTTACTTTTCTAGCTACCCCCAGTTGTACAGTGGGACTCAAGAACTACTGCAGCCTGACAGGTTCATTTCAATACCTCATTTACCTGAGTGACTGCACAGGACTTAGATAGAAGGTTATAAATTATGTAAACAATAGAATGATTTGTTTTAATCTTATTCAGCTTTGTATGTTTTTCTCAAAATGTGCCATGAATTAAAGATTTTTTTTTTTTTTTAAAGAGTATAAGGTACAAAAAGAGATTTCTCCCTCATTATACAAAAACCTGGATTCAGTGTTAGGGAATCCAAAATGTTTTTTCTGAAAAGTCAGAGAGAGCTCTGATAAATACTCTGGAGAGCATGGAAGGCAGGCTGTGTGAGAAGTATAAAGTGCCTCTGTAACTCTCTGTGTGCAGAAGAGTCTCTGAAAAACTGTTTATGTACAACCTCCACACAGTGCCTGTGAAGATGAGAGTTTGGCCAACAGAGGAATTAAGGTCTGATATTTCTCACAGTGATGTGTGGGATGTCTAGAAAAATGAACTCCAGTACACCGAAATAACAATTCAATAGGATTTTCCATTTCTTTCCTGTATTTTTTCTCAATGTAAAAATAATTAGCTACAGTGAGGACAATTTAAAAAAAAAAGTTGTTTTGCAATTTGTTCTTATGGACAAGTTTAGAAATATAACTAATGCACAGAAATTATTTTTAGGAAACATGCAGTCTGTCTTCCTGTAGCTCACCACTGCATTGTAGCAATACAGTTTTACTTTACATATACATTTTTCATCAGTAGTGTAGTATCCTTTCAAGTTACTACATTGCATATGTGAATTTTTTAAATTTAAAGAGAACACAATACTTTAAATAATATTTAAGGTAATGAACTATTTAACAAAACAAACCTGTGGTTAAAAACTCAGCTACATTTTCTTGGATTTAAATTATTTATGAATATAAAACTAATTCTCTTTCACACACTGCAGCTTGATGGCCGGTCTTTGGGCTGAAGAGGGATACGAAGACAACAGAAAAAGAAATGGATTATTAAAAAAGATTGTGAAATATGGTTATTAGACTGTTGAGAGTTTCCAAGATTTGGGGCCACAGGAGATAAAATAAACCATGTAAAAATCACATGGTGAATAGAGTAGGTCCCTTTTTGACTTTGTTTTGGTGCTATGCTTGATTGAATTTTTTGATCTCAAAACTTTCTAAGTGTGATGGTTTCGAGATATTGAATGCACTTGAGACAGACAATAAGGGCCTGGCTTGAAACTATTCATCATTCTGATTTTTTATTGTGGTACTGTCTCTTTTGTACTCAAATCCTTAGTGTACAAAGTGTTATAGAAATACTAAGACATGGGAAAATTAATAGGCTGTTCAAATCCATCAGGTTCCACAGGTCTTATGCAGCAAGTGAAGGAAGAGAAATATGGATAGTACTTTTTTCTATTCTTGCAAGGAACGTTGAGAATCTATCTTTAGGCTGACAGCAAACATCATTGTATAACAAGCCAGAGAAAATGAGTGATTTCTAACAGTGTTTACTTATTTATTTTCATAAATAAGAAACAAAACCAATAAATATATTTTTTATTTTCCTGACAGACATACATTAATAAAGATAGAATACTTGTTCTATCGTTATGAAGGAGCTGATTCTTCACACAAGAGATCAGACTGTGATATTTATGGAATATCTATGGGATTACCAATATATAATTAAATTTTTAAAACTGGTATAAAACCAGTTGCTAATGGATTATGGTGTCTTTACATTACCTGCTCTAGCACCTTTGCTCTTATGAAGGTGCTTTAGTTGTAAACAGAGATGGCTGAAGAATCTTTTAAATGCATTCAAAATTTTGTCACATCTCCCATAATCTATACTAGACAACACAATAATCTCCTTCCAAAGTGACTCTATAACAGGGCACCACTACCAGAAAATTATACATGTATAAAAATTTTTCTTTTTTAATTGTTATTAATTTTACTACTGGCACAGGGATTTACTGCGACCTATGTCTGACCCTTCATTGGTACTATAAATGACGTATTAATCATCCTAATGATATACATCTTCTTCAGTTAATGCACATATGAACAGATGTGCCAAGTAACTCCTAAAGGCTATTGAACTGTCAAGCTTTAACCAATCTAATGCATGTCTAAGGAAATTGGAGTGGAGGCAATGTTTGTAAGCACTTCAGCATATTAGAGCAGAAACTTTGCCTTAAAACATTACAGCTTTGAAATCTATGAAGAGAACATGAGATTGTCAAGATTAGGGTGCTTCATCTAATTTTTTTCCTATTGAAATACAACTTTTTTATTAGAGGTTGTTATGGCATCTGATGAAATGCATCCCAGAGCTCCAAGGGAATTGGCTGATGTGGTTGAAAAGGAGCTTTTCGTGTGTGAGAGGCTGGAGAAAATCATTACTATCTCAGAACAACCAAAGTGTATGGGTAGGTGGGTGGCAGGGCAAGTTCTGTGAAAAGTGGGATGTTCCCTGCTCCACACCTCACCCACCTGGAACCTCTATTCCAGCCCAGAGTGTCCATCAGTCACTGGCACACCTGAAGCTGCACCTGGGTGGGAGGGCCCCAGGAGCTGGGAGGACCCCATGCTGGAACTCAAGCAGTGGTTATTATTATAAAGTTTGTGTTGTTTAACTTCCTGAGAACATCACATTTCTCCTGTGCACCTGCCTTAGAGTATAGAAAAACTTAAGGCCCTCCAAGAGGCTCACAGAGAGAGTCTGGGGCTTTACACCACGACATCAGAAAAGCCATGGCAATAGGTGAAGTCCCAAGTGACTGGAAAAAAGGAAAACTTGCACCCATTTGTTAAAGGGTAGAAACTTGGAAATATTGACTTGGGAGCCTCACCTCTGTGCCTGGGAAGGTCATGGAACAGATCCTCTTGAAGCTGTGCTAAGGCACATGAAGGACAGGAAGGTGATTTGAGATAGCCAGCACGGCTTCACCAAGGGCAAGTCCTGCTTGACAAATGTGGTTGCCTTCTAAGAAAGAAGGTGAGAGACATATTAGTAAGGCCTGTAGAGATAGGATAAGGGGCAATGGTTTGAAACTGGAATTCAGACTAGATATAAGGAAGATATTTTTTACAATGAGGGTGGTGAAACACTGGAAAACGTTGCCCAGAGAATTGGTGGATGTCTCATCCTGGGAAACATTCAAGGTCAGGTTGGACATGATTCTGCACAACCTGGTCTAGTTGAAGATGACCCTGCTCATTGCAGAGGGGTGCATGAGATGCATTTTAAAGGTCACTTCCAACTCAAATTATTCTGGGAGTTTTTAATATTATGATTCCATGGTTACTTTCCTAACAACTCGTGTATCCCAGTTGTAGTTTGAAATTAGGCCGCAGACACACTGCCTCTCTGAATATCTTGCTCATGGCATGTCTTAGAGATGTTCTGACCTACTAAACGACTTTTAGTCAGATCTTATCTTCATCGTGTTTGAATAACTTTTGCTCCATAGATTTTTAGTTCCTTACTGATTTAATGTGTTTATCAGCATAATTAATGCCTTTGTGCATTTTTTTTTATATCAACCCCAGAATTAAAAATGAGGCAGCTGATAGAGAAAATAAAATAGTTTTTTATGCCTCTGGATCACATAATTGGTTATTATTATTACAGGCTGAAGAGATAAGTGTCGACTTGTTCTTTCTGACAGAGTTTATTACAATCAGTTTTACAACAACTTTATCCAAAGGGTCAATTTGGTTGCAGAATACTTTTGTAGAATTTCTTTGATTAAAAAACAGGCTAATTTCTCTTTTAAACTAGATGTATGATATAAAAAAGAACAATCCCACTCTTCATAAAAAGATAATGCATGACAAATGAAAATTCTCTTGTCTCCAGAAAAAGCTGTTAAACAGAATCATAGAATCAAATCAGTATAATTGAGGATGGAAAGGACCTCTCCAAATCATCTAATTCCATCCACTGCCCAAACAAGGACAGCTAGAACAGGTTGCCCAGAACCACATCCAGTGAGACTTTTAATATCTGCAGAGATGTAGACTACACAGCCTCTCTGGACAACTTATTTCAGTGTTTGATGACACCCAAACAGGCTAATAACACTAAGATAACTTAGTGAAGGGAGTTGGAAGGACCTTAATGATCATCTAGTACCAAATTCCTTGCCATGCACAGTGTTTCTTAAAAAAAAATCATGCCAACATTAAAATTAAGACAGTTGAGTCAAAAATTCAAATATTGTGGTTTTGGTAAATACAAAGTGAATAACATTCTTAAGATCACGATATAAAAATATTAATAAAGTATGTGGTATTTTCAAAATATAGAGGAGAAAAGGCAAGTCTCTATTTATATATCACAGGTTTTTAATTTAGAAGATTTATTGAGCATGGACTTTATATCAACTTAGGATGAAATGAGATATTGTACTAAATAAATTTAACTTAGTGCTCAATATACACTTATATATCACGTTCCTTGCTAAGCATTGGAAGCCATAAGCCCAAAGATAAATGTGTAATGAGCCCGTTCAGTTTTGAACTGTATGAATTTGTAGGCCTGGACTTGTTTTTTTCTAGCATGAATAGCTGCACCTTACTCTCTAAAACTCTGATGTTGAGATGCATACAGAAAAAAAGAATCACATATAGAAAATACAAAAATAATAATGGTGATTTTGTTTGTTCGCATGAGAAATAGGAGATAAAATCTGTTTCTTTACTCAATTAGCATCTTGATTCCTATAAAATCAAATAGCTAATTAGCCAACAATGGGGGACATCAGTGGTTAATACAGATCAATGGATGTGTTCTGATTTGCAATGGGAGTTAGAGTCAAAAGATGCAAGCTAAGATATTCGGATTTTTCTTAATCAAAAAAATTCAAATAAGAACAAACGTGATGAAGATATCCTGAGATTTACAAAGAACTAGGTGTAGACTTTTGATCACTCAAACTGCTGATTAATAATATTATTGTCTGGATAGTCAAGATATTGGTTTCCTGGGCATGTTCTATCAAATGAATGCCTTTCTCCAATAATTTGATTTGGAATCCTAGGATCATAGAATCATTTGGGTTGGAAGGAATCTTTAAAGCTCAACCACTCCACCCAACCTGCAATGAGCAGGGTCATCTTCAACTAGATCAGATTGCTCAGAGCCTCATACAATCCGTTTCTGGGCAACTTGTGCCAGTGTTTAAGCACCCTCAACATAAAAAAATTTTTCCTTATATTAGTCTGAGTCAACATCTTTTTAGTTTAAAACCACTGCCCTTTGTCCTATCATTATTAAAAGTCTGTCCCCATTTTTCTTATATAACCCTCCTAAGTACTGAAGGGCTCCTATAAGATCTCCCCAGAGCCTTTTCTTCTGCAGACTGAACAACCCCAATTCTTTCAGGGTTTCCTCACAGGAGAGATGCTTCAGCACCCTGACATGTTTTGTGTCCCTCCTCTGGACCCACCCCAATAGGTCTGTACCTTTCTTTTATTGAGTTCATAAGCAATACAAAGACTTAGATTTGGAGTTTATTTGGCTCAGAATATTTTTCCAGTAGAAGCTGCTGTATTGTAATTTAAAGCTGAGACAAGATTGACACAGCAACCTATTGATAAGGTTACAAAATTAGAGCTCTAAATAAGGACAATTAAGGAAAATTGTACATGGGCATTCATAAGTAGGAAAAGAACACTAAGCCTATAGCAAAATATTGTATTTTGTAGCAGTTGAAAGGTTTTGGTATTGCTTGTTAAGAAGCTAGCTTTTTAAAGTAGGAAGTTTTGTTCATAATTCAGATAAAGTGAGTCTTCATACTGTGATAGTTCATTAACTCTTGCTGTCAAATGAAGCATAGCACTCAGAAATATATTTGCTGACTACGCAGTTTGTATGACAATACTTAGCATGTTTTCATCCAGGAAGTTTGTTCTAAGATCTTCTTGTTGCTTGTTTGCACATCTATTTCCTCTTACAGTATTTATTCTGCAATAATGCAAATTTATTTGACAACTTAGCTGACTTACAATTTTCTGATACCTTTTTCAAGTGACAAAAAATCTTTTCTAGTCTAAGAACTGGCTGAATGTGCTGCAGGTTTGCATCCCAGTGATTCTTAAGAACACAGCTGAGAAGTCATATGTTCAAGGGCTTGCATTTTTCTTCCTGATGTCTTGCAGTAACACCTACAGAAAAATAATTACATTATGTGGTTCATCTTGTAAAAATGAAATCTTTTATTTCATAAAAAATATGAACATGGAAAAAGTGTAACAGAAAATAAAATTCATCATGACTCTTCATGTTCAACTTTTCAATGAGATTTACCCAAGGCCTCAGCATTTCTTCTGGGGGATCTTATCATATTCTTCTTGAATATGTATTAACACAGCTGATAAAATATTCAAAATTGTTGTATATTTTGGTGTTGTGCTGTTCAGCAAAAAGTAGTTAATACACTGTGGAAAAATGCATAAGTAATAACATAATAAAAGAGATGACGTCAGTTTGAAAGATACCGTGGCACATTGTCAAGTACTTTATGTATAACATTGAGTTGCTTAAAATGTTTTCACTTCATCCTGGTGTGTAGAATCAGCTTGTGTGCTACACATGCAGAAAGACAGAAAAATGCAGCTGGAGCTAAGGAATATGGAACTTTCTTAAAGTCTTTTGACATTTCAGATATGCTTATAGCTTTTAACTATAAGAGCTTTTAACTGTATAAGCTGGGTATATCTTGTATACTTATATTAGCTAATTTTACAGTAGGATTGACAACGCTACTTCAAAACTTGGAACACTCTTGACCTTACACTATAGTAGATATGAATGCTAGATTTCAATCTGAAATACTTCAAAATATAAAAATGCATAATGACCAAAGTTAGAAAACATAACAGGTGTATATCTAGAAGATAGTTTTATCCAATTGAAGAGACACGCTAAAAATGCTGAGTGATTAAAAAGCTGTGGAAATATTTTATCTCACATAAAGATAAATGATAATTTATTATTTATTTTTAAGTAGGGTTAAAACAATTTTGCCTAATTATTGTTTTATTCTTAGCTTTTTCCCCTCACTACAGCGTCCAGAAACCTGATTAGTTTCATTGCAGGGTTTGTTTCTTCAGTGATTTAGGCATCTATGTAATCAATTTTCATTACAGAAGTGGTCTGCTGGGATACATGAAAAAGACAGTCAGTGCAATGAGTAAGTTGAACATGCCCTCAATATGTACAAATAAACTGCACAGAAAATGTCTGCCATTTTTTTACTGAGCTCAGAGCCATCCCATCAGTAAAGCAAAGGTTCAAAGGCATAACAGTCACCTACTTGCTACCCTCACATCTAATAAAATCCCTCTCTGCCAAAAATCACATCAGACCAAACTATAATCACCTCCTCTCTAACACCGACTGTTTATAACTCACACAGAATTCATCTCCTAGAGGATAAAGCATACTTTAGTGTGCCTTTTTTTCTGATTAAGATAGTAAGTTTTCAGCTACCTTCAGGGCTGCTATAAACTCTGCATTTACCATTTAGAAGAAAAGATTGGAAAGGAGTAGCACACACATACTCTTTTTCTAAAGAGAGGAAATTCACCCTCCTTCCAAAAAATTACTTAGAAACAGCTAAGTAAAAAGAGGAAATCTGCATTTGATACTTAAATGTGCATCTCTTACGTGGCCACTCAACTTTCTTGCAGTTTTCAAGAGCAGCTAGCATCAATGTTAACATGAACATTTCCTACTACTTGCTTTCTTTTGACAATATTATGGGACTGCTTGAAGATTTTGTTTTTAATAGCTAAATATTAGTTTCTATGATTTGTGTTATTTCTCTTGTGAGTGTTAGGAACTTCTCCTGTCTCAATAGACTTTCCATGCCTCTCATCAATCACTAAAGGTGAAGGAAAAAGAAAACCACATAAGAATGGTTTTAAAATCCCATAGTCCTGTCATCTTTTCACTATCTCCACCATAGTCAATCCCATACATGCTGTTGCTTTAAAGCAGTTATTTCTTACGAAATGTGAGACAACATTCATCATACACGTAAAGGAACTACACAATTATCTGGAGACTTTATAGGTGAAGATTTTTTTTTTTAAATGGGAAAAAGGAATTAAGACCTTAATGTACAATATCAGACCCACTGATTCTTTCAAGGTAAACATACCCTGGCAATCTGAATGCCAGTGATATTTCTACCACTAGAGTAAAAAACAAAACTAAAAGCGACTTTTTGTAGAATCGACACAATTTACATTCTCACAGATAACAGAAATTTGTATGAATACATGGTTGTGTGTTTCAAAAACAAAATACTCTAAACCCATCTGCTTCTCTAAGAATTTTGAGTAAAATATCTTAGAAAATAAATGGTTCTATCACAAAATCACTATGTTGTTTATAGAGTTTTAAAAAGTTTTCAAAAAATGTAATATTCTTTCATTACTTGAAAAAATTTGGGTTTGATCCTAATATATTCATTTTGTCAAGATAATATGTTGAAAACTTTTCCACTTCACTCTTGCTTGAAAGATTAGCTTCAAGCCTTTAAAAATCACCCAGCTAGCACTTACAACTTCTTCTTTGAGTGATCACATGGCTTCTTCTACCATGAGCGTGTATTTATCTTCACAATATTGATGTAAGAGAAGAAATCCAAACATCTCATTTAAGTAATGGAAGACTGGCACTCAGAGAAGTTATTTAAAGAGAACTGAACCTTTGTATCATACAGCAATGTCATAACCCAAGAAACATCCTTCACATTCTAATTAGAAACTACCATGTAACAGCTTGCTGTGCAATGACTAGATAATGGATACTGATATTGTGGTTTAGTAATCTCATTTTTGATCAGAAGTGATTTTAGTCTAAAGTGCACATATATAGCTGTGTACTACAGTCTTCAGTGCTTATCTTTGAGGATGTCCTTTATTGTCATCACATACACATTTTTACAGTGTATAAAAATATTGAGGGTTTATATATAGGTATTTTCCAGGTGAGCAGTTCATGTTTTTTTTCTGCAGTCAACCAATATACATATAAAAATTTTAATAAAAATTCCATTATGTATGCAGGTGGACTGTATTTTTAGCTTAAATGAAAAATACGTCTATATATGTCATGGCCTAATATGTTTTATAGGGTGTAAATGGCAAGGCTGCAGTAGTGAGAGGCTGCAGGGATGCCTTCTGTGGGAATAGGTCAGGGATTGCTCTGTGCCAGATACAGCTGAGCCTGGAGCCAAGTCTGTAGTGCCTGTGAGAATATTTATGCGAGGTCAGAGCAGCGGGAAGGATGGAAGAAGGGAATGAAGGAACACCAAAGTCATAGGTGTACGAGATGCTCCATGGAGGCCAAGGTAGATCCCCAAGGGGACTGCAGCCTATGGAAAAATCCTTGTCAGAGGAGGTACACCCCTGAAGACTCATGGTGCAGCCTGCGAGGGATGTATGTCAGAGCATAAGGAATGAACAAGGAGTGAGGAAGAGAGAAACTGCTCCATCCTGAGCCTGACCACCTGCACCAGCCGCTGGTCATTGAAGGGACTGAATATATCCCATGTTATATTCATGGAAATATAACCCACGTTAACAAGTCAGTGACTGGGTTGAGCCCCAGAAGCAGGGAGGAGAAGGGTCTGGCCCTAAGTGATTAAATATTTGTCTTTGTTTCCCAGTAACTTGGATCAGTAAGTAAAAGTTTATTGCAAATAATTCAACTTCAATCCCTCAAGTCAAGTCTGGTTTTGCTGCAACAGTATCTGTGGAGGGATTTCCCCGAGCTTATTGCAAACCACAAGCTTTCTTACTGCACTTCCTCATAATTTTTTCCCCATCCAACCTGTTCGGTGGGGGTGACAAGGTGTAAGCAAGGAACTGTGGAGATGTTCAGCTACTAGATGAGGACAACCCACCACATATGTAGAATCAAAGACAAATCATAGACAAATGTAAATAATGACCTTTTCTCTTTTTTCTTTACTGTTGTATTTTTCCCCCAAGAAATGGCTAAAGAAGTCAGTCCTTGATTCATATTTTTTCTGTGTGAATGGAGCATGTTTGTAAGTGTACTTTTCAGAAACAGAAAAAGCAGACTAATTTTCTTTATTTTATCATGTAGCATAAGACACTGCAGTGGCCTTAGTAAAGTATTAGACTTTAAAATAAAGTTAAATATATAATATTTGCTTGCTAAAGGTAAAAATACTTTAAGGTAGGTCACCCACAATTATTCACCCCACTCACCACACTTTTCAACATCTCCTTCGTACCTAATATGCTGCATCACACTTGAAATCAGTTCACCATTCAGCAGATCTTTTATTCTTTTCCATAAGCTTCCTAATTGCTGAGGATGGACAGCAAAGTAAGTATATAACAGGTGAGTGAAGATAATAAAATCATTCTTTCTTCCAATGGTCTGTACATCATCATTTTTGCTGATAATTTGCAATGTCTGACCTTTTAAACTGACAGGATGTTCACCACTGAAGCTTTATAAAGATGGCTATCTCATCTCAGAAAAATGGAAGCCAGGCATTCAAGACTGACTTGTATTTGTTTCTGAATCAAACTGTCATTTTTGCTCTGTTAGTGTCTGTTATCAAGTCAGGACAAGCAGTTATTCTATGGGCTAGTTTGTGTAACCTTGACTTTTTCAGAAAGTCCTTGAGAGTTAATTCAGTGGGTTTATGCAACTACAGTTCATGTATATAAGTGAGTTATACAGAATCTTGACAGCTAGCTGTTGTAATAAACATTTAATTTACAATCCATACAATCATTTTAACTTTGCAAAGTGCTTCATGTATCCGTCTATTTCCACTGATTTATTATAATCCATGTTTAGCTCAACTTACAGTTATGGGGAATCCTTCATGGCTTAAAAACCAAGACAAAGATATGAACAGTTCATCATTCAGCAGGGATCCTGTTAAGATTTCAAACTGTATTTCAGTCCAGAAATTTGATAAATTATCTCCCCTCCAAATCAAAGCAAAACAAACAAAATGGTGCACAAACATCTCTTTAAGAGTGAAATAGATATCTATGGCAGGGACCAAGGAACTCACTGTATCATTGTAAAAAGAAGAAATTAGATCACTGATACTGATGCAAGGTGCCAAACTACAAAACATTTCTAAGTAGCAAAAGTATCACATACTGTTTTATATATTTGCATAAGTCACAACAAAGTGGGCAACTAAATAAATAGACAAAACCAATCTAGAATTCAGATTTTTCAGGGAAATAACCTAGATTACAGATGAAGGCCCAGTCTCTGAACAGTCTTTTAATTTTAATAGCAAATGTATTGTATTGCACTTTGTTTTAAATTTTTTTTCTTCCAGATTTTATCCTTTTTTTTCCAATGACTGCCTTAATTTCAGTACCAATCTTCATTTCAATTATGGTAGGCAAAGTGTTCCTAAAAAATTCTTACAGGTGGTGGTAGGATTTTGAAGCCACCTCGTGAAGTATTTCAATCCCAAAACACATTAACTTCAAGGATTTGAGTTTAGAAAAAAATTTCTTCCATAAATTGTGATTCACAAATAAATAAAACCACTGCAAGAGTCTAGACAACTTCAATTTAATTGTCATTGCTGTGCTCAGAGATTGCAGAGAAATAGAGTTTACCCAGAGCATTAAGGAAAAAAATATTTGTGTGTATATTATCTACCCATATGTAAAAAAAATCCCTTGGGTATGATAATCAATGGCAGAGTGCAAACACTAAAGTAAGCTTTGCTGCTACTTTTTGTGTACTTTACAAAACAGTACACAAAAACACTGCTGGCTTTGAGATATTCACGCTCACATTGATATTCACTTTGTGTCAAACTTCTCTCCGATAAACTTTTAATGATTTCAAGACATTGATGAGCCAAAGGAAAAACAAGGATATTGGGGCTGGGGACTCACAGATTTCATGAGAAGGACAGTGGTGATTTACTGCAAAGGGCCTTTTCAGCAAATTGTGGGCTATTTCTTCATTAAGAGAAATTCTGGTAATGAAGGACTTGAAGTAAAGAGAGTTAATACCCCCCTGGGAATACTGTAATTTTTGCAAATATATATAATCTGATTTTTGAGTACCTTAGATAAAACATGTAAAAAGTATAAGACTTCAGTATCTTTTTTAAGGAAAGTTAGATGAAGTCAAATATTTTTCCTTAACTGTTTGTGAAGTGTAAAAGGAAATTTCTGATACATTACATAGCATTTACAATAGAGAAAGTTATGAAGCACTTTGAATTTTGGAACAATTAGAACTGGGCAAAAACTTAATAAATAATAATAAAAAATCAAGAAATTTTCCTCATTCCTTTTCTTAAGAAAGAAGATTTTCTAGCAATGGATTTCATAGTGCTTGAACTTATTTAATATATAGGATTCATATGTTGCTTTCATGAATCATTCAGTTTCTGCAGGTAAAATGCAAATGGAAACACAAGAATGTATATATTTATTTGTTATGATTGTCTTGAATAATTAATGACATTCACAAGTTTTAAGTCAAGATTTTACTTAGTTCGTGGTAAATTAATCAATCTTAGATTACTTTTAATAAACTATTTCTACTGTTCTATTCATAATGTTTTAGAAAGATGAATTCAAATTCTGGTTTCTTTGCTGAATAGAATGCACCTGCAATAAACAGGATGTCTACACAACCAGAAGAATGGACGTCTAATTTAACTATAATCTAATTACATGTTTAGATCTAGAAACTTCCTTCAGTACAGAAAGTTGTGTTGGTTCTCCCATGACACATAGTCTATTTTGGGAAAATTAAATGGAGAAAGCATGATTTTCCTGAAGCTGACACTCTGGAATCTCCTCTCTGTGGTACTCTAAGAATGCTAAATTAGGCTATGTATATTTGCTTATAACATAGCATTTTCAAATGTCTCAGCTGATTGTTTTTAAAACAATGGACTGTTGCATTTCTCAGTCATGGCATATATTCAAGTATCTTAGAAACCGAGATCCCTGAGTCTCATTTCCAGGCATAATTAATAGTTGTAGCTTAAGGAATTATACTATTATTTTATCTAAAGGTGCAGATGCAAGGCTGCGATTTTGAGCTGATTGTTAGAGATTGTAAGTAGAACCATTAGCGAAGGACTGCATGTTCTGTTGACTACACCTGAGGGGCTTTTGGTAAGTGACTAAATCAGTAAATGAGTTCTCATTAAACATAACAAGCAACACGCGCTGGGAATGAATCAGGTAAAAATAGGTTGGCTATTCTATTTCAGCTAATTGCTCTCCTGACAAACTGTTTATTTGGAAAGGTCTTGAAAGCTTTTCCTGAAGCTCCAATAAAAAGGTATCAAAGGAATCCTCAGTCCTTGAGTGCTATACATCAATCCCACTGTGAATTTTAACATATAAAATCTCTTCCTCTGTGACATATATAGATTGTACCTCTCATTTCTTCTAAAAACACCTTTGAGAGTAATGGGATGAAGAGTCACTTTTACCAGTATGCACTTGCTGTAAAAGTGGAGATGTACTCCATTGGAGTTTTCTGTGTTCTGGGACTTCTCTATCTAATCAAAACACTTTAATTAATAATGTATCTCAATTGTGCTCTTGTTCTTAGAACATTTTTAGTATATTAAATCATTCTATTTCCTACATTTTTTTTCTCTGTAATAGAAAGGTTAGGCACAGAAATAAATAAGCTGCTTTAATGCCTTTCTCCACTATCTCTGGCAAGGAAGCAGACTGCAATAATGCTGTTATATTTGTTTATGTTTTATCAGTTTCTCAGAGGTAATTACTTACTGCAATCTGAAGAACTGTAGGCTTTTCTTACCATGTCTCATTTACAATTGTAGTTATTTACATGTTTACCAGTCAGTTAATAATAGATTATTTAAATATTTATGTTTATTCCATGGTGATGTAATGTATGCAGAAGATTCACAAATTTTTTTTATCTTCTGCTGATTATAAATCTTAGAGAAAAAAGGCAAAAAGATATCTTCATACGTTCAAAATAAATTAGCTTGGTTTGAAATAGGTAAATATGACAAATGGAAAGGAGTGTTGGAAAACATGGCTGTATTTTAGCACCAGGTTATGATAAAAGAATAAAATCAGAAAAATAATTGTCCATCACTATGGCGAATTGCTTGCATCCATGCACACGCTTTCCTACTTTAAAGTCAGATATCCAATGCATTTATGTTCTTTTCTGAGTGGTTTTTTGGTTGGTTCTGCTTCTCAGAAGTAAATGGTACATACAAATATTAGGTTGTTAAAGAAAAATGAATTCTGTTTCCTTGACCTTTGTTGTACAATCAAAATTTAAACCAGTTACCTTATCATTTATAAATCTTTAGCATATTTTTCAAACAGAATTTTCCTCTTTAAAATAATCAAGGAAAGGAAAAATGAAATATTTTACTCTGGCAAATATTTTAACTTTTAATTATACTTATTTTTGCAGCTGTTGTTGTTTTCTACTTCCATATGTCATTAGATGATCTCTACTATTGTTTTTAATGATTTAACATCCTCTAGCTGTGTGAACTCAGAGTTATATCACCAATGCTTTTTTTCCTAAAGTGCTCAAGTGTAAAAAAGATGTAAATTTCTTGATTTGAAATCCTCAGTTACCTAATCCTTTATGCATCAATTAGCTGGTGAGAGTAGTAAAAGCTTCTTTTTATTTAGTATTGTATTCTGATTCTTCTTTTACCCTTTTTAGTCTTTGCTCTTCATGCATAATAGAATCTTCTTTCCATTAGAATAATTAATTTTCATAAATCTAAAGTAACTAATATAACGGTTTTGGGGTTTTTATGAAATCACAGATTATAAAGTCTGATGGGATATTCCTGATCATTTTATCTCATCTTTAGTACTGGCTTGGTCACAGACCTCCCCTGACTTAATAAATTTTTGAAATAAAGCATATATATGCACACATACTAATATTCATAATATAAATGTATTTTTTTCTTGTTTTAAGAACTTCCTTATGCTTTTGAAACTTACCTAGCCTCAACTTCTAATCTCTTAGTTTTTTATAGATCTGTCAGACATCCTGAAGAGCCTTCTATTAACTAGTAGACATTATTTAGTGCTCTAAACAAAGTTAAGCTGAAAAACTCAACTAAAGTAAAAAAAAAGGAAGTAATTCCTAGAAATGTAAAATATATATCATACATGTTTTAATGATTGTCTAAATTAAGTTACTATAGAATGAGAAACTTTACAATAAAAAAGGGAAAAGACTAGTGGAAATTATAAACTGAGTATCTCAAGTCATCCAATTGCTTTTATTTAATATAAAATATGACCTTGGCACGAAAACATAGTGCTGTCATCATGAAAATATCTAATGGCTGAGACATGGGAATAATTGTATTTATAAAGTATAAGGGAAGTATCATAAACAAGAAAATAATGACAGATATATAGAACCAATTAAGTTTTACAGGATGAAGTGTTGAGTCATGTAGTTAGAGATTAAAAATTATGGAGGTCTTTTTAGAAAGAGAAAGTTCATTGTCTGAAATACCAGACGAGATTAAATTTCCCTGTGGAATCTGTTTCTCTGCTAATGATAATGTGGACATGAAAAAATGAAATGAAATTTAACAATCAAGATAGTTCCAGCTGACATAGGAAAATATTTGTGTTACTGTACAAACGCTAATAAGATTTCATTAAGAATACCAGCTATAGTTTTAAACTTCAGTGGGTTAGAAAAGTGGACCCAAATAGAGTTTCAAGGAAAATCTGTAGGATAAAATGCATATTAAAGAACCTGTGAAATAAGATATCTTAATGGCTTTGAATTATTTATGTTAGCAAAGTGATCTCAACTGGAGTAATTATTTTGTCCATAAACATGCAACTAATAGGATTAAAACCACTAAAACCACTGAAGATCTAAAGGTAAGAATGAATAAGCCCTTGGACGTATATAGACTGAAAAACAGAAGTGACTTTCTTGCCATTAAGATGTAAGGCTTTTGAATGGCCTCAAATTAAAAAAAAATATGTCCTATTAGTTCTGTGACAGAATGTGGTAAATTTATGCAAGTTAACAGGATTGACTGTAATGAGATTATATGTATGATAACCCAGCTTTTTAGTTTTAATCACAATATTTATTTTAGATACTGTCAAATTTATTTTTGATACACTTTACTCAGGATTTAGTAGTTACTATTTATAAAAACAGTCTTGTGTTTATGTTGGAGCGCACTGACGTGGGAGCACAATATTTTTGTGATGCAATAGTAAAAAGTTACTGTTTGTCATTCATATTTCATTTTTCTTTCAGTTGACATGACCCTTTAAAATGTTAGAAATTATGTCCTGTCTTCTGGTAACACATAGACTCAAAAAGGCAATACTGCTTCATTTTATATTCGATTCTCTGGAATCTGATGTCAGAGACACTGGAAGTCAGTGACTTAGAAAGGACTAATTAAGGCTGCTTAATGTAGACAATCAGGGGAAATACTTGAGTTAGTTTGTATCTCTTTAGGCCTACTGGCCATAGAAATTGCTTTTGAATAGTGAGACTTTCCCTCTGCACATAATCTTTCGCCCTCAAAATCCCTCCTAACTAGGTTATAATCAGGGATTTGAACACCAGCCAAACCAGCTCATCCAATTCCAGCAACATTGGACAGATGAGATGTGTACTCATGAATTAGTAATTTATAATTGCTATAATTTATTACTAAGGCTTCTGGAAATGAACTCTTATTTGAATATGGTTCTTCCAACTGGTACCTTGTACTTTTAAAAATAAAGTTGCAATATTTAACTCTTCTTCCATACTTTCACGGAAAAATTAACTACTGACAAACTTCAATCTCCTGAGTGATCAAGGGCCCAAGATGCCTATGCACATAGCTGTGCAAATTAAATTGAGTTACAAAAAAGAAAGGTCGTAGTGTGACTTTTATTAACTACTTTTAGGATTCCCTCTCCTCAGCTCTTCAAGAGCTCAGCTTTAGGAAGATTTCAGCACACAGTCTGGGGGCTCAGGGAACCTGGTCACACCGTCCATCAAGAGTATAAAATTGACATTGTTGGAAGATACAAATTAGTTAGAAAGACCAGGTAGCACTTTTACACACACCCACTGAAGAGAAAAATGCTGTCAAATAGTCCTTTATATCAAATTCCACAAAATTTCTTTCATACTTTCATAAATTTTCCTTTTATTTAGGAGATCTTTAGAAGTGGACAGTGAAGTACCACTAATGTTTGAACTATTTGGTTCTCCTTTACTTTCTCAATAGTGATACACATGAGCACCATTCTAAACTCAAAGCCTATGCACAGTCCTCACTGTGCTTTCTCTTTCTTACTCACACTCACTAACATTCTATACATTTAAAATTCTCATGCTACATTTAATCTTCATATCGAAATTTAATGTGGGTTTCTGTACCTTAGGTTTTACAATTAATTTGCATTACAAAACTTCATCAAAAAAGCTTTCTGGAAATTGCTTTTCCATTAGAAAAGCTGCAATTGTGTTCAGCATGATGTCTTCATTCAATCTTCAAGGTGACAGTACCTTCAGAATTGGTCAAAAGGCTCTTGATTCGTAGATGAAGGTTAAAATGATTTTCTGGCAGCCCTGGCCAGAAACTTTCAGCAATACAGTTATTTAAAATTGGCCTGGATTTTTATAAGTAATTAGTCAACTGATAGATCTCTAGGAGTGGATCATTCTTTATTAAGTGAACTGGGAAATTTCAATGTCTCTGTTTGAACACGGATATTAAGGGATCTGGATTTTATATGAATATTTCCTTTAAATCTAAAACTATATTACCTATAAATCATCTTTGTGGAAATACAAAAGCAATGGCCCAATTTCTCACGACATTAGTAGTTGCATCATCTGAAGATCTGGCTCATTTCAGTAAGTAATAGTATGCTAGTTGAGAGTTGAAACCAGCTAGACATGAAAAAAAATGAAATCTTAACAAAATGTTTATTATTTCATATTGTATTATTTTAATAAAAATTGGTAACAGTAGAGGACAGGTTTCAGTACCTTCTTGCTACTATGAAGGGTGAAAAGGGAGTTATGTCTCAATAAACATTATTGATATATGTTTGGAATAATCTGTTAAACTGGGAGAACTTAAGGTTTAAAAGTTATACATATCCCTACTCATTAAAAATCTATAAGCAAAATATGTGAAGCTCTCAAAGACTGCAGTTTCTTGCAAACTATCAAGCTTTTTGACACAAAAGGATTGAGATGGGGTTTGTATTCTCAGCATTAAACCCAGATACCAAGAGGAACATGTAAGGAAGGCTTTATATTCTAAAAGTAAAACTGAAAATCAACTGAATCTTAGCATTCTAGTTTATATTTTACAGGTACTGCAAAACCCTGACCTTTTAAAGACACACAGAATATAACTACAAGTGCTCCTTTAAGTTACAGGAAGCAGGGGGTGAATGTTATAAATCAAAATGTAGCAAGATCTTATTAAATAATGATTAGTAACTAGCAAAGAAATTTGTTTAGTTGAGGGCAATGACTATATAGCAAACCATCTGAGAGACTCTGTGGTGATTTAGAAAAAACGGCAGGTTTAGAAATTATAGATTGCAGGTATTGAGGCAGAAAGTCAATAATGAACTTGAATATTTCAATCTCATCAGTTTAAGGAAAGTATTTCTGATAATCCCCAAATGACATTTCATTAGAGAAATTGTTCATTATAGAAACCTGTTAGAAAATCCAGGAATTGTAAGAGCTTGCATGCCAGGTGACCCATAACTGGCATTTGATCAAGTTCATCAATAGATTTTGTAAAAACCAAAATGGACATGTTACTTGCCTTGAGGTTAAGCTATTTGTAGCAGAGTGATCTGTGTGAGCAGAGTGTTCAAAATCCGTGTTTGCTGCCTGTTTACCCAACTTTCAATCACTGCATGGAACATAAGACCTTTTTATATGACAGCACAAGTAAGAATTGTTTGCAATATTTCAGTGTAATGACTTCACTTCCAAAAATGTTAAAACAGAATTCTGCAGACTAAAAGTGAACATTCATGATCCTAACAGTGTCTGAGCATGAATCTGTCCATATGGATAGGTATCCAAAAAAATATATATATGTAAAAATATATATACAGCTATATTTTGTAATATGGTTGCGATATGCTGAACAAATACTCTCACAGAACTATCCATTGTGATGAGTTTGAGTTGCTCATGTAGTTGTAGAATGAGAAATGTGTGTAACATATTTTTCTTTCTAGTTTGTATTTGCTATTCTATTTAAAGCATTGAATTTCATCTACTATTTTGTATGCACAGATCCTGCTTTCCCCTTTTCAATTGTCATTATCTCCATTACAAGTATTCTCACTTTCTTGTTTTCTTTTCACCCCACAAGAGTTGCGTGCGGTGAGGGGCTGGGTCAGTGTTTGACTGTCAGCCAAGGGCAATTCACCAATCCTAAAACCAAATAACCGAATTATTTCCTTCCTTCCTTCCTTCCTTCCTTCCTTCCTTCCTTCCTTCCTTCCTTCCTTCCTTCCTTCCTTCCTTCCTTCCTTCCTTCCTTCCTTCCTTCCTTCCTTCCTTCCTTCCTTCCTTCCTTCCTTCCTCCCTTCCTCCCTTCCTCCCTCCCTCCCTCCCTCCCTCCCTCCCTAAGTAGGAGACTAAAGTCTACTAAAGTAGACTAAAAAAAAAGGGAAGTTGACTTAAGGCAGAAAAGCAGTAATGAGTCTTAGTGAAAGTACTTGTTTATCTTTCAACCCATTGAGTTAAAGAGAGTAAAAAGTGTGTGGGACATTGTGTGGTGAATGATAAATGCAGGAAAAAAACTGGAGGACACAGTTTGTTTCTGCATACTTTGTATGATAAGACAGTACTACCAGACAGAAGAGAGAGAGCTGGCAGAGGTTACTAATGCAGAAGTTTAAGAAGTTTACATATGCATGTATTATGTGCTGAATAACATCCATTTAAGCACACTTGCAAAAATAAAGAACAGATAGTATGGTTTTGGATTTAAAACTTTTCTGAGTATTTGAACAGATGTTTTTTATTCTTTTGGGGAGGTTCCATAAAGACTAAGATAGAAATTAAGTCTGCCAGAAAAGATGGTGTAGAGTAAGACTCTAGATGGATAGAAAAAGAGTTTAAACATTTTAACAGATGGAACAGTTCAATGAATACAAATATAAAATAAGGATGACTTTGATGCATCTTTATCACACAAGGCCATGTCCATAATAAATTATGAGTTATAAAAAGGATTTCTACAGTTAAAAGACAAGCCAGTTTGTATCATTAATGAATGATGAGCAATAGAGACACAACCCCCAAATCTCAATATGAAAAATAATGACAACTTTGATAAGTCCATTACACAGGCTTCCCTATACTTTGTAAAATATGTAGAAATAAAAATACAAAGATTTTTCTTTTCAATCCCACAAGAAAAGCCTTTATGTGATTAAAATTTAGTTGTTTGCTATAATAATTCTGAAATGAAAGAATGAAACTACTTAAAACTGAGAAACAAGTAGATCACAGGCTTAATTAAACGAATCAGAGTGAAAAGGAATTCAACATTAATTTATTCTAGAGTGCACTTATCGACACTTCATGAATAATGTATTACTATTTCAGTGAATAGTGTGATATATTACACATTGTATACATAGTATATCCTCTCGTTATATGTTAACTTAATACAGGAATCTTCCAAAATTTTCTGCCTCTGTATCCATTTCTGCAGACATAAGAAGCTACTAGGGGCAGCTATCAAAAGACTGCTTTGCATTTGCTAAAAGGTCTCTCCCTAATAAGATTTTTTTCTTTTAATCAAATATTAGTGTGGAACTCAATTAACAAGGGATAACATATACTGTGAGACCAGTCCCTATCGAATCCAAGAGACTCACAAAAGAACAGAGTATCCATCATCAGTTTTCTGGGATGAAACATAGAAACATCCTCTAAAGAGACAAAGTTGAATCTTGTTTCTAGCCTGGACATGACAGAGTAACAGTAAGGGATAATATCAAATTAAGAGGAATAACTGTAATTTACAGATGACAATCTAATTTACACAGTGTCTGCTTAAACTGCCAGAAGAAATTGAGGCTAATATGCATGTGGATTCTGAGGACTCACCCTTCCATTCTGCCCTTGATTTATGTCATACTTGCCTGTGCTGCCACAGCAGCCCAACTAGACTCTGCTAGAAAAGATTTTCCCAATCCTGACAGTTTCGGTGCAGTGTCATTGGACTGCTTGCTTTATAAGAGATCCTTTTCAAACTGCAGAGGGGTAAAACGACTTGGTGTCATATTCTGCTAAAAAAACGTGGCAGAATTTACATGGCACTGAATGTAGGACCATTGCTCTTTTATGAAAATGCAGAGAGTGAAGAATTATGTACAGTACAGATGGTGTTCACCAGCACAGACCTTTACCTGAATATTTGCTAAGTCTAAGCTAGTCAACCAGGCTCACTCTGCAGGCAAAGGAGAAATATAAGGGTAGTTGCTCTCACTTTGAAATGTTTCTTACTCTCCAGACACCATAGCTGTGGCTGTATGCTTGTTGTACCACACGTAACACTGCTTAAAATTTCTGTTTAACCCAAAACACCCACTTCATCTGGGAGGAATCAAAGTTTTCAATGAGATAGCATTTCAATAACAATATCATATTATTGTGTGAGAAAAAAATCCAATTTGATAAAAAAAAGAAAAATTTTAGAATTTAAATATGTCACGTGCTTTTCTGTTGTATAAATTATGGCCTCATGTAAGACAGGCTCCAGATCCCTGGGGAATTGTCCTAGTTTTGCTTACAAAGGCAGTTTTAGAATAATTTTGATTATGGCTTTTAGATTTTAAATATAAGATTATTGAGCTAGTACATTACGGATTTTAATTAAAATCTATTCTGTCTAAAGAATTTTTCATTCATTCGTACTGCCTGGCAAAATCCAAAATAATTGTAAGAAGTTACTCTGGGACTGGGATTGGGCAAATTCTTAGAAGTAAAGCAGAGAATGAGTTGTCTTTCTATCTTGACAATTTTAGGAAACTGCTGTCAACAGTTGTGTGACTTCTGGCCCATGGGTTGGATAGCAACCACATCTCTACAATCCTTAACTCCGAAGATGGATTCTGTTGTGCTGGGCTCCAAAAAAGATATTTATAAATAAAAGCCACTGAAGCAGGTACAAGTTTTGGGGTTCTGAAAAGGACTTGGTAAATACTCAGGGACACTATGGTGCCCAAATAACCTTTGTTTGGAGACCAAGAAATTCTTAGGTGTTTCCATTGCCTTCTCAATCCTAAAGGGCTCTGTTCCCTGTGATGCCCTGCATGCAATGTAACTAATATGAGACTTTGAGTTAATTCATAGATTGTTTGAACCCCCGTTTGGCTGAAAGAGGTTGTATCTCAAATAATAAAACCCACAAATGTTACCATTCTTTTCGTGAGAGTGATAAAATCAGACATGGTATTAGACTTTTAAAAAGTTATAATTATATGAACATAGTTTAAGAAAGATATATATATATTGAGGATTGAATTTTTAAAATATATTTTATTCTCTGATATGGAATAAAAAATTATTGATTGTTTAATTTTTATGAAACCAGAAAGCTGTAGCTAATAAAGCATAAGAATTATTAAAATATGAAAGATAACACAAAATATTAAATACATTAACCAGTGCACATTGTACACACAATATGTCTTTTAATTCTATGCAAACTTTTAGAACATACTTTCTAGTCGCATGCATAATAAGAAATATAACATAATGCTTCCCATTTTCTAATCTTTCCCCCAAGAGCTCATTTGTAACAGTTAGAGAGAAAAGTGAGATTATAAAAAATAAAAAAAGGCTTACACAAATCTAATTGAAACTTTTCATTAGCTTTATGTTATTTTTAGACTGTCTCAAGGCTTCATAATTGAGCATTTACAGTTGTACAAACAAATAAAAGACCGGTAAGAACCTGAAATTCATTATGTTTACTAATGAAGTCAGCCTGGAAACCTCTTCATTGAATACCGCAATTTGATTGCCATCATATTCTGATTGGACCCTTGATTTGCATTTTAATGAGCATATATTATTTCAAATGCAAACCAGGGTGTTATCAGGGGTGTTTCACTAGAACTGACAAGATTAAATGGAAAACATCTAATATTCTGTTTTATAAAAATATGAAAAGTGTAAGTGCAAGGCAGAAACATTTTAATATATTAGAAGAATCTTGTAATAACTGACATTAATTAATTAATTTTAGACTTCTGTGAAAGAACATATTTTAAGCTCCTTATTGAGAAATTAATTTTTCAAGACTATTGTTTCTATAGTGGACACCCAAATAGCTATCTAGACTTCTTCATTCTCATTGGCTTTGAGATATTCGTTGCTTAAGAAAAATAAGAAATACTATAGAAAGAGAAACAAATTTCTTAACTTTTTTTTTCTCTAAATACAGGCAAATTGTTTACTCCAGATGAATTTGCTATTTATTACATTATTCATTTTTTAATTTATTTAATTTTTATTTATTTTCTGTGTATTTTACTTACTGTCTTATTAATTTTAGTAAGGGATTTTTAAAAGAATATTTGGATCTTTGCTACAGTTTTACTTAGTGGTAGCAAATTTTAAAGTAACAAATAACATGTCTTCTTTCTTCTAAATAAATTCATCAATAAATGGAAACATGGAATTAATTGCTTTTTGTACCCTTGCTTATTTTTAGTTCTGTCACTGGATAGAAGCTGTGAGGAAAGACTGGTAGATAAATATGAAGTAAATACAGAAAACTGTTGAATTGACTGGAGTTTTCCTATATTGAAATAAAATTTAAAACCCTCTAACAACCGAACAAACAAAACCCCAAACACACACAAACAAACACAAAGCCAGCAGAAATCAGAGCTCTTTTCAGCAAAGCTCTAGGAATCTGTCACGAGCTAGAGTCATTAAGTGAAACACTCCTGTAAAGGGTAAAGTTATCCGCTTTTATTAAATGGCTGAAGCTCCACTGCAGTTAGTGCAGTAAGCTGCACTGCACTGGACTATTTCCAGTTTGTAACAATTATAAAAATAGGCTCTAAAGTGCTCATGTAATTTCCAGTGCTCCTGAAAATGAGAGAGGAGAGGTATATGTGACAGGAGGAAAGGTTTTGCATGCAAAAATGTATTACTCTTATTGTATTTTGCTATTTTGTTTCTGTTTCAGGTTTTTATACAGTTTGTTTTAACAAACACAAAGCCAGGAAGTGAATGCATAACTTTCCAAGCTGTTGTGGAAACATCTGTTTGGACTTATCTGTTACAGTTTTCTTTTTTTTTTTTTTTTGTTTGCATAATTTACGTGGGTTTAACTTGTTATCTCCTGGATAATATCAGTTTTCTGCGTTAAGTATATCATGTAAAACTGCCCAGATTCTTGATCCAGCCGATAAGGTAACCACTAAAAAAGAATGACCGTACTAATCAACATTTTATGGAATATGCTTCACATTTCAGGTCCTTAAATGAATCTGTTATTATAGTCAATCATTCTTCTTTACTGAAAGGCTTTTTCCTTCAGCAATCACATTTTTACTCTTTTCATCATGCATATTTTATAGATATTTAGATAATACTACTTAAGACATGACCCACTTTGATTAAGAAGTGTCCTATGCTTATTTCTTGAATTGTTTAATTAATCTGAGATATTTTTCCCATCCCTTCTAGATACCAGGAGAATAAAAATATCTTTGTCACCACCTTTTCCACTTTTGAAAGGAAAAGATTTTTTAAAATTTCTCCTGAATTACTCTTAGATCTATTTTAAATTTAAAAATGCTGATACATTATGAGATAATCAATGTTTTAAATGCACCTCCAGAATGCTGGCTTTTTAGCCTTGGAACAAAACACAACTTTGGTATATCTTCACTAGTTCAGGTGAGAGGTACATCTTGTTCTCAATTTATTTTGCTGTTTCTGAGAAATACTGCAATCCAACAGGCAGAAAAATGAAAATTTGTGAGAAGCTGTTCCATTAAATTGTGGATTTAGTTTGACTCAAAACATGGATGAAAGCTTAACAATTTTCATTGCTTCACTTTTCAGTACAAAAACCTTCCAACTGAGCAAAAACATACCAAAAAATAGGGAGCTGCAAACATTTGATTGTTGAGGCTATATATGACCAGGATCAGTAGTGTTACTGAAACAAAGGCTGATCACTTAAAGATTTTCTATGTAGTAAGTCTAAAATATTCCTTGTAAGGTCACTCCAATTATTCTGTGTCATTTGTCTAATGTTTTTAAGTTAGATTTGACTTGGGGAATATCAGCTTCTTGCTTAAGGACAATGCTTTTTTTTTGCCTGAAGCTATATCTTAACTTTCATGCTCTTTAGAGGCATTACCTCCTTTATTACGTATTTGTTGTTTAGACTTTTATAAAATATTACAATATGCTGTTTAGAAACCATTACACTACTCAGAAGTAGTTTTATAAAAACATAACACAATTTGTCATATTTTTATAGAAGAAATTTCATACATACAACTTTAAATATTTAAAGATGCTCATTTATTCATGCATTCAGCACAGTCCAACAGACAACATTTTTTGCAAATGTATTACCTTTTCTTTGGTTATAGAATTTTCCATGAAAATTACCATATATTTTACCATTTTTCTGTTATCTGCAAATAATTTTCAAGTATTTATTAAAAGCTTTTAATTAAATCAAAGAACAATGGTTCTATTCAGTTTTCTCCTTTTAACACATAAATATTCATGGGTTTAGTTAAGAGCTTAAGTTGTGTGAGATTTTTTCTAATCCTTTACAGGGTGATGTAAATGCTTAACATCTATCTATTGTGGAAATGAATGCCAGGAGACAAAGACAATTCTTGGATGAATAACAACATATGTTTCAATTGTGATTTTATTTTATTGGTATTCATAAAAAGTTTCATAAGTAGCCAGCTGTTGTTTCAGTTCTCACAATTAACTCAATCCTTAGTAACACAAGCCAAATATTTTCACTGAAAAAGGGAATTTGTCAATAGGTGTGGTACAATCATCGTGTAATCAATTTTAAACAGTGTATGTGTACTAAGCCCTGGCAAAAAGGAAAATCTTGCAAAAGAGGCAATTTTGAGTCCTATGTTTATCGCTTGCCTATCCCAATCACAGCCTAACTTCTATGCCCGGAGGAGACATCTCCACTTATGACTTGGCACAGTGTGAACTCAACAGATGGACAGAAGTAGCCAAAAGCCAGTGCTCTATGTACATTTAGGGTGTTTGCTGATGACAGGATTCTCAAACAGGAATTTTTAAACAGCTGTCAATCCTAAAGCTATTAACCCTATGTTTGAACTGATACAACACTACTAATTCAGCTTTAAGATATTTCTACTTCAAAAAATAGTAGCTACCAAGCTGTGCAAGGAAACCTTTCATTTTTGTTTCATTTGGGTTTCATTTGTGTTTTAATTTTGTGGGGCACGTGAGCTGCAAAATGGAAACATATGTAAGACTTAAGTCTTTGGACATTGCATCCTGGACATTACCTGCTGTTTGATCCTGTGAAAATGTCCCTTACTAAACACAGCTGAAAGGTGAAGCTGCTGGGACATGTTTGGAAACCAGGCCAAGTCGAATGGTGTCATTTCACCACAAATAGACATATTCATGCAGCAGACAAAGACAGTTTAAATTTCAGTGTCCGCTGAGGGCATCAACCCTTCTGAACTTTCACATTCAACAGGATCAAAATGCATGGAGTATTTAAAATTTCCTGAAGATGTTACAAAAAAAACTAGCTATTCCTCCCAAATCCTTTTTGTCTTTAAAGTCAAAAGATTGTGTTCTCAGTCTGATTGGTTCTGTCAAGAAAAGCAGGAGTTTTTATTATTTTTCAACATCTGTGATAAATATTTGATCTGTGACATTCTGGTTCTGGGGAATATCACCAACAGGGATGCTAGCAAAAAAATATTTTGATTGTAAGCAGAGTGCTGCTGCACATTCTTGGAAGCAGCAGAAGATGCTTGTGCGTTTCAGAGAACAGCACGTGCACCACAGAAGGCAATAAAATAACGTGATCAGAAAATGTTGTGACTTTTGTGTCCTATATTCTCATCTTGTTCTTTCTTCTAGTGCTTCCACTCACCTATTCTCTACCTACTCTGATATAATCACTTATGAAATATTGCAATAATTTTAATTACCATTTAAAGGAATTTGTTGAGAATTAACTCTCATTTATAGATACTTTGAGGTCTTAGCTGCAAGATCCTAATAGAATAGTGTTTAATAACTGTGAATTCATATTTCTACTTTCATGGAATGTTTGTCATAACAGTCTTTATCCATGAGGTATACTGAGAAGTATATATAGGCCACCATCTATAAAATAAAATCATGACTGGGTGATATGCTTTCAGCATAGACTAATGCAATAAAAAATTAAGAACATTTGATAATCTGGAAGTTATCAATGTTGAATGTGTATTTTATTATGCATTTTTAGTTCTGAGCAACTATTATTCTTCTACAAATGCCTTTTCACGTTGCTTTAAATTTCTTTGAAAATCTTTGTGAAATGTCAGGTCTCTGTGAAATAGCTGAAAGTAAGCAAGTTATTAGAGACAAAAATTGAAATGATATTTCTTTTGGTGTTGCAGACGAAGGGTCTGCTTTGGTCCAAAATGCCCGGGCTAGGGTCCCGAAGGGACCTTGCAGCAAGGGTATCGCCAGGTGATCTGGCCGGCTCCGCCACAGGTACGAGCTGCTCGCCCCGCAGGGCCAAGGGCGGATGACTCGCCGGGAGGCACAGCTGTCCAGGGCCGTCGAGCCTAGCGCAGAGTACCGATGGAGAAGGTGGCGCAAGGAGACGAGGACGCGGAGCGGTTGACTTGCTGCAGCAGACTTTATTAGGGAGGGGTGTAGGGGTGTGGTAGCATCTGCAGGTTGGGCAGAGCCAACTGAACGGCAGCGCCTTGCACCTGCTTTAAGAGGGGAACCCAAGGGCCAATGAAAATCAAGGAGGGGGGCAGATACAGAAATGAACGAACCAATCATACAGAACCAGAGGCGGGTCCAACACAAACAGACCAATCAACAGAGTAGCTAGCCAGAAGAATCTGGAAAGGTGGCAGGGCCCACAGCAAGGCCACTCCCCAAGGCCAGCCCAAGTGCCTAACTGACATGGAAATGACCAGAACTAGGGGCGGAGTTGAGGAAGGGGCCACGCCTGGGAACAGGCCAGGGGGCGTTCCTACATCTCGGAGTCCTCCTCCTCGAGGCTGTCCTCGAGGTCCTGGGCGGGGCCGCCAGTGGAGAGGGCAGCAGCCAGGATTCGCCCCTCAACATTTTGGGGCTTGGCGGTAGTGTTATCTGTTTGGTTTCTGTTTGTTTGGGTTTTTTCCACAGCAGCTTCTTTTTGCTGCAGTGTTTAATATACAGTGGCCACCTGCAAATACAAGTAGTATGGATTTAGCTGATTGCACAACAACCATATGAGAGAGCTTTAGTATATTTTGGGGTCCTTAAACACTTTCAAATTTACTTTCATACAGTCTAGACAAATAGGAGGCAAGCAGTGCTGAAAATGAGCAAACCAATATGCTCTGCTGCTTTGCATTCTGCTTTGCTGTGTGCTACCAGCTGGGGTCTGCTCTTCTAAATTTACTACAAATGTTTCGAGGTTGAGCTATAGCTTGTCTATTAGACAAGGGTGTGGTTGAGAGAAAGCTGATCATAGGACCTGGCAATCTTAAGCCTTTTCGACAAATATGTTCTTATCTGTTGCATGGATCTGCATTGAAGAAAAGGGTAAAAACACAGAAATGAACATCTGACTTTGGAATCTGACCTTCTGCATAGGCTTTCTTGAGAAAGCTTAATAAGATGGAAATAACCCTAATTATTATTATCTATAGAAAATAGAATCTGACAAAAAAGGGGGATCAAAACTAGTAAATGAAGAATGCATGTGATAAAAAATATCTTAACATAGTTTTAAAATAGAAATACAATATTGTTAAAAATTTCATTAGAATAAATAATGCCTTGTATCACTAGGGATCATTTTGAGCACATTGTATTAAAAAGTACTTATTTTTCACTCACTTAAAGGTGTTAGTTTTATACATAATGATGTAAAGCAGCTTCCTTTTCCAGGACTCTCCTGAGCATGGAAAAAAATGGTACAGGATGTTCTATCTTACACTTTTGGCAAGCTATTTAACTGTTTTTGCTGAATCACATTTTAAAACCTTGACAGTGACTTAAATGGCCATGGATTTCAGCTTTGCTCCTAACATACCATAATGTCATAACTCTCTTCAGCAAGGCAGTGATGAGCAATTTTAAGCAGTGCAATGCACTCTCTGTGTGCATGTAGTCCCTCATCCCTCCTTAATAAGCATACAGAGACATATATTTTACAAGACACAGCAAGCCAGGGGAAAAGCACCCCATTAATCTCCAGCAACTGGAGTGGTTTGTTTTGTAATGAAATTTTGTTCTGTCCTTCTAATACAAACTGGTGCATGTTTGCTGTTACTTTTTAAGTTCAAAAGAAGAGATCTTTGACAGAAAATTTCTCTCTGCAGGTCATGCATTTTCTACACATGCATAACGCTGAAATACTTTCCCTGCAGAAATGTACTCCAGAAGGAAGCAGCATGCTCTAAATTCATGCATCGTTGCCTGCTTCTCTTGATCAATAAAGGGCGGAAAATTTATTTGTACAATACATGCATGAAACCTCTTCATTTATTATTAACCCTCTTCCATATTCACATGGATAGAGACAGAATACCTTAAGACAGCTATTCTGGATTTCTTTTATTTCTGTCCAACCACAGTAATATTACTGTTTGATAAGGCTGGACCTCATTAACAATAATAACTGAAATGATGGATCTGCTTTGATTTTCAGTGTTTAGAGAAGTGAGTTTTGTGCATACCTTGGGCCAGTGAAGTGCTGTTTTTCTTTAGCTATGAATAAATCAAAATCATGCATTACTATCATCAACAATTGTTAGATAAAAGTCTTCTAAAAACAGTGGTGCTGCCCTGAATCTGATGTGTTGTCTGGTTGGTTCTTTGGGTATTTCTACATAAAGAAAATCCCCTTTAATTCATAAATTTATTACATCACACCTCTCCTTGGGAAGCAGTTTTCTGCAGAAGGCTTTTGTAGTGGAAGACAGTTCCATATGTACAACTCTACCAGGCCAAGGCTCTGCATCTATTTCTAAATATTTAGTTTCCCTTTTCTGTGGACCTCAAAAAGACTGTCTTAAGGCCTTTACCAGCCAGGACTTTCCAAAAACTTTCTGCCAAATATGGTGGGGTTTAATGTTTAATAATTGTGTAATAATTAGTATATAGTGACTTTTCAAGGAAATGGTATTGCACATATTGAAAGAACAGTTTCTGAGGGAAGGGGTGGAATAGAGTGGTGAAAGCTGCAGCTGATATGTTTTGGATGGCTTTGTGCTAGAGATATATAATATTTAAAGGAAAAACAAAAGCAAAATAGCACAATGCAATCTCTCATGTTAAAGTACTAAAAGCAGCAGAGTGCTCAAGATTTGTAGGGAGTCATTAAAATGCCAGACCTTTACTACAAGAGAGCAAAACTCAGTAAATAATAAAATTAATTCTTAAATACAGGAGAATATTTTTTTATTATAATCCTGAACCAGAGTATTTATTGTTTGAGAGACTACTAATATTATTGAGAATTTTTTCAGAGGGTCAGAATTCACAAACTTCATAAAAATTAGTATAAATGTTTGTTTGAATATTTCCTGAAAAAGGGCATGCCCTTTTGTTGTTCATTTTTATCCACTCTGAAATGATTTATGTGGTCAAAGTATATAAACACTGTGGTATAATTCAGTTCATGAACTGCATAACATGACTAATACATTCTGAGCAATTTTGAAATAATCCACATTCAAAAACCTTTTCTTCTAAACAATTCAGCAGTTGAATTTCAAAAAATTTGAGGGAAATCAGTATCAGTTGCATGCCATTGGCTAGCCAAAACCACAAACATGATTACAATGATTGTTTTTCTGTTAGATAATTAAGCATGTAAAAAAATGGACAAAGACTGCAAGATGAATATATCTCTTAATACATGAGAAGTAACCAAAATCAGCATATTAATCATTAATAAAAGTCTGCATAATTTATAGTGTATTTTTTCTGTGAAGGTAAAATATGGGTTTTTTCATACTTACAAAGATTGATTTAAAAATTATCCTTCAGTTTTTAAAGTCTTGCACATGGAGGCTTTCGGCATGAAATGTAATAGAATTACATTTATTCCATAGTGATAATTCTGGATTAATGTTTTCATTTTTGCAGTGCATAAATGCGTCTAAATTCAAGTTAACTGAAGCTTTGCAGATGATTTACAATGGAACATTAGGAAAGCGGACTGAACTGTCATTCTGGATTAATTAAACCCTAATATAAAGAGAATTAATTTAGTGAATATCTACAATCCTCATTCTGCTTGGAACCAAAACTGAGAAAAAACACTCATGAATATGAGGCTATTTTTCTCTCAAATATTCTCTTCTAATCCTTTTTAGTTGCTTTAGAATCCCATTAATTCCATCAGAGGCACAGAATTCTGCAGCTGTGTAGGCGTCTGCAGAAAAAAATAGTGGTCAAACTACATTTTGACATGTTAAAAACAGAATCCATACATCTTCAGAGGTTTGAGCTAATGAGATTAAATCTTACTGTTTCTAAAATATTTCTGTCACTTCCCAGCAGGTTTTTGAAATCCAAAATGTTTTTTTCATGAGGAGTGTAAGACAGTGCTCCTTAAAATATGAAAATAAGTCTTTTACCCAAAACCTTTTATCCAAATTTTGTACAATATGCTGCCTTTTTATCTACATTGCAATAATGTGTAAAGGGTTTGTGGAAATAATTGGTGTGATAGAAATTGTTTGCTTAGTTCTTAGAGTTATTGTACTGCAGGGTAAGTGAATACCCTCATGACACAGCGGGTGCGGGCTGGACCCGCTGACCACCGGGGATCTGTCAGCAGCCCGGCGGCGGCGTCTGCTAGTGTTCCTGAAGACCAGGTCCACTGCAGTCAGAGATAAGGTCTCCTGGCCGCGGGCTGCGCCTTCCTAGAGGCAGCCATGCTGTGTCTCAGCCAGAGTGCTGCAAAAAGAGCGTTCTCCCGCCCGGACTCGAAAGCAGACGCGGAGTCACGTGGTGGTCAGCGGCTGGAGTCTGGGGCGGGAGACCCCTGGGCTCAGCCGGGCATCAGATTTTATTCAGAGGGTAACAACCAATCTCGGAACGGCACAGGGGAGGAACCAGGGAGGGACAAAGGGCCAGGGACCAATCGGAAAGGAGGAAGGGAGGAGAGAGGGAGATAGGAATACAGTCTTGGACTGAGGGACAGAGGGCAGAGCAAATAATGAACTCGACCCTTCCCTGGGGCAATCCACCCTTGACTCCATCCCAGGGGTGTTTTAGTCTCTGGGTCTCCCCAGCTTTCTCAGGGGGGAAGGAACTTTCTGGGCTTGAACCACTGCAACACCCTCACTCCAGAGAGAAACTTTGCAAAAAATTCTTAGAATGACCAAAAGAAAACACCGCACTTTACAAAAATCTGTCAAAGGAATTTACAAACAAAATTACGATAATGAAAATTTTGTATTTCCTCAACTCAGTGCTGCCTATGGTCTCAGCCCAACCTGATAGCTGGGTGTTTGAATCATTGAATGGTTTGGGTTGGAAGGGACTTTAAAGATCATCCTGTTCCAAGCCCCCTGCCTCCCTGCCCCTGCCACCTTCCACCAGAGCACATTGCTCAACGCACACCCACCCTGGCCTTGAACACTTCCCAGGATGGGGCATCCCCATCTTCTCTGGACAGCCTGTTGGTAGTGCCTCACCACCTGCATAGGAAAGAATTTTTTCCTAACATGTGATCTAAGTTTACCCTCCTTCACCTCAAGGCCTTCCCCTCGCAATGTCCTACATTACCCTTGTGAAAAGCCCCTCTCCATCTCTCTTGTAGCCCCCTTTAGGTACCGAAAGGCAGCTGGAAGAGCCCTCTGAAGCTTTCAGCTCTCCAAGCTGAACAACCCCAACTCTCTCAGCCTGGCTTCACAGGATAGGTGCTCCAGCTCTCTGATCATCTCTGTGGTCCTCCTCTGGACTCACTTCAGCAGGTCCATGTCCTTTTGTTGGGGACTCCAGAGTTGGATGCAGTTCTCCAGAGCAGTGTTATGAGAGCAGAGCGAAGGGGCAAAATCTCTCCCTCTTGCTGCTGGCCACGCTGCTTTGGATGCAGCCCAGGACATGGTTCACTTTCCAGGCTGCAAATGCACATTGCCAGCTCACGTGCAGCTTTTCGCTCACCAGCACCTCCAAGTCTTTCTCTTCAGGGATGATCTCTAAATGTATCTATGCACACCGGGAACTAATTTGTGAAGCTCAAACATATTTAAATGTGAAAGATTGTCAAGAGTTGAGCTGAAAGATTTTTTGATACATCCAGTTAACTATATTAAAACTGTCTAAATCAATTTTCTGCTCAAAAGGTACAAAACTACACTCTCTCCTAAGCAGTTAAAAACTCCTGACACCTGGATGTTCTTTCATATAGTCTGCACCACCTTTTCTGATCCTAGCTGATGGTGCAGCATTGTTCACACTGGGATAAATTTGGGTTTATGGATAAATTTTTCAGATTAAATACAAAGTGTTTACTGCTACTTGGGAGTACAGTGAAGTTTAGTAGACCCTAAGCAATGTTATTTTTGACAATATTGTGGGCATATGTGCCTGAAGCTTGAGTTCAGGCAAGCTCACCTTTGTTTTGGCTCGGAGTAACTCAAGCAATTACATACACCTAAAAGCCTGATTTTATCAAATGTCTTGCACTGGGTGCCAGTAAACCAGAAATTATACCTGGAGGCACTACAGTTAGGACTGATGATTGCACTTGTGTAAAGTCATTGGCATTACATGATTATTCAAGTTTTCTTACAGTCATAAGAGAAATACTGCTGTAGTATTCGGTTTTGTTATGTAGGCTGCACAGAAAAAAACCAAACTGGGTTACATTTAAATGTAAGTAGCGGGTAAATAAGAGGAGAAAAAGAATGCAAAATTATTTTCCTTTTACAGAGAACACCCTTTGGGATTATTTGAGAAGTCTTTTTAACCTAGCTGGCCAATCAGTACAGAATCCTTGAGTTTAGTTTACATCATCACCCTGGCAAGATGCTGGCTCTAGCTGAGAACTTACTGACTTGAAGTAACAGCAGAAATCAAGTCAGCTTAAACAGATTACAGATTTGTAAAACAATAACTTTGCCAAACGCTTACGATGCTGTGATAGTATATGCATATTCTTTCATGCAACTAGATGAATAAAAGGAAAATATTTGTTCACACTTCATTTACATTTAGTAAAGTGCTAGTGTAGTTACCCATTCAAGGAAAGAATGTATTCAGGACAAATAAGTTAAATTTCAGAAATTAATAAGTAAAAGTAATTATACTTATTCTTGAAATTAATGAACTTCAAGCAAATCTGCAGCAAAAGTCTGTATCAATTTGTCTCTAAAAATACTTATTTGAAGAGCATTAATAAATCATGGCCTTGAGGCAGTAGGGCAAAATCAAATGGATTTATTTTGAATAAAAAGAAAGTGAAATTTGAATGACATGGAGCTTATTTGTTAGCTACTAGCATTCCAGAAAGGTGTTCAAGATAATATTCAGTATAGTGAAGCATCATCTGGAACATCATGTAGAAACATGGTTCCTCACATTTAAGAAAGGAATTTATAATAAATGACAATTGAATGATCAAGGAGAGTAACTTAGAGCTGTTTAATACCAAAGGACTCTAAAATAATTTTGTCTTTTTGCCCCATAGTAGTTTTGGCTGCTTTTTCTAAATATATATTGGTTTTGTAATCATCATGGAGGCAGAAGAAATGCTTAAGTAAAAGGAAAAAAACCAGGGATAAAACTAAAAACATATAAAATATATATAAAGAAGAAAATATATTTTGGTGATCTATTCTTGTGCAAGATATCTTATGCTTGCTGCAAAATGAGATTTAAGTTCACTGACTCCTTTGACTTTCATGTATTTCCCCTCTATGTCATTGGTTGCTGCTTTGACAGAGCAGAAAGCTCATGACCCCTCGTGCTAAATTAAACTCTCCCTTATGCTCAGTTTGTATAAATCCCATTTCAGAGAATGTAGAAACATGACTGAGGTCTCTCATCTGAGTTTTCCCTCCTGCTTATGAGAGTCACCATTTCTGTAAAGAAACAATATTATGGCAGATATGATCCCAGGAATGGCAACATTTATATCTCTGGAGGAAGATGCAGAAGGACTATCTTACATGGAAGGTACTTAATGTACTGCTGCCAAAGAGTAAAAAATCAGTGTATTTTTTTCCAGAAATACAATGTTACTCCCCTGTGCACCACATCAGTATAAGACAGTACTTGATCTTACAGTCATATTACAGACAGTGGAATCTCAGAACTAACATCAGTAAATTCCTTTATACTTTTCAGCATTATTCTTTGCTACTTATATAGTTCTCAAAATGTAAGACAACGTTGTTCTAGCAGGGAGAATGGAACACCTATAATAGCAAGTGGCTTTTATGTTGATAACAGAAGGGCTCTAAACCCTAAATTATTCTGTGATTCTGTGGAGGTAGCCATCCCTGAAGGTGTTCAGCAAACAGCTGGATGTGGCACTTAGTGCCATGGTGGTAATCAGTCAAAGGTTGGACTCATTGGTCTTAGAGGTATTTTCAAACTAGTGATTCTGTGATATTATTTACTATTACATAAAGCCTCTAGATTGGCATATACAAGAAGATAAAGTCTTGTGTATTACTATTTGTATATTTTGATATCTCATACAGGTCAGGTCATAAGCCTATAACTCACTGCTCTTCTGTCAGCTGGATCTCCTGGCCTTTAACAATATAAATATACATTTACCTGCAGAATGTTCAGCTGCTGCACAGCACAGCTATATGAGACAGCAGGTGCTGGTGCTGAGTTTTAGTAACCCTGGTAGAAGCCTAGAGTTGAAGTTCTGAGGAAGGTTGTTTACTGCTTTACTTGGAATTGAAATAGTGTAGTGACTTATGCTACTTAAGAGGAAAGAAGAGGTAGAGGTGGTTTAGACCAAGGGTCTCACCAATGTGTTACATCTCTGACATTGATTTATTATTATCCCTCTTGGGTGACCATGGTGGGGACTGAGCAGCCACAGCTACTGCTGCAGAAGCAGTACACATCTGCCCTGGAAACAACTCCTGAGACACCTCTGTAAAAGTCAAGCTAGATGATTTGTCTCTCCAGATTGAAAAATTTCAGCCAAAAGGGCTAATCACGGCTGAAACATAAACATCATTAACATTATCAATGCCATTTGCAGGTGTTAGTAATATGCTTGAGACCTTTCTATGTTTGTAGCAGAGAATAAGAGAAAAGATTTGTAGGATAACTTCACCTTGAAGTCTGGGCCGACTGATTCTTACTATTAGAGAGACAGCAACTTTAAAAAATTGTTTGCAGCTATATAATTATGTATGGCTTTTTGAAAAAAATGGCATTTTACTAAATGAAAACACAGTTCTTTAGGAGAATTCAAAACTATGTTCTCAATCTGACAGTTTTAGTTATGCAGTAAATATACCAAATTACAATAAGACTGTCTCAGAATCAAATTTATGCAGTCTAACTTCTGGTGTAACAAACAAAATATACCAGATCACATAAAAGCTGTAGCAATTGGTGCTGTTGAAGACACATGATCAAAAATAGCTTCTGTCTTAAGGGCAGGTTAGCAATTTGTCTTTTTTTAAAAGCTTGGATCAAAAACCACAGATCTCAGTGTCACAACATTGTTTACACAAAGGGAAATTATGTCTCATCACTTTTTCAGTCCTGAAACTCGCATTTATTAATGGAAAAGAATTGTGTGAAGAGACAGTGAAACTTTCTGAGAGTTTAGTGCACATGTAAAGACCACATCCAACAGGAAGGAAGGAAGGAAGGAAGGAAGGAAGGAAGGAAGGAAGGAAGGAAGGAAGGAATGGTGCGGAAGGAAGGAAGGAAGGAAGGAATGGTGCGGAAGGAAGGAAGGGTGCGGAAGGAAGGAAGGAAGGAAGGAAGGAAGGAAGGAAGGAAGGAAGGAAGGAAGGAAGGAAGGAAGGAAGGAAGGAAGGAAGGAAGGAAGGAAGGAATCTGGTTAGTTTTGAAAAAACAGTATAATCATTGTCTGAGAGGTGATTGAGCTCCTGCTATATTTCTTATCTGATAATTCAAATTGCAAGCCTACCTGAGCCTTTTTCATTAGGCTACATTTAGGTTATAATTTGTGGGGGTTTTAAAATTTTATACATTTCTACATGATATTTCTAGTGTTTAATAAAAATAATCAACTACCATAAAATCAAGGGCCTAATTTCCAGTAAGCACCTGTATACATGTACGTATGTATGCATGCACGTATATGTTACATGCTATAACATCTCACAATCACATTTTTCTAGAATTAGAACAGATGCACAAATTTCATTTTTTGTTCTAGTTCACACATTTTATATGTTTTAGAAAAATCTCTCAAAATATAGGATCCCTGCAGGCTCTTTAAACCCAAATTTCTTGGAGTAAAAGGAGGAAATGTAACTTTCTAAGTAGCTGATTTTGGCTCAGGCTTTTTGAGGCAGATGTTACAAATGACGAGACGTGTCTGTTCTGGGCCTCAGTGTAGAAATTATTCACCACAGCAGGCACAGTCCTTTCAATTTTACTGCCAGTTATGAGCTTGTGAGTAACACACCACAGTACCCTGATTAGTTTTTGTTTTCACTCCCTCATGATTATTGGTAGGACTGGAACGGAATGATAAGGATATTCTTCCTGATAAATTTGATTTTGAAAGACAGCTCACTTTCTATTTCTTTGTTCACTTGGTTTTGTTAAATTAATCTAGCTATTAGCTCTATCAGTCCCTATAAGAACTCATCTGCCTCACCCCTTTTTTCTGCAGGATTCTCCATTTCTCACAGATATTTTGTAACACTGTCTTGACTGAGGTCTGAAATACAGGAGGAAGACTCAGTGTTATTGAGGGATCAATTAATATGTATAAATAGATTTTTTTCCCTTTCTGTGCACCTTACATACCTTATAAATCTGAATATGGGCTATATTTTGAAGATATTTTTTCCTTCATTTTAATCGGGATCCCAAAACCTAAGAACCATTTGTTCAAATTTTCTTTTCTTTTTTTTTTTTTTTTTTTTTTGGTGGCACATATTTTTAAGTATAATGAAGTCTTTGTCCTGTTTCTACTGAAACCTGTAGAATATACTGCACGTAGGCAAACCAGTTTACCATGAGAGCCTCATAGTTCTTCATAGTTTCCAGTTCTGATTGCATATAAATTGCCCAATACTAGGAAAAAAAACACTTTATGAGTGATATTTTTTTTAACCTGTTTTCCAGACTGAGCTGATCTGTGGTACATTCTGGGAAAATGAATTTCTTACTGGTTGCAGGCCTTCATCATGGTGCACTATTAAGAAAGTTAGTATTGCATAATGGTCTTTGTTCCTTTAACTGGATCATTACATTCTGATTTTGTTATGGAAACCTTAATTTTGGGACCATCAGAATTTCCTGAAGAACACTAACAGAATGGATAGTTTTAGTGTCTAGTAAAAATGAATCCCCAGAGAAGGCTTTTTCAGTTCAGAAAATATCCAGATTTTGTGTAGAAGCAACTCAATCTTTAAGGCTTAGAAAGGCACATAGAAATTATTTTGTTGCTATATCTTGCAGAAAAGAGAGCATTTCTTCATTCTTCTTAAATTTTTCTTAGGTATCTGAGCATATATTTGTGCGCGTTAAAAGATATCTTTCTCAATGTGTCTGTTGTTTAATGGCTGTGCTACAATTTGCTTTATTTTAACCATGGAGAAAACTGCAATCTTTGCCAGCTCACTGTATATTTATTTCCATTCTTGTTTGCTAAATACTGATTAAGAACAAAAATTAGTTCTGAAATCCCAAATGTTTATAAAACTGATGAACAAAAAGCTAAACAAAATGGTGCCTTATTTTCCTTAGCAACCGTCATGCACGATAATAAATGTCACAATGGTTTTTAGAAAAGATGGTTCATGTTTAGGTTTAGTTATCAGAATCCACAGCATATAGGCTGACAGCTTTTGAAATACATAAACTATTTCTGTCTTTTTTGTTTCCATAGCAACTGAGTGCTCAAAGCTTTAGTTTTGCACTTGAGGAAGAAAAAAACACCCTCTCAGAGTAGGATGTGGAATAGTCTGGAACAAAAGAAGAATGGGGAAAATGGAAAATTAAGCAACTACACTGACATCACCATCCTCTCCCTCAAAATAACCCAAAAACCAACCAATCACAAACAAGCGTAGCACAAAGCCTTTTCCCCTTACTTTGATGCTGTGGATTTTTTTTCAGTTGGTGGGTGCTTTGCCTTGGACATTTATGTAATCAGAGGCTGGCCCCTTTTATTGTGTAGTACTTCAGGAGAGTAAAATGTTCACAGTGACATTTATTTAGATTATCACTTTGTTCACCTTGAAATGGAATTTCATTATAAACACAAGCTTAATAGATACTCTGTATCTTCTTGCAAAAAGAATATTGGTATTCAGCAATGTATCATTGAGAGTCTGTCACTGTTTCTAGCTTTGATTTGTTTTGCTTAAAAGCCTGTTTTAAAGTGGGATGCTGTTTGTTTCAAAATATTTTGGTAAGATTTCCCAAATGAAGGAGAGTATTTTATCAGATTGAAAGGGATTTTTATGCATATGTAGAAGTATATTTATTTAAGTTGCAAAACATTCCTCAGGAACAGAACTGAAAGAGAAACAAGGTAATGGGAGTTACAGAAGGTATCCCATGGATAATATATGACTAGGAAGATGCTACAGTTTAAAGGGTTTCCAAGCATGCTCAATTTTGCTGCTTATTTCCTGAAAAAAAGAGTAAAGGTAAGAGAATGTCCCTGGACTATTCATCCCCAACAAGAACTAGCAATGCACATTCAAGAAATGAGGAAACTTGATTGCTTTCAGGCATTCATGGGAATGGATTTAATGTTTTCCATCTATGCAAAAATGCAAATTTCACCTTAGTCTTTCTTGCTAAGTTTTTCAAGTACATATAATATTCATGAGAGAAGGTATTACTGCTACATAAAATATACAAGCAGATTTTAAGTGCAGTGAAATTTGTTTGATCACACTGTTCTGTGCCATTTCTCTTATGAAATAACTTGTCTGTAATAATCCATTCTGTGACAAGAGGTGCAACTGGAATAGATCCATTGTCAAAAGACATCATACTGATTTCAAACTGAACTGTTCTTGAGTTATATTAGGCAAATTAAAGACATTAAAGATATATATAACATGTGATTTTAAATTCCAAAGATTTCACTTGTCAAAAATATAAATTCTAGAACAAAAATTAAATTTGAACTAGCTGCATACAACACTGTGTATATTATATATTAAAAAATTAAAATAGGCTACAATGGCAGTACATTTCCTTTAGAATATTAATATAGAGTTTTTTCAAGGAGACATTATGTTTAATGCCTAATGTCCTGATTAACCAATACAGCTTCTAAAGAGCCATTCCAGTCTACTGGATAAAGGCCATATAAAATACCATATGAATGAATATAGTCTGGAATGGCTTCCTGGTGTCTGTTTTGCTTTGTTGAATAAATGTATAAAATATTCCTTTTAATAGCTGAAATACATACTGGTTCAGTAAACCATGAAGAAATCCTATAGCACACAAAATATGTGCTATAAGGAGAGAAAGCCTTCTTTCTCTCCTTTAAAGGAGAGAAAGCCTTCTGAAGTACTCACTACTCTGGTTTGAATGAGGCACTCATGCTTTTTATGTACATAGTAGCCATTTGTAGATATGTCTTCATGATAAATGCCATCCTTCCACCCTATTTATTTTAGTGTTATGATCTGTAGACCTTATCTTTGGTTTAGCTCAATGTGAAAGCTGCAACTACTTCGATTGTCTTATTTTTAGTTGCTCTACATTTGCAGCTGAGAAAGAAATGGCATCAATCAAAAATTGCCAGATTTGATAAGAAGGAAAATGAAAATTTCATGCACAGTATGAAAAATTTGAAAAAAAGAATACAGTTAAACTGGTTAACATATCATTAGAAGCTACTTTATCTGCAGCAAGAGTTGAATAGTTTGTGAGGTTGCTAAACTTTTAATGTTATCTACACAGAAATACATCCTGAAAAATCCATAGTTCTATAGATTTGAAAAATAAAAATGGCTTGGGTTGGAAGGAGACCTTGAAGATCATCTAGTTCCAGCTCCCCTGCTATGTGCAAGTATACCTTCCACTAGACCAGGCTGCTCAAATCCCCATCCAACCTGGCCTTGAACACCTCCATGGATGGGGCATCCGCACCCTCCCTGGACAACCTGTGTGAGTGTTTTGCCACCCTCACAGGAGAGAATTTTATCTTAATATCCAATCTAAATCTACTCTCCTTCAATTTGAACCCATTCCCCCTTTCCTCTGATTACATGCTCTTGTAAACAGTCTCTGTCCTTCCTGGAAGTTTCCTTCAGGTACTGGAATGCCACAATCAGGTCACCCTGAAGCCTTCTCTTTTCCAGGCTGAAAAATCCAACTTCTCTCAGTCTTTTCTCATAGGAGAGGTGCTCCATCCCTCTAATAATCTTCATGGCCCTCCTGCAGCAGGTCCATGTCCTTCCTGTGCTGGACCCCAGAGCTGATGCAGCACTGCAGATGAGATCTCAAAAGAGCAGAGCAGAGGGGCAGAATCCCCTCCCTTGCCCTCCTGCCCACACTGCTTCGGATGCAGCCCAGGATATGATTTGGCAATGCTATTGGATGCCACACCTTCTCTGTAATACTGTTAAAATTTCTCAGATAAATATTCTGCTGTTTCACAGGCCAGTGTTTCAAGTACACATACTTATGACAAAATTTACGGAATCTTAAGTTCTAAGTTACAAAATCTGCTTCTGAAGTAATTAGGTACCAAAGCTGCTGATTTTCAAAAACACCTTAACAAGATAGCCATGTTCTTAAAATCTTTGTGGCAGCTGATCAGTGTAAGTGGTTGCCTAGTATTTGTAAAATCTGACCGTAGATATGTGGGTACTTGTTGAGGAGGATGAAATAGGAAAGCCTTATAAATATGATTACCTGGCAAAAGATGCTGAGAATATGGAAACTATGAGATTAAAATGAAGACAAGCTTTGAGATACCAAACCTCAGTTACTAAATAACTGGAAAAAGAATGGTATGGCCACTGACGGTAATCCCTCTCTTTGATTAAACAATACCTCTCCTTGATTAGACAATACCCTCTGCTTGCAGGCAGGTCCAAGGGTCAGAGCAGACCCTACCAACTTAGCAGAGGGTCCAAAAAGCAGTTTTTAGAGTTTAAAATATAACGTCGTATGGTAATGCAATGACTCTCATAGGCTGTATGTAAATGTTACAGGATTTGTAGCTTGTTCTAGATTGGTTAGTGAAAATTAGAATATTCAGCACAGAAGATGATTTATTGTATTGTAAACTGCAACCACGGTACTTCGATTCCGTATTCTGTATTCTGTACTTCTCTCTCTCTATCTTACCTCTCTGACCTGCTTTGAGCTGCGTCTTGCAGCTCCTGGCAGGTCTCCTACACCCACGCTCTTTCACAATAAACCTCATGCTCTAAGATCAGACTCCAGAGGTCTCTCATCTCCGTCCCGACCGTCTGAAGCAAACCGTACCTTCACCTCAGATGGCAAATCCTACAGGTACTAAAAAAAAATCCATTACCCTTTACAAAATTGGTGGTGAGTTCCTCCAAAATACTTCTGCACAGAACTCCAACTGAAAAATTGTTTACTTAGAGCTTAAATATTCTGGAAGATACGACTTTTTGGCCATTTTTGAAAGATTTGTTAATAAATTTAACATCGTATGTGCATCCAAACTTTCTGTTAAGTGGCATATACAAAACATACATATTATTCTGTGTCAGTTTTGCACAGTGAGTTTTAAATTAACTAATAAACAGATTCAGTGAGAAACGACAACAGTGTGTCATGACCGATTAAGGTTTAAAATTCCCATCTTCTTTCTATCTCGTATATTGTTGTAAGTTACTATCTAGGAAAAAACAAAAAGCTTTGGCTAACTATCACTGATGCTGACTTTTTATCCCGCTCAGATTCATGGCTCTGGGAACCTGTGGGCACAGGTCTGACCTCGTTAAATAATGAATTGATTTAACATAAATGCAGTCTTTTCAAAACCTTCTCTGTTTTACTCTCATGTACTCTTATCTCAGTGCTTCATGTCATGGCTCTTTCATACACCATGTCAAGAAGTGAGGCTGATTCAAAATAATATTGATTCCAGAACACAAACCCAAGTAATGACACTAGATAATTTCATTTATCTTTTCACAATAATGAGCTTTTTATACAGAAAGAAGTTGCTGTTATTTCCGTCAGTCTACTTCATCATGGAGTATTAGCAGGTTTTATTTCTGTATACTTTGTGTTTCTGTCTTTTGCATCAGAATAGGCAAACCAAAAAATCTTAAGTACAGTCTAGGTTGTATAACTCAAGAGGAATTTATGAAGAAATCCTTTGTCACCAAAATCATCTCTTTAAGTAATCCGGTGGATTTATGTCTCTCTGTAATCATGGTCAAATTTAAGATTTGCCTCTGAACCTGTCATTCTAAACATTTTTTTGGTATTGTTGTCATGTATTATTTCAATATGCTAATGCACTGAGCTAGAATCTCTAGATGGAAATATATTCTCTCTCAAGTCATCTGTAAAGCAAATTCTCTTCTATTTTATTTTCCAATTTTCCAATTCTCTATTTTTCTTTCAATAGAAGCAGATAGTTAAATAATACTTTTTTTATCCATAAATTTCTCCAGAATCTTGCAATGACACTTAAGCAGAAAGTTCTGGAAGAATTCAAGTTCCTCTTTTTTCGAGTACAACTAAGCTCATGTCTGCTCCATATAGAGAATAAGATGAAAGTCATTGAGGCACCTTAGTTTTGAAGAAGCAAACAGGACAAATCTTATCCTTCTTACTCTTCTAAATCTTCCTGTTCCCATACATGTGGATTGCCATAAAGTGTGATGATGTCTGTATATGGTTCATTGTCAGAAATTACTTCTATTTTAACACAAGGAATATTTGCTATTTCAATAAAATACAAATGATAATAATTTTAAAATATATGTTGCATTGATTTTTTTCCCATTTTCCTTAGATGTGAGCACTTCTTTTCAAAACCTACAGAGGAAATTAAGATGTATAATGGAGGAGAAATAGAGCACATTTACTAATAATATAATTATACTGTTTCACAGGATAATTATGACAGAATATAATATAAAGAATGTAAATATTACATAGAATGTAAATGCAACTGCAAGTAGAATACACAACATCTAAATTGAAATATAATTGTTTCAGCATCAATAATGTAGAAAGGAAATGCCAGATCATTCAGTTTTACTTTGGTTGGGAAAGAGATAAATCACTGAATCTTTATTCTTGCCTGTCTTTTACTGAAATCTATTATTAAATTTCAGCTAGGAATGAATTTGAATAGACTTTATGGTTTTATAATATTTTAAATCATGCCACCTTTTCATCTTTTGTTAATGGCAAACTTTCAGGGAAGTATCTCAGTTTTTTTTCATTCCTTATTGTCATCTAATGCATTCTTGAAGCACTTAGCAAACATGATGAAAATGCTTTTGTTAGTTTTCAGACTGTTCTCAACTGTATAACATTTAAAAAAAACTTTAGGCGTAATGGAAGAATTCAAAGCAAAAAATGGCTCTGCTCTTGTTACATCCAATGACGGACCACAAGATGTCTTGAAGCAGCAAGCTATATAAATGTTATAAAAATGCTATTAAATGACCACTGCATAAATGTAGTACTGAAATGGACCATACATGTGAACAATAATAAGGAAACTAGCTCCATCCCCTTCCTTTTCCCTCTCTCAGTAAAACATTTCTTTCTGATAGGATCTATCTACAAAGCACACACACAGAAGAGAAACAATTTTTAGCCTTTTATGCCAGCTTGAAATGGCACTACACTCTTATTTTAATCTCTTCTTTAGTAATTTTTATGAACTTTTCCCAATGTAATTTCTCAAATCAATAATAGCTGTTCTGCAGTCTTCATTAGATGTTCCGACTTTAAAGCAATCAGAGATTATAGGGTACGAACATGTCAATGTTTGCATGGTTATAATGTATTGGGACATTTTTAAGGACCGATATGCATGTAAGAACCTTAAGATTAAAAAACTATTCATGCTGGTCCATTTCTTTAGTAAAGAATAAATGTCTGGGTACACCATCATCATTTTTACATTCCTGAGAAGTATGGAACCTCTGACTCCACAGAAGAGAACTAAAGCAAAGGAACAGTTGCAGGGCAGATTTTCATTCTTAGTCTTAGGGATGATGGAATCTCCTTTTACAGTTTAAAACAGAAAGTGTGGAGCAGGTGACAGAAGTAAAGGTACAAGGAAATGGAGGACCACTGAAAAATGAAAATAATACAGAAATGATATTATATATGCAATATAAAAATATATAAATTCTGTATGCCACCAAGGCTAAGAGAATCTCTAAATCAGAAGAGACATGTAGGTTAATTTACATTTGCCTGTTTTTATCCTCTTGTTCATTCTGAAATATGCAAATATGTCCCTCTAAATGCAAACACATATTAAGGATCTGAAATGATCCTGCATTAGAGTATATAGAATGGTAGGGTTATTTCAAGTACTACAATTCAGGAGGTTTCACTTATACTATAAAAATTCTTGAATTTGTCAGTATTGCATAACAAGCATACTAAATTACCTCTCACAGAGATTTTTGCCAGGATGCAAATGTGTATCTTTTAATGTAAACAAAACTACAGGGAATGGTAATTTGGTAGCAGTGTCAGTCATAGCATAAAATTCTAAAGCTAAATATCACTGAAACTTTGGGTGTAAAATAGAAACTGAAATTGTGTCCTCACAGAAATCACTATCTTTCACTTCTGTGAAACCAGAATTTGAGATGGAACAACTTCAAGTAAAAATTTAAAATGTTGATTTTGAGATGCACTTTCTTCCCAAGGACAGCCAGAGCCACAAACTCCTTGTATTTTTATAAACAGATGCATATATAACTATTGGTATATTTACAGATACCACTCAGACAAACACAGGTGCTTCAGGAAATTACAGTACACTAAATTCCAGGTTTCCATTTGACAGTTATGACAAAACCAAGAATACTTGGGTATATGCTTTACAATGTCAAAAACCCATTCAGTTACAGTGAATAAATCTTCAGATTTTCCACCATTAATAATTTTAGTTTTAATTAGAGTCTAGTTAGACTCTTCTTTTTTTGCTAATTTGGCTTTCTGTGTTAAAAATACTTTATCTTATCAGTAGACATGAATTTCCATGATCCTAAAGTATTTAGATTCTTGATCAGTTACACAGTATAAATCGATTAATCAGACTTCTTAGAACTTAAAGAAAAATTATATTCCTTGTCCTGGTTATCTAAGACATAATACCCAGGACCATAACCAGATGACTTAAAATGGCCAGGGATGGAGATTCCACAACAACTCTTGGTAACCTGTTCCAGTGATAGAAATTAGTGAGCTGATGAGCCTTGTAAATTGTGTTTGAAAGTGCTGGATGCATCAAATATCCATGACTTTATGAAAAAGGTCTCCTATATTTATTTTACTGCAGTGTTCTATTGCATTGTATTTGTTTGGAGAGCTCTTGTGAATTCAGATCCACTCAGGGCCTGATCATATGTGCAGTGTTTCTTTGTGTGCTTCCATTTTACTAATGAAGCTTTTCAAACAACATCCAGCTTCTACTATGTGAGATTAGTGTATAGAAGGAAAGCTGGAATAGATATTGGAGAATTTCTTCCCCTGTGTCACTGGAAGATGTCCCAATGTGTTGCCTGCACACAAATGTAAAACACAGCATTCCCAAACATGGTAATTGATAAGCACTCCTGAGAAAGTGAGTGCTGTTGTCTAACAGTATGCAGCAGCATTGCTCTTAGTCAGGTATGGATGACAGTTTTGTGACATGAATGTAATTCATTTCTTGAATTGATTATTTTTAATCACTTCTAAGAGAATTCTAAATTTTCTAAAATTTTTTCTTCTTTTTTTCTTTAATTTTTTAATTTTTTTTCATTGACCTTAAGCACTTTTGTAAGAAAATAAAAGCAAAAGAACTTTTTTGGCATAGATAGGTTTCAGAAGCATTGACAATCAGTAAGTTCAGATTTATTCTGAAAAAGAAAGAGATGTGCTTGCAATCAGGATTCTTTCTACCCCACCTGGGTTTAAACAAGTGGATTTTCAAATGACTTTTCATTTTCAGTAAACACAGGAGAACAGGGAAAATGTGAGAAGGGACGGATGGTTAGTTTATTCTTGTAAAAGGTGGAGAAGTTATATTTGTTGAGAGAGTGCACTGCTCAGACAGAGAGAGAGTATGCCCTCAATTTCACTGCACTATACCAGTGTTCATTCAACTGATGAAGTTCTCAACTCAAAGGGCAGCATACACTTTGTTCTAAGTTCCTGCTGGAATGGAAAAGCTGACAGGGGGAAACTTGCACAAAGGATATTGTGCTGTTAAAGTTTGTTCAAAGCGACAGTTGTCAGATCTCTTTGAAATGAAATTGAAAAGGAAAAACCAATTTTCTTTGAGGACAAAGTTCAGCTCATTTGGTGTTCCTTACCTGTCTAATTTCCTTCCCTGTAGAAGAAATTTTGACTAGGTCTATTTGAAAATGTAGTTTATCCTAGTACAGGCATAGCTCAGAAAGTTTAATTGCAGTTAACATAATATTTGTAGACAGTAAGTAAAAATTAATTTCTTTCTGTTTAGAATAATATAAATGCTAAATTTTGCTGAAAGGATTAGATTTTTTAAGACAGGCAACATGATTTTTAATGGCTTTTTTATTCACTTCTCCACTAATGAATAAATAGTGAGATTTAAGATATTTCAGGAGTAAGTTGAGCTCCTAGAAAACTACCAAAACCAGATAACCAGTAAATTCAAATCCACTAAGTATTTTTAAAGATTTTCAATATATATATTCAATATATTTTAATTTGACTTCAGGTAAGATTACAATAACATATAAATATGTAATAAAAAATGAAATGTTTATTAAGTCTAAAATTCTACTATGTATATTATAATTATGAAATTATAAGCTAATTAAAACACCACCTGCTTTATGAAAGGATTACATATTTGGATACAGCAGATACTTGGATATATTGAAAATTGAAACTCAAAATATACAATGTTTATGTTTCAGAGTGTGTTGGAAGAGCTGGCTAACTAGCAGTCTGCAGGATGTTTCTGTTTGTCCTAGTTTTTCATGGAAAGGGGTTTATCCACTGTGGTAAGTGTAAATGTAAAGTATACAAATATAAAAATTATATATTTGATCTCAGGACCAGATTCTTGAAATTTATTTATTAGCTACATCAAGAGCAACATGTCTCTGTCACAGCCCTTTATCCCACTTTTATGCATATTGGATGCCTACTTACAGGCATATAGTCAGGAATATATAGCAGGAGAGACTAATTCAATCCATATAACCAATGAGCAAATTTTTAGTAAGGGCAGTGACTAAACTGGTTTGGAAAAATCCCTTTTTAGGTGATGGTTATGCAAATAAATATTTCTTCTCGATTATGACCAGGTTAACCAGCGATTTTATCACAGCTGAATATTAACCTACATCAGACTTCCAGTTTTAACATTATCCTTCAACCCCATGCTGAGCCAGTCTGTTCTGAGCTGTTTCAGTCAATACCTGATCAGCTTGATCAGCTAGTGGATCTAGGGAGGCATCGACAGCTTAAAATGTAATTAATAATGCTATAATGAATGAAATCTAATTATCTAACTTAAATTAAATTTGTTGTTGTGGGACTAATTTAGCAAGGTTTGGGCTGTAGAGAGATGATACTCAAAAGGATCATGGAATGATGTCTGTGAGTGGATAAGCTTGCTTTTCTGTCTAGACATAGTTTGTATGCAGACGATTGTTTCATAGTACCTGCATCTAAAGGAAGACCTTGGTTCGGATGTATTTTGGCCCAGCTTTTATCATTAACGCCTTTGTACTGGTATTTTTTCTATACATACTAATTCCTAAATTTTGAAATGCAGTTCATGTCCCACAGCTGAAGTGTGATGCAATTGTCAGTTTACAGATAGATGTCTGAAGCACAGAAGTAGCCCCCGCTTTGCCTAAAATCAAACTCAAGTGTTACTCAGTATAACACTAGGGAGCACACTTGAAATTTGACTTAATTTTTCTTTTTTTCTTTTTTTTTTTTTTTTTAAGTACATAGCAGACAATGAGAGCAAACAATCTTTAAAAAATTATTCTTTACAGCTTAAAAAGATAAGCAGACTGATTATAAGTACAGATAAAAGAAACTGAACGTATATGTTGGAATGTTCACAATATGTGTAATATATATATTGATAACATGGCCACAGAGATTACAAAACAATATTATAATCTGTGTGAAGTACTTGGACTTGCTTGAGTCAAGAGCTGCATTCAGAAACAGTGGTTATTCAGGAGTAGGAATAAGCAACATTGGCTAACCATCAGTTTTCAAAGCAAATGCCTTTGTCTCCGCCCTGGAAAACGATCTTCAGAATCATTGTCTAGAGGAATTCCTTTCTTCAGTTTTCTGATAATGATAATAGTCTGGCATCATTAGGACAGAAAACTGATCCCTTTAAAGGGTGATGAAATGTCCTGGAGGGATAACAGGATGCACACATGCATCCCAAAGTCTTAGGATGTTGGTGCCACCTGCACCTGGGAGATGGATGTGTTGAATCATTTGCATTGATGGACAAACACATTTTAATTTTTATTAAAGGTATGCTTTATTTTGGTGACGTGCTGCTGAGACCTGAGAATTTTTTTTTCCCATTTTTTTATAGCCTGTCCTGGAGCTAAGCATATTAAAAGCCTGCTTTGCTGCCACATGCAGAAAGTGATGTTTGGCTCAACCTCTTTCCAATGGGTGAATCACAGCCAGTTCACATCATGCTTTGCATGGCTGGGAAAACATCAACAGTGTGGCATAACAGAAGTAGGTTAAGCTTCTGTTTAGTTTGCAGATTGGCAAACAGATGAAGACCACTAGTATTTCAATTATCAGTGAGCCAATGGCCTCTTCTGGGTACAAAAGAAACTGAAATATGTTCAGTCCTGGATAACCTCAACGGTAGTGTAACATTTGCTCTCAATTATTCTTTGTATGACAGGATTTCTGATGGAAATGGAGTTCAGAAAATATCACCATACTATGATTATGTTACTGCAATCTGTCAGGTAGTCATAAGGCTGGAAAAAGTTATGCTATTTCAACCACATAACAATTTTCTGCTTGTTAGAAACAATGCATACTTTAAGAGAGGGGAGATTTATAATATGTATACATTGATAATGGGCACTTTGAAGAGATGCATTTTTGTGGCTAATTTAATGCAATTAAATTTCAGACTAGGATGTGGTTTGAACCCGAGTTAGCCAGAATGAATCTGCTACCCTGACAGTAAAGGAAAACAAAAGTAAGCCAGCAAAACTCCTTGCTCGATCTACAAAACTTTCTCAGGGCTCGTGCCTATGGGAAAAAAAGTCAACCAAAGGTTACAGGTAAAACATTATTTGATACCATAGGCTTACGCGGTTGTGCCTTCCTGTTTTTAACTGACAGAAATAGCTGGTGCGTTGCTTCATTTGTGTTTCACATTTTAAACATGAATTTGTTTCAGCTGTAAGCCAGCTAATAAGTAATCTTGTCATGGAATGGATGACACAGGGCTACGATGTGATGAAGCTGAAGCTGCCTTGCCCCAGAGGAAAGGAGGGGAGTAGCCTAGGGAGGTAAAGACTAAGTGTGAGCATCCTTGTGGCACTTCAGGGTGCTACACAAAGTGCTGATTTGACAGAAGGCTGAAAAAGGACATCGTGTTTGCATTTACACTTGATTATGTCAACAAGGTTCAAAAGAAGGTGGGGGCATGAAATGAAACTCGTTGTTGACATGTATGCCCTTGATAAACAAAAAAAGGAACTTGTATTTCCATTAGATCTCGAATTTCAATGAAGTACCAGCAGAACAGGTTTACTTGGGCTTCTTCTGTGAGGGCAGATATTTTTCAGCCTTCATAAAACAGTATTTTATAAAAACTTCTTTTATCACTCTTACCACTGAGCAATATAATCTAATGGCATAAATTAAGATTTATATATGTTTAGCACATTAATATTTTAAATTCAAGCTTAAACATGTCTCTTTTTTTCATTTTCCTCTCAAGACTACAACTTGCCAGAATGTGTTTCGTTGGGTGCTATTTTGATTTTGTCTAAAATGCTTTCCTAGGTTTAAACCTAAGATCTTTTATACAATATTTTCTTAACTAGCAGAATTTCCATTGGAAAATTTCTCTTTATGCATGAGATCAGCCATTCAGCATGACATGTTTCAAAGAATTGCGAGTATTAGGTAATGAATTTGCTGAACTCTATAAATGATTTTTAGTCCTGAAAACTTCAGAATAACTAACAAGCTATTGAAAGTGCGTGGGGAAGCAAACACTCCACTCTTTTCACAGGAAATATTGCATTATGATGTTTTTAGTAAACCCTTCTTTTACTGCTGAAATAATAGAAAAAATACTAAACCATTAAGAGCTAATAAAAAACCTGGAATTTTTTTCATTGATATTTGTTGGTAACCCGTCAATACTAGTATTAGTACTGAGAAAGAGAATCTAAAAAACCAAGTAAAGTGGTCTCATGAAAAGGTCTTGTCAGCCACACAGCATTTAAAATTAAATAAAAGAGCTAGAATATGACAGAAAGCAATTCCAGATAAGTGAAAATACATCTGGATTTCAGACACCAATTTTCTCTGAATTTTTAATGTGAAAATGTTACAGAGATCATTATAAAGGCTAAAAATCTGAAGAAGCCCCAGTATTAAATTTCAAGGAGGTATTTATTGGGACACAGAAGATAGTTAAATTAGGACATTCTTTAATGGACTAATGATGTGGAAGAGGAAATACATGAACTAATTACATCGTAACTTGATAATAAATTGAGGAAAGAGAAAGACAGTAAAATGGGAGTCAGAGACAGTCTAATAGGTAAAGAAAAAGCTATGCTTGCCAGCAAAGAAAACCCCAAGGAATTAATTCACTAATTCAGGCTCCATCATGCGTAATGATTACTTAGGAATATAAACACCATAACTCTGAGCATGCCCCTTTTCCTCTTCTTTCCCACAGCTTTTATTGCTGAGCACAATCTGATATGGTCTGAGATATTCCTTTGGACAGTTGAGGTCTACTTACCTGTGTGTGTCACCTTTCATCTCCTTGTGCACTCCCAACCTGCTCACGGCCATGTGAGGAGCAGAAAAAGCCTTGACCTTGTGCAAGCCATGTTCAGCAATCAATAATACACCAGTGTTTTATCAACACCATTTTCATCCGAAATCCGAACCACAGTATCATACCAACCACTATGAAGAAATGTATCAGTATCCCAGCACAAACCAGTACATTAAATTAGCATTTTGAGAAGCTACGTAGGATTTAAAACAAATGAAATTTAAAAAACTGTAAAATTAAACAATCTATTATTATGTTATTGTATTAATACTAATATTGTATTTAAAAAAAAACAACCACTGATGATTGTTTTTTATAAGGATTGTTTTTAATTAGTGCTGTAAATATCTCATGAAGTACTTCACCTTCCTCTTACAATGACTAGAACTGGAGTTAAAAAAAGGTGGATAAAAGAGGTAATGGCTTCAGCAGGAACCTTTAAAAAGCTAAGCATCACCGTGCTGGTCTTGTCTAGGGTAGAGTTAATTTCCTTCACAGTGACTAGTAAAGGACCTTGTTTAAAATTTGTGCTGAACATAGTGATGATAATATAGAGATGTATTTGTCATTGCTGAGCAGGGCTTACACAGAGCCACTTTTCTGCTTTTTGTGATGCCAGGCTGGAGTGGAAATTGGGGGTACATGGGAGGTTGGGAGGAGACACAGCAGGACAGATGATCCCAACAGACCAAAGGGATATTCCAGACTGTATGACATCATGCTCAGTATGTAAAGTGGGGAAATAAAAGGGGTGTAGGTTTGGAGTGGTGACATCTGTCTTCCCAAGTCACCATTACATGTAATAGGGTTCTGCTCTCCTGGAGATGGCTGAACGTCTGCTTGCCCATAGGAAGCACTGAATCAATTCCTTGTTTTGCATTCCTTACAGGGGCGGCTTTTTCTTTATCCATTAAACTGTCTTTATCTCAACCCATAAATTTTCTACATTTCACATTTCCTTACTCTCTAATCCCACTGGTGGGGGAGTGAGTGAGCAGCCATACAGTGCTTGGTTGCTGGCTGGGGTTAAACAACATCGAAAACCAGAGTTACTAACATAATATATTTTTATGGCCCAAAATAGACAATTAATTACTGGAAAACAGAAAGAATCTCTATGAAGAAATAAAACCTGAAATGTTTGTTTTCCCACATATGTAAGACAGACTATTCCTGCCATTTACTCAGGCACCAAAAAAATTTAGAAAAAGCCTCATATGTTAAAACAAGCTTATATTGTATTTTAATGAGTGATGAAGAATGAAATGTTACCATTCCTTTCCCCTTCTATCAAGTCTATACTTAGAAACTTTCCCCATTGCTTTCACTTTTAATCATTTGCATTGAGGAAGTTGGCAAGAGCTATCAAAACCCAAGTAGTGTAACTTGAATGCCAACTGCACAAAACAATCAGGGTCTAGTGGGATGTATAATAAAATATGCCAGATTGTGTCATTATAATGCAATTTTGAAAGAATTATACATATTCATTCTTCTCATTTAGCAGCTGAATGACAACAAGCAGGTGAGAACATCTATATGATACATCAAGCAAGACAGTTGCCATTATGAACAAAACATAAAAGAGTGTGACAGAGTTGAAAAATGGAAGAAATGTTCTGTTCATACCTTGCAGGCATTGTTATTCTTTGATAGTGAAATGAAGCTTGCTGTGGAGAGGGGTATGTCTTGTCGTCATTGTAGGTAACATTTCTGTGACAAATTGCAAGAAGTATGTATTTCTTAATAAAATTCTCAATAAGTTACTTAAAGGTATTATTAGTATAAGGAAACTGCCAGTTTCTTCTCATTTCTTCTTTTGTTATGTACCCGATTTTTTTTCTTTCTGTATAATGAAGGCTAGATTCACTAATGAACTCCAAAAACATGACTTTATGTTGTAATAATGAAAAATAAAATTATACCATGACATTACTGAGTGACAAAATAATCAACTCCCTTCCCTATTTCTACAATGTGTTTTTGGATAGTAAAATGTTTCTTTATGTCTGTAAAACAAATAACTAAAAGGTCCTTTCTGAACTCTGATTTTTCCCTTTCTCTTCAAAGTTTCTGTCTCCTGTCCTTCAAGCCACCGTCATTCTCTGACAAATTATATCAAAACAAAGCTGCCGCTAATGAATTAAGACTTGTTGCTCTGTATCAAGATTAGATTAAAAATCGCAAATTTATAAAGGTATGTCAAATATGCTAAAAAAACCAAAATTTTGTTTGATGTTTTTGTCTGGGACATATTTTCAATAAGAGATATTCTAGAACAAAGAAGTGCTTAGGCAGTTGAAATGACAAGGACAGCATCCAAACCATTGTTTACTTTTTTACTGCAATAAGACATCAAAATGCAAAATTTTGTTTGGGATTATTCACGTTTCTTCAGGAGAAAACAACATTGGATATTAATGGCTGGTTGTCCATAACACCTGAAACATTGCAAGACATCCTCTTTCAAAGCAAAAAGATTAATTCTGATATATGTTAATTTGAAATATTATGGATAAATCTTGGACAATCTACAAAATCTGACTGGACATGACAACATATATTATTATCATTTGGATGACGAATTATAATCAGTGATCACTGAAATGTATTTTAATCTTTTTTCCTTCCAATAATAAAAATAATTTGGCATGTGTTTCTATATAAGCCTATTTATTAGATTTCAACACCATTGCCACACTAGCCATTTTGGTGACTGTGAAAGACTGTGAGAGAAAGACTTTCATGGACATTTAGTGGAAGAGGCATAAAACACATGTAACTGCATCTTTTCAAAATAGAAGAGTGTGGTGGGATCCATCCTTCAGGAGCTTTTAAAACGTATAGAAGTAAGATTTGAAGATAATTTTTAAAATTGAAATAATGTCTGAAAATAAATATGATCTAAATAAATAAATAAATAAAATCTTACTGCCTGGTCTTGACATTTTCACCTAAGATTTCTCCCTTCAGTAAAAGTCAGATATGTTTCTCTCTTGATCTACAATTAATTTTCTTTGGATGGAAACATTTGCATTTCTTTTCATCTCATTTCTTATCTTCCTGAATCATAAGTGCAGATAAGTACAATTTCCCTTTCATATTTGTTGTGCCTTTAATTTTGCTTTCTTTACATTAATGACAGGCAAGCATCAAATCTGATTGCAAACTGACTGTATTTGGTCTTTAGGCTTAAGTGGCAATTTTAAGATCTGCAAACAGCAGATGGGTAGGAGAATTTGAATTGTTTTGCCATAGCAGAGATGTGCTGAGAATTTTGGCAAGCATATGAACTTTTGGAATGGATACTGAAAACACTGGGCATGGTACAAATGAAACAAAATACTGTGAGATAAAACAAGCTACTCAATCTACTCAGTTTGTGTTTCTGTAGTGAAGGAAAACAAAAGCAGTGCTGAGAGTAATGGCGTAGAGTATAGGGTCCTGAAAGGACTCAGTTAATATTTCAGGACATTGTTTATGGTAGAATTTCTAGGCACTGAGGCAAATGATTGCAAAAATTACAGGTTTATAGAATCATTTAGGTTGAAAGAGATCCTTAAGACCAACAATAAACCTAACACTGCCAAGTCCACCATGAATACCTACATAGAAAATGATTGACATATATCGTGTCCCACATAACTCTTCATTAGTAATGGTGCACTTCAACACATAATGGAAGTCTGTGGGTAACAAAAATCAGTTTCAAAACCTGGTAGCTCAAGTTCAGGAGCTGCCTTTGAAAGAAAAGTAGTGTGTTTCTGTGTTATACATGATGGACAAAATAAAATCACCTTGATTTTCTGAAACATCAAAGAATGTACGGGCCCCTGCTGTATTCATTTCTATATTTAATTTATATGCTTGCAGCATTTAGTAGGTAGAAATACTTTTAATGTAATATATTTTATTCTTTTTTCCTGCCACTAATTTTTCTTTGTGGTCTCAGTTGATCCCTAATGTCTATAAAATATTTCATTTTTACATAGCAAGAATATAAATTTTTAGATTAATCTTTGTTTGTCTCAACATTTTTCAGTCTTTTTACATTAAATTTTCTTCTTTTTTTCTGCAGTTTTCAGCTAAAAATACATGTGGTTACTGAAAAGAAAAATTTCTAATATGCAGGATTGTAGCATAAGGATAAACAAATGTTAATTAGGACACAGTCACTTAGAAGATCCTTTTATCACTCTCAGTAAGAGCAATAATGAATTAATTGCAAACATTAAAATTATAAAATAACAGCTGATATGTTAATGGAATTTTTCAATTCTTTGTTTTACATGCATGAGTTGCACATTTATTTTGATTATGTTTATGTTTTCCATGGGTCTTTGATTTGGTAGATTGACTTAGTTTGTAAATAAAAACTAAATTTTTAGTGTTGTTTTGGAATTATGGCAGTTCTATCGACAGGGTACTTCACCAGTCTCAGAGAAAGGATCTGCAGAATATATTCTAATCTCTACCCACCCCTAACATTTTGTATGCATTAATATAAGGTCAATATCTCTGCATAGAAACTATCTGATATCTTGCTCAAATCTGTAGTCTACCACATGCATTCTACCTATTCAGATTAAATATGTTTATCACTTTTTGTATGCATTGACAACCATTGGAATATTTCTGTAAATGCATTACTGTGAACACTACACACATTAGCCAAGTGCTACTCTTCTCAAATAAGCATCTGGATAGCACGGAGATTATAGGACTAATGACTTTACAGTTAAAGCTTGTTAATTCTGCTCTTCAAGAATGACCACTCTTATATATCTTCTGCCAGTAATCAGGTGTGCAGACTTAAAGGAGAAAAGGTAGCTACTTATTGTAGCATTTGGATCCACAATCTGCAATCATATTTTCTATTACAGTAAGATTTTCTGGATTAATTTGAAGAACTGGAATTATTTAGGGCAGTACGTCTTTTTAGTCCTTGAAATAAAAGCAGGCAAAACTAACTGACTCCAAAAGTTCCCACTTGACAGAAAGCATATAAGCAAGTATTCTGGATGTATTTTTCCAACAGTTCAATGATTTATTATAATAATTTATTTCCTTGCAGGATTTCTATATATCACATCCCCTTGGACTTAGTTTACAGCTGAGGAAGACAGGAAGGCCAAGGGCTCACTTGAAAGGAAACCTGAAGAAAATTGAAACCTGATCTATGGTCTCCTTGTTCCCTCCTAGAATATATGGCCACCACAGATGAACTGGTCATCTTGGAAGCTTCTAAACCAGTTAGAGGTTTATGATCTAATGTCTTTGTACCTAAACCCTTTAAGGACTTTTATCACTAGATGTGTTCGGAGCATGTTATTGTGGGCAAGGAACAGACTAACAGTCACAATAATTTTCCGGCAAAGGCATGCTGAGCTCCATTAAAGGACTCTGGCTGCTGGCAAATACATTCCAAAGGCATTTTCTGGCTATAAACTTGATGCAAGAAAGACAAAGGGCAATAAAGAAACAAAGTAATGAAATAAAATAAAACTGAACATAGTCTCAGACTATGATTGAGGATGTGTACATGAACAAGGTAAATTAAACACTTGTTAAGAACATATGCATGCCATATACTGAGTAAATAGGTATTCTGGATGACTATTGTACCTCTGAACTCTTTTCTGGACTGATTATCCAGTGCTGTTACAAAAATAATATATTTGATTCTCTTTTCTTGGACAGATCTATCTTTTCTAGACTTTCTAGAATTGTGCATGAACACTAATGGAGAATTTAGAGTACATTCTGAAGCCAAAGATTACATTTAGAAAACAGGAAAATACATTAGAAAAGGATTGACTTTCTTCAAGAAAGTTTGAAGAAAAGAATATATGAGTCAATGTCCTAAATATTTGGACTTTTTTTTTTCACTTTTTCAGCAGGTGCTTGGTCAGAAAACTATTGGAAATATCTATGACAATTTATTTCTATTCATCATATTAGTAATAATTTTGTTGGTGCATAAAACAGTGATTTATGGTTTTGAGAAGAACAATGTAACATCTACCTGGAAGTTGCTGTCAGAGAGCTAAAGAAATCAGGAACATTAATAAAACTTAGATTTTTAACTTATGTGAAGTTTATTTTTTTCTTTCTTGAGAAGAGACTCATGCCTTCCCAGCATATAATATAAAATTTGACTGACCAGTATTTCTTATCATCATTGAACTTATATTTGTTTTAAGGGAACAAAGTATCTTACACCAGTCCTGGCTGACCAACAAGAGTTACCATATTCTGAAATGGAAAATAAAATAATGTGAGGATGTGAATCACCTTGGAGATGAATTAAATAGCTGTAAAACAAAGAATTTACATTTAAATAACTTATCTCATTTTCACCTAAGTTAAAATAATCTTTACTCTTTCTCAACTAATCCCTAAATTTATGAGATAGTTTGATCATATTTATGCAATAAAATTGAAAATTTTAGATATGGTAGGTAATCAGTTTTAGTCTCCTCATCTGTGTTTCCAATCTCATTACAGATTGCAATTTTCAGTACAGATTACATGATGACCCATCAGTGGCTTTGTTGTTTCTGAATTACTGATTCCTCGACTATTGCCAGATAAGAACAAAGACTATGCATCAGTCTGACAGCTTGCAAACAGAAAATGGGCTTGTAGGATTGGATTTAAATCCCAGGTGTAGGGGATAATTACCACATCAGTCATGCAGTAACTGAAAAATGGTATTTCAACAAGAAAAATTGCATTCCTTTTATAGTGCCAACAGAAATCATTTTTTGAGGCTTCATACTGATTCAGTGCATCATTACATGTGCACTGTACTCATTAAATGTAATGTTTGTTACAACCTTAAAAACTTATTGTTTCAGATACTTCTGTGGCTGAGTTAGCTCAAATCAAGATTTGTGAAACCTTGACAATGCTGGGGTCATTCAAAGGTATAATATACATTATATAAGCGAGACAACAGCAGAGCCCAAAACATCCAAAACCTTTTCTGCTTCAGGGAAAAAAAGGAGACTAAAGTAGAAAAGCATAAATCCTACTTTAGAAAATCCTCTGGGGTTAGACCCTTTGATGCAGGCCTTTTCATTAAACTAAACAGAATGGTAATAAGAGGCGATCATCATTTGTGTGGGCTTCTTCATTCTATACTTTTCAGTAAACAAGATACTGTTATCAATTAATTATTTTCTAGGCTAACAAATCAAAAGCATGATAAAAATAAACCATAAGCAAACTAAATCTTTAATGTCACACTATTGAAACAGAGATTTACTGTATAATTTATTTTATAGGTTGACTATGGTCAATTTTACTTTATTATTAAACAGAGAGTAAAGCGATAAGTAGGTTTAGCAGAGTACTCTGTGGGCCCAGAGAATTAGCAACTGGCAATTTGAAGGGAGAGGGAAGACAGACATGTTCGTTATCTCAGATGGAAATACTTTCCCTTCTATCAACATTGAATGTCTGAATTGTGCCAGATGGACCATCAGTGCTCTGGATTTCCCACGGATAACTTTGGCAATGCCTAGCTGAGGCTTATAAAGGCAAATGTCTTCTGCAGTGTATTTCTCTAAGCTTATAAAGTGAGGGGATTAAGGGGTTTCATAAGAACAGCTTCTGGCTTTAGGAAGCAAGCAGGAATACTTGGATTATTTAAGGAAACATACAAGGAAGAGTCAATCAGTGCTACGGCTAGGTAAAAGGGTCATCTCAATGAGACATGCCATCTCCAGAGCTTTCCATGTAGCTTTCCGTGTCTATCTCTTCATGTATTTTACCTGGTTAATTTTTGGCACTTACAATTATGTGTTGGATACACATTTTCTGGAGAAGCTATGAGCAATGGCAACAGTTCACAAACCACTACCAGTATTTTAGACGCTGCTGTTAGATTTGTAGAAAGTCAGCTTGGGTCCAACTTCTCTTTGTCTCTACTATAGAAAGAAACCACTTCCTTTCATCCAGCAAAAATTCATCTTCTTCATTGATTTGGACTTTCCAAAGGGAATGAACCCTTGGCCTACAGAAGATTTCAGGGCTGAAATACTGTACCTTCATGCAAAAGGGCTAAGGCTTCCCCAGAGTACTTTTTGTATTCAGCACTGATATTCTCATAGAGGGTCTCTGCTAAATTGTCTCCAAAACAAGCTTCTACATAAGTTCAGGAAAAATACAGAATGTTGGAAGAAGCAATCGGGAAAGTTGCAAAGCACTGGAAAGACTATTAAACTCAGGGAAAATGTTTGATTTTTTTTCCAGTGTATTACATTCTTTAAGAGATAGGTCCATAACATTTTACTCAAGGGTCTGTTCTTGTAGAAATCGCAACAAATTAAAAGTTTGTTTTATTGTTTGGTACTGGTAATTGAGCATTGGTCATGATGCCTCTTAATCCAGTTTTGTGGGGAGGGGGAAGAGATGTGTCAGATATTTTGTGTCTGAACCTTTAGAGAGGATATCAAAGACCCCTTGACATAAATCTTTGTTGGTATTTTCAGTAGGTAGTAGTTCAAGAGACTTTAAAAGGAGTAAAAAAGAGACTGTCTCAACTTTAATTTGTTCAATGTCCTGAATGTATAGAATGAAGCTTTACAGGTGATAATACTGCCATGTACTTCAATAGGAAGAACACAAGATGAGCACTATTAACTTCCAACTTATTATTTGTATTTGTAGCTTGCTTTAATTCGCACTGTCTTCTGAGGAGTACTCTCACAGTTACACATAAAAAAAATTAGTTACACAGTTTGTAATAGTTTCAAAGGGTACTAGGAAAACTTGAAATGGTAGTGCTGTAATCCACAGAATAGTACTGTATAGTTACTTGCATATCAGGTGGTAGCATTACTGCATTGCTATTTCACCAAGAATGAAACTAGAAATTAATATTTTGTTCTGGTGTGGAAATGCCAGCTCTTGTAATGCTGTAGAGAATGGAACTTAACTGCATGACTGCTATAAGTGGTTTACATGTCATAGATAAATTGTGGGGTCAATACAGAGCAGATTTAGGGATTATAAAATATTTTGCAATTGTACAGCATTTTGAAGACAAATGTGTTTTATATCTGACTTTCTTTTTAGTTTTAATGGAGTTTTTTAATCACAAGCATCTTAACTATTTTGAGTTCTCTTTATTCTAAATGAAATATATTTTAAAAATTTAGCATTAAAATGACAGTCATGTTCATTGCAACTTTTAGTTATTTTAACTGTGCAACCAACTGCATCAATCTTCATGCATATGTTCTGAAGCATTGGCTGCTCTGGAGGATAACACTAAAACGATATGATTTTAATATATCTTACAAGTATGTATTGCAGATATTCATTGACTTGAATATTACATCTCTAGGAATGAAAAATATCTTCAGTTTTATTTCTTCTCAAGATTAATAATGCTTTTTTTTCCTTTCATTCTTTTGTTTGTATCCTAAGACACAAATTATCAGGCAGTCAGTTAACTTGAACACAACAAATATAAGGACAGCAAACAGGTAAATGGGCATGCAAAACACTAATTTACAGTTGCAAAACAGGTAATTTCACGCACTGGTGGTAGCCTGCACATGCAATTATTCATCTTGTTCATGCATATGCATGGCTTCAGCACAATTGCCTTTTTACATATGTGCATATATTTCACAGGCACAGTTTAGTCACCGATATTTAGTCATTATGATTTGTGTGCATGTTTAAATCCTGCTGTGTTCATTCAGGATAGAATATAGGTTCATGATCCTTTTGCATCAGGTAGCTATATCATATCAGTAAATAATGGTCTGCCAAGAAAGACAGTTTCAGCAAAACTCAGGGTTCAGTTACTACTTAATCTCTTTTTTTCAGTAGCAAATCTCACTTTCACAAAATATGCACCTCCCTCTCCTTTACACATTAGATTTTCAGTATTTTCAAGGAAAAATATATGAAACAAAACCACAAGATGTGATGGGGTAGTAAATAAAATATTTCAAATATGTTATACTGCCATTTTCACTATATGAGATTATTAACAAGAAGAGCTACAGTCTAGTTACAATAATTGCAGTTTCTTAACATTTTAAGTGTTCCCATTTTATATTGCAAAATGAGAAATGTCGATGAAGTCCTATCAGACCCATTTCAACAAAAATGGTCATATATAACTTCTCTTATAGGCAAAACTACATTACTTTTATTCTGACTCCTTCCACATAATAGATGTGGAAAAGCCAAATATATCCCTCTGAAACTTCCCTGAAATACAGTTCAAACTGTCATGTACCCTGTTGATCTGGACCCTGAGCTTAACACAAAAAATGAACTCCCCAGCCTGAACCTGGATGTGTCTGTAGACTTGCCCAAAAATTGTGTTGTGTCTGACTGTCATGATGGTCTCCAGGACTGGTTCTAACCTGGGCACACTGACTTCATTTCCCAGCTTTTCCTCAGACAGATCTCCTCACTATGGATCCGTCTGTCCTAATTTGTCCCCACCTGCACTGCTCCTGGCTGGGACAACAGGACGGATCGCGGCTACAAGACACACATGGGGAGTCCATACGGTTTGTAACATCCAGACTGTGGTGAGACATTGGTTTGCTCAGCCCTGAGTCTTCACAGTTCAGCATTCATGGGCTAGGAGCATTCATTGTGCCTGTCTCAAACGCAAGGTTAATGAAAAAACAAAATAGGAAATGTAAAAGGTGTGAAACTCAACAAGCATGACAACACTCTCCTCAGCAAGAGATTTTGTTTCTAGATCAGAAAGATGTCTACCTTACACACAATGAATCTCTTCTATATTTTACTATGCCTAAATTCAGACACAAGAAGAATACATTGAAGAGGACCTAATGCTTACAGAGGGGATCAGTCCATCTACAGACTGTGAACCTGTAAAGTTTGAATGACACAACTATTCCTTTAAACATAGGTCTATTTATGAAAGCAGCAACAAATTTCTTACTTTAAAATGGGAAACTGGAGTTGAGCCCTCTCCCTGTTCCCCTCTGTTCCCACCAAATTATATTCTTCAACAGCTAGCCGCATAATTCAGTTTCCAAACCTCAAACAATCACTTCTGGGCCATTGCAAGATTGGAAGCTATCCATCTGAGAAATATCTGCTTTGGAAAAAAAATTAAAAATTAAAAAAGCTAATTTAATGGTGCAAATAATTTTTCGTCAATTTGCAGAGGAAGAAAAAGGCAAATCTGCTACCATATTTTGGTCGAACATCTTCAGATATGCAAAAATGGGAAGAAAATAAAGTTATTGTATAGTTATGATGTTGGGTGGGATTTTGAAAGTCATTAAATATTTCCACCATCCAAGAATCATTGTATGCCAATAGAACCCGGGAAATTCCTTCCTTTCCAAGAATGAAAACTGACTAATTGCATTTGAGCTAAAGGAATATAAATTTAAATTCTAAGAAAACAGAGTTGCTACAGAGAGTCTTGAAGATGATGAGGGTGCTGAAGCACCGCTCCTATGAAGATAGGCTGAGACAGTTGGAGTTGCTCAGCCTGGAGACGAGAAGGCTCTGGGGAGACCTTATAGTGGCCTCTAGTGCAGTATTTTAAGGGGCCTACAGGAAGGCTGCAGAGGGATTATTAATCAGGGAGTGTACTGATAGGACAAGGGGTAATGATTTTAAACTGATGGAGGGTATATTCAGGTTAGATATTAGGAAGATACGTCTTACTCTGAGTGTGATGGGAGAGTGGAACAGGTTTCCCAGAGAATTTGTGGATGCCCCTCCTCTGCAGATACTCAAGGCCAGGTTGGATGGGTCTTTGAGGAATCTCATCTAGTAGAACGTGTCCCTGACCAGGCCAGGGCATTGGAGCTAGATGTTTTTTAAGGTCCCTTCCAATCCAAACTATTCTATGATGAAAAACTACTTAAAACTCATATCCAAAATAATCACTGCATTTTTAAAATAAAGCCAAATCTGTCTATACCCAAATAAATCTTATAAAAAAGAACCCAGGTAAAGGCCCTCTAGTTCTTTCTCATTTTATAAGTCCATGAAAAATCAATTTAAAAAAATCTGTGTTCCTGAGATTTCTTTTTTTTCCACAGATTGAACTATGCCCAGAAGACCAATTGAAAGAAGAGGAAGAAGAAAAGAAATCCTTAGCTTTAAGCAGTATGCACACTCTTCTCTGCTTGCCCTTGTCTTAACTTTAGCTATAACTAGAAGAAATATAACACCATTAAAAATAGTAACAGAAGTTCTTGGTGCCAATCAATACCTGATCTCTTCCCATATTGGGGGGTGTATGGCATAAAGCAATAAACTAGGCAGATATATATATGTTCCAAACACTAATCCCAAACCCTAACCTTGTTTTATAGTTAGAAAACTCATCAGTAGAACAATTGAGAATATAAGTCCTTGGCTTCAGCTGACAACAGCACTCTTTCTCTTATAAGCCAATATCTTTTGTCATTTATTTTGTGTAGATGGGTCTTTTAATTTTATCTATGTGTTAGGATTAGGTTTCCTGCTGCAGTTATGGATTGGAAATCCAGCACTTCAAATGACCATTTTTTTCTGGATACTTCCAAGACTTTAAAGGTATAGCAAACAAAATACCTTTTGAAATGGGAAGTGTTGGAAGACTAGTTTATTCCTGAATGCTACAGAGCCTGCAGCCCTGAGAAAAACCTGATGACAATGCAGACAACTTTGTTTGTCTGTTTTCTAATTGGAGCAGGTTTCTTCTCTTGGGTTAATGTTAGGGTTTATTTGGAGGTTAACTTTCAGTTTTAGAAACTAAAGCATCAAGATTGTTATTTCTTTTCAGTACCCAAGACCTGTGCAATTACAAAGAGGTCTGGTAACCTAAGATATCAATGACCTAAGCCTTTTCTTACTAACTTAATAATATGGGGGCTTTGCAGCAGCCTGTCAGTTTGGTGCTGTTATAGCATGATCTCAAGAGTATATGTTGCAAGCTTTTGAGATGTATATGAAAACATGAGGGAGTTTCAGTGGATACAAACGTACAGATCCAAGAGATTCGAAACTAATATAAATATTCTGCAAAAAATAAGGCTAGCTGTTGACTACAATTAAACTAGATAGTCTGAGCATTAAAGGTAGCCTTGAAATTCACGTTATGATTTTATAAAACAAACTGGGAATACAGTTGACATTAGGGTTTATATTTGCTGCATCTAAACATGATGTTTCCTTCTCCTTCCAATTAAATGACAATCATAAGACACTAAGTTATGGAGGAGTGACATCTGGCTTCTCTGCAGACACCTCAGGCAACTGTAGTAATAGCTTTGGAGATGGCTGTGTATCTGTAATAGAGCTGAGTTTGTTGTCTGGATTGTATTACCCTCTTACTCTCTTAGACATTTTATCCTATAGCTCATATTGGAATTACTGAACCTCTCATAACCCTGATTTATAAGCCTTATCTTGTGTTTCCATCTGCTACTGTGTGTTGGTTTTCTTGTTTGGGTTTTTTCCCCTCAGGAATCTGTGAACATACTTCGTGAGAACTTCAAAAGGAAGGCTTTGTCAATTAGAAAAAAAAAAGCAATAATTCTAATAATAAAAGCTAAAAAGCAAAGCAAAAAAATATTTCTTACAAGATTATTGTGTATGAAAGTATAAGGGGAAGCATAGCAGACAGTATTTCTAACTTAGACCTGAAATATTCATGAATGCTATCAGATCAAAATAGTTGCCAATTTAATAGGGAGAATATACTTTCTTCACTTTTTTTGGATGCATATAATAAAATTTGTGTGATCTATTAAAATGCCAGTTAGGAATCTTGTATTTTGAAATAAAATCACTTTTTAAATCTCCATCTTACATTGTAGCTGGTTGATCTAAGTGATGCATAAAAGCTAGAAACACTGATTGGATCCATTTATTTCCTGGAGAAGAATTGTGTGTGCCTTGGGCAGATCTCCTCAGTGTATGAGAATCATCTATATGGTATAAAAGACTGCTGTTTCCATATTTGCAGCCATTAGGTCTTGAGCACTCAAATTTTCCTTGCTGGAAAGGAAAGCACTTTTCCTTTAACTTATGCTTCAAATGTAGTCAGCTGGTGTAAATTAATTTAACTCTCAGGCAACAGTACTATCTCCTGTGCTGGTTGTGAGGTAATTAGCCTTCAGAAGGCACCAGAACTCAGTAGAAAGAGGCTCAGCACAGCACCTATACAGTGAGCCAGCCACAGATCCAGTGTGATTCCTGACTTCCTCTGGGACGCAAGACCAGGAGGAGACACTTGCATGTCTTTTTTTAGGCCTTAAAAGCACTATGAGTTTAGAAACTTATCTGCCCTGTGTTTCTATCTTCTATAAATTTTATGACAGCACTATGCTTCAGCCACTTTTTTGTCTGAATGTGAACATGAACTGTATTCTGTGGTGGCAGAAATTACATTTACAACTGGTAATATGGCTTTCATGTCAGCTTAGGGCTTACACCATCTAGAATATCACCTTCACCAACAAAATAGCTAGCAATGATAGTCAATCCAGTAATTCAGATGCATTAGACAAATATAAACAATTTAAAGTTCTGACCCTTCAACAGAAAGATTACACATATTGTCTGAAATGTATTAAAGTACACAGATCCCACTATTTGTAGGTTGTTCTTCAGTTGTCCTGCATGTGCATAGTTTTGCCTGCTTTGGAAGTATTAAAATAATAAAAGAAAATGAATAAAAGAAAGTATTTTTTTATTCTAACCACTGGGAACTTACAAGTAGATTTCTAAGTTAGAAGAAACTTGTTGCAAAATTCAAGACTTAATGTTGAAAATATACATTATCATTTACCAGCGTCTCAACCATTTGTACACAGGTCCCAAAATGTAGTAAAAATGTCTTTAATTGAATTTGCAAAAGTTTTGACAACATTAGAAATTTGTTTTATTATTTTTTCAAGTCAAAAGAAGCATCATTTAGATATTATTGACAGTATGAAATGCCTTTCAGCTTTGAGTTATTCTCAGAAACAGTGGAATCTTTTCAAAAGTTGTCAGTCTCTTGTGTCTTCCTCAACACAAACTTCAACCTTATTAAAAAATCAGGGCTGCTAGTCAAGGTGTGAACAGATGTTTTATCTCCACATTTTGTGCATAAATGCAAGTACTTGGATGTAAATTGATCAAACTGTTGAAACAAATCATTTAAGATTTGTGCAGTGATTAATAATAGATGCCAGTAATCAAATCTCCCTGCCACCAGCACATCTGTTACAGAGAGTTTCTGGTTTGCCCTGTTATGCAAATGTGTAATAAAACAAATAAATTACTTGATTTAACAGCTGGCTGAAAAACATTATTTTTAGGTGATTTTTCTAATATATTGTTTTTACCATTGATAGCCACTTGATGTAGACTAATTCAATTATGCTTATGTAGAGTGTCACAGAACAGAAACGGGAGGAAAAACCTACAAACTCTGCTCAGAAACTGCTGCAGAATTTTAGAGATATTTAGAATTTCTCAGATGCTTGTAGTTTCTGAAAGAACAAAGTACACAGGAGAGTTTTCCTAGAATTTAACACTTCAAAAATGCCTTCATATAATTTTCCTCTTCAGTACTAGTAGTGCCACTGACATAAGTAAACCTTTGTGGGACCTTGAAAATACCAGTGTTTGATTCATCACTGCACACCAAAATGAATATGATATGAATATGATCTCAAAAAACTTTCTGGACATTTTGGTTGACAGGCTCATGAACTGAAGAGAGGGAGGTATCAGCACAGACTTACCCTCAATTTATGATAGACGTTGTTTGGTTATGGATACTGCCAATCTCAGCAGTATCTCTATCCATTAGCACCAGGATCACAGAATCATAGACTTATAGATGTAGGAAAAGACTTTTAAGATCATCAAGTCCAACCATTAACCTAACATTGCCAAATCCACCACTATATAGATGGTGCCCCATGTACATGTCGTTTGATGCTCACAGGGATTGTGACTGAACTACTTCCCTGAGCTGTCTGTACCAATGCTTGACAGTCCTTTCAGTGAAGACACTGTTCCTAATATCCACTCAGAATGTCTCCTGGTACAACTTGAGAACATTTCCTCTTGTTCTATCACTTGTTACTGAGAGAGCTTTCAATTTTTTAAAAGTAAGCAACATAATTTTCTCCCTTTTCTGTCTCAGGGGTGTATGGCAGGTTCTGTGAGACTTGATTTATTTTTTTCTGCTATTCCCCAAGTGCATATTGGAAGAACTAAGATTGCTTTTACTTCTGTAGGATGGAAGAAAAACCAAAAAAGTGAAAAACAGAAATAGTAAAATGTCTACCTAAGAGAGAACTTAGCTCTGAAAATGTTTGTTCCCTTTTTTTAAATGCTACTAAACATGTTGTTCCCAAAATTTTATATGCTAAATTATACATTTTATGGAGTAGTGCTATAAAACCAGAAAAACATTAATTTCAAACAAACGTCATCTTTCAGCTCCCTGGGTTACCAAATAACCAGCTGTGTCAGCAAAGTATATTGCTCTAGAGGGATGCATTTTAATACAGTCATCTCAGAGCAGAATATGTTGCTTTATAAACCAAATTCAAAACCAGACAAAAAGATAGAGATAGATAGATAGATAGATAGATAGATAGATAGATAGATAGAACTCACCCATTAAAGGGAGATGAAGTATAAATATTTTTGCCATTCTCAATAACTACCCAGAAAGGCTGTGAAAAATATTTCATGTCCTTTTATTCTGTATGACAAAGATATAGGCATACAGGAAGCATGTAAGAATAGGATACACAGTCCTTATTCTGTTTTGCTGGAACTAGAAATTCAACTTGTGTAGTACAATGTATCTTTCTCTCTTGAAAAGTTGATTATCAGAACATGTTAATAAACATTTTGATCCAAATGTCAAAGTCTGTCGGGGTTTTTTATTTCTCTTAATTTTTTCTGTCTTTTTATATGTGTAGCAGACAAGACAACTGATTCAAAAGAGATCTTTGAGAGAAGGTATCACAATTAGCATAAAGAAAAAATTCTAGAATATTGTCAATTATTCACTAAGGAAAAAAGCTGAAAAACATCTGGACATGTTCAAATTCCAATGGAACTCCTCAGGCAAGAAATTAGGTTTCAGAAATAAGAGGAATGGAATTCCTCTAATGCCTTGTCTTGACCATCCTGATTTTGGAAAATCAAAAAAATAAAGTAAAATCTTCTCAGCAATATTTTTTCTACTGTCATAAATAAAAGTCAAGAATATAAAAAAGAGTTAAGCATTTTTAAATTTTCACTAATATGTGTGCATGTGTGTGTGTGTTTCCATTTTGTATTTTCAGCATGGTGTGTAAAGCAATGATACTTCTTTTTATGAAAAGAGGTCGGCAAAGCAAGGAAATAAAACTTCTTCTTGAAAAACACAGAATTGATCATGGTCTCTGTAGAGCAATTTAGTGTCAAAAAGTGGGTATCTAATGGTATTTCAGAAGCCTTAATGTATTCAATCACATTGGATCGTGAAGTTATCGCACTGACACAAATCAGTCTTGCTCCCTTCTGGAAAGTCAGCTGAAGAGCAGACATTAGGTCTTCTAAAGTAGTGTTTGATGCTTGTGTTACCTGATTTGTTCCCTCATAATCTTATGCTTGATACAGCAGAGAAGACTTCAAATGATTATGTAGTTCCTTTTTTCTGCATTCTTTCTCCTAGGGCCTCATTTTCCAGATTACTGAACTGATTCTATCTTTTAGACTGTCTTCGCACTGAAAAAAATGCTGACAAAATACCACACAAGCATATAGAGTTTTACATTGTTTATGTAAAATTCAATGGATTATGTAGGGGAATATACACTGTCCAGACCTCCTCGGTCAAGTTCATGTATCACTTCTGATAAGGTGATAGAATTTAAGATTAAAAGATAAGTGTCTAAGAGTTGCAATATAACCAATTATGTTGTCTTGTATTTATTCAGTGAATTTTAAGACAGTTGTGTGACTTTGAGAGTTTAACATTACTTTCTAGCTCTCAGTTTGTAGCTGTGTGAACAAAAAATTACTTAAAATAGCAAGCCTTTGGTGTATAAGCAGTTTTTAAGAGAATTTATCAGCATCAATATGCAGAGTACAATCACATTTGTTCTGCTTTAACAAGGACATTGTTATCGTTGTATTCTAGGACAAGACCATGGGGAGGAAGATATGTGACCTGAGTGTTCTTACGTCCTTACAGTTTTGCATCTCTACAGTGGTGTAGAGAGGTCATTTACAATGGTACTGGAAGCTTGGAAGGTCTTCAAGGATATATGTTAACCAGGGAGTGACCCAACTTTGAAAAAAGCAGAGCTCCAATTCCCACATTCCTGTATAAATGGGGTTTGTACAACTCACGACTTTCTTCGATAAGTAATTAATAAATTTTTAGCAAACAATATAAGGAATCAGCAGGTTGAAAATAACCATTCATGCCAGCACATGAGATCTGCTAAAAAAATAACACATTTGTAACTCAGTAAGTTAACAGGAATTGAATAACAGGAAATATAGAATAAAATCAATAGCTTTGTGGAGTTGCACCAAAACAGAATGAAAACAAATGTACACTTGTAGTGATATAATACAGCAGAAACAATGACATAGGAAAGTGAATGGAAATAAATCACTTGATCAGAGAGCAGAATTACTTTGATAGGATCAGTGGAATTACAGGAAAAGAATGAATGAACTAAAGTTACAGATAAAACAATAATTATATATGTATGTAAAAGATACCTACTATGTAACCACGGAGGATACTGATATCATACAAATGGCCACAGAAGCCTGTGGTAACAGAAATTGTAAAGAAATAAAATAAAAATGAAACTTTTTTGAAGAATATGATGAAATCTGTAAATCAGAGAGAGTTGAATACTGTTCAACTGTCATCACCAAACCATCCCCCTTCTCCCTGGCCTCAACTGTTCGCAGATGTCAGTCAGCTGCTCTGTATGCCCTCCATAAAATACATTTGAAAAACCATATAGATTTGATTTTTTTCTCTGTTAGCAAAGCAGAGATATAAAGGTGTTGCTCAGCTAAACTCTCATGAACTGATTTTATCTTGTTCACCTTAAGTAACTCTTGATTTAAGCACTGTATCTTGTCTTGCTTCTTGCTCTTCAGACTACTCTCCTTCACTGATATCTGCATGTTTGCAAGGGAAAAAGTAGATACTATGCCCTCAGAAGCTGTACATTAAAACTGCAAGGTCAGTTTTACCCTACTGTCTCAGTATATGAAATGTAATCAGATGTGTGATACTCTTTTCCCATGGAGGAAATGACCAGGCTCTCATTTTTTCTGTTTCCCAGAGAAATTTTAGTGACAATTTAAATAGCCTGTCACCATTTGCTATAAAACACCCTATTGCAAAACAAGCTGAGTTTGGATAGAGAGGCTGTGTATTGATCTGATGCTAACCATCACACAGCTTCTTGATGGTGGAGAGGATATCATGTTTGCAGATCCTCCCCAGCGTTTGGCATAATAAAGCACCAGTGGCTGCTAGCCATAACATAGCAAGATCAAAAACCACTCTGTGGTAAGACTGGCACAGCCTCTGTGAGAATAATCAATATTTTTTCAATGAACTGAACAACAATCCAGCTGGTGGCAGAGACAGTGAAATAGACTGCTGTAAAGAGAGCACCTGTGTGTATATTGTGTAACATCGTTACAAGAAGCCAAATAATCCTCTTCAGCACAAGTAATGTTATCAATGCAGCTGACATGCACCACTGCCCAAAACAAAACCTATACTTAGGCTGAATCAGATTATCACTGTTTTCCCTGTGGTCTCAGATGTATATAATTGAAATAAATATATTTTCTCTTTAGGACCATAATGTAGGAGATTTTCTTTCACCTAAAAATAATGAGGCCAGTAAGCCTCTTTGACAAGTTCAGAACTTTCAACACAGTGCAACTCTTAGAAAACTCAGTTTAATATTGCTTCAGATAGCTTCCTGTAAAGCAAAATACCTAAAATACAAAGAGTGTTCAGGACAATACAGTGCAGAATGTAAGCATTGTTCTGGAGAATGCCATTGGTTCCAAAATGTGGCATTGGAAACAGCATTTAAAAATGCTCATCTCCTGCTGAGTTTTGGCATCATTGAACTTGTTTGGGAATGGATAGTACACACAGAGATGTTGCACACTATATTGAATGAAAGTTACCAGTGAGTTACAGGATGCCTGTCTTGGTTTGAAAGACAGGTGTCATGCTAAGGAAGGTGAGAGCCTCCCTTAGAATGGATAATGTGACTCCCTTCCCTTCCGAATTATTATAACTTTGGAATCAAGGGTTTTCAGACAAAGATATGGGAGAAGGAATAACAGTTTTCACACTAAAATTTAGAGCAAGGCAATAATACAGAAACAACAGTTCAGATAGATAAAGTTGGAATACAACCTGTCACCCTGTTAGGGTGGTGCTAGCAGTCCAGTCAATGATGGTGGCTGCAGTCCTGTTGGAGTGATGGGTATAGTCTTGTTGAAGTGGTGATCTTGTAGAAAAATCTTGTCATTCTCTGGAGGTCCAGCGGTGGCTCTTGAGCTCTTCCCCTCTGGGAATCTAGCGGAAAAGGTAGCCCAGTGTTCCAGAGTTTCTCTCTTATATGCCGGTGGGAATGTTCAGTTCCTCCCCTTTGGGCGGGGCATCTCACAATGGGCTGATGGACTCCTATGAGTCACTCCAGGAGACCTTGATGGCCCATTAGCAGAGATAGCCCCCCTGATGGTGTTATCAGAGCTGGGTCATGCTGAACACAAAGAGCACTGCCCCACCTGTTTAAATAACTTATGGAGATGGTAATAGAATACATACTTTTGGTTACACCTTCCATGTAACCTAGGACAATGCCCTTGACTACAAAATGGAAACAATCTTTGTTCTATTAGGACAATACTAGAAAACATCCAAAAGGCAGTCATTGCTAAGGCAGAAAGCACACAACAGACTGAAGATGCAAGATGGTATTTTATGGACACATGATTGATTTGGGTGCTGAAACAATAAAAAAAAGTCTTACTTGTTAAAATGGAATAATTTAGAAAATATCAACCATACAATTGCAAAAGTTAAACTTCTTGTTTAGGTAATGATTTGAAGGAACAAGCACTTCTGATTTTGCTGAAAACTTTCTGTTGTAGATTATAGTGACAAGAGAAGTGTTTAACCATCTCAATAAAAAATGACTGGCCACAATATAATATGCAGAAATGGACTGCTCCAAGGACAGACTTAGGACAACCTTGAGAATGGTGGAAGTACAATACACTAACAAAAAAGAAAGATGATGCCAGTGATCTAATTAGGACTCTGGAGCAGCCTAAAACATTAAATCACTTGTAGAAAATATTATACACTGGTGTCTGTTGGAGGGAAAACAGAGCAGGGCATAAACAATGCAGGAGGTTCTGGGACTGTGTTGATGATTCCTTCCTTCTCCAAGTGATAGGGGATACAACAAGGAGTTATGCCAGACCTTGTTTTCATCAAGGAGGGACTGGGTGGGGAACACAAAAAGGTCTGGATCACCTTTCCTACAAAGAAGGACTGAGTGGGATCTGTTCAGCGTGGAGAAGAAAAGGCTCCAGGAAATCTTTAAAATGTCTTTCCAGTAACTGAAGTGGGCCTATAAGAAAGATGGAGAGGTATGTTTTATGTGGGCATCTAGTACAAGGGGGAATGGCTTTAAACTGAAAGCACATAGTTTTAGATTAGATATCAGGAAGAAATTCTTTACTGTGAGGCTGGTGAGCCAGTGGAATAGGTTGCACAAGAAATTGTGGATGTCCCATCTCTGGAGGTGTTCATGACCTCATTGGATGGGGCTCTCTTTTAATTGAATATTTATTTCACACATGTTATAAGTGAAATGAGTGATTTTTCGCATGTTGGAGTTAATTATTAGTATTGTACCTGCTGAATAAAATTGGAAATTTAGATTTTGATAAAGTTATAGATTATAAAGTTAAAAAGAAACTGTTTTAAAGATGTTTTTAAAGTTGTAGTGTTTTTGTGTTATAGTAGATAAGTAGAAGTTGTAAGTTAAAAAGAAATTGTTTAAGAGCATTAAGATACTGAAGTTGTTTGGAGTAAAAATAAAAGAGATTGAAGGAAATTGAGATAAAAGAGCAGTTAAAACCATGTAATCTTAAGTTCAGAATTTATGTACCTTTAAAAATCCTTTATCTTGGTAATTTTATTCATGTTAAAACTCAGTTTTCATGTTGTATGTAATATCTTTAAGCCCATCACCCATCCCAATAATAAAGGCACCCTGCAACACCCGATCTAAAAATAGAAGGATTGCACCTCTCCGCCCCCTTCAAGTAGAATACTAATGAGACTCTTTCCCGCCTTTGCAAATCACCCCTAGACACGATCCATCTATTGGTAGGGAAGTCCATCTCATTAATTAGTATTCCCAATCACCAGCAAGCAAGAGGGCGGAGATACTAATTCGGACCAGCCCACCAAAAACTTTATAAAAAACCCCAGGTGCTGAGCTGAGCTGAGCCGGGTCCCTCTGCCACCAACAGCAGCAGACTTGGGTCTGTGAAGGGTGCCTGGTGTCTCTCCTCTCTGAATAGCAGCGAGGTAGAGACTGGGTCGGGTGCTGGGCCTCTTACCCATTTCATGGGCTATGCTTAAAATCTTTTGAACTTGAGGTTAGCTTAAGTTTGCCACCCGGCCTGAGGGATCTCCTCTCTTCGACCACCAACCGGTGGCCGGGGGAGTCTCATCGCCGTTCCGGGACCTTCTTTTTGTGCTTTTTTTCCTTTTTCTTTCTTTCTCCCTCGGGAGATCCTGGACCTCGTGGGGCCTCGCAATAAACACCCTCAGCTTCAACCCACGAGTCTGAAATTGTCTCTTTTTATGACAACACATATATATTAATTTTTTGAAAAGTGACTTTTTTTTTGTTGACTTACACTAATGTGACAGGTAATTCAACTATTCAACAACATGTCATGATTAATCTAAAAAATTGGGCAAATAAATATAAAGCAAATAGCAACATTATCATCTTCTTAACTTTAAACCAACATTTGAATTAAAAATTAAAAAGTTAATGATGACAGAGGGGGTTTAGGGCACAATTTTAATGAAAGGAAGAATAGAGGAGAACTTGTGATTATTTTCAAACCTTGAATGGCAAAAAGTAATACGATTGTTTTGCTGCTCACTCAGACAAAGCTATAGTACAAATGTTTCTCCTCATCTTTACAAGATGAATTTACATATTTAAATACTAAAGCAGCTTCACTTGCTCATTTATGAAGAAGTAAGTCTGATGAATTAAAAGCCTCATCATTTGCATTGAACCTACCACCTATTCGAACATTGCCCATTTTATCTCAAAAGTTTAAATTAAGAGCCAGAGTAAGAAGTCAAAACCAAAATAAATTGCAAAAAACATACCCTGTTACTTCCTCCTTTCTTAAGTGACTTCTGATGGAACTAATTCATAAACACAGGGTTTTTTGCTTGAAAAATGCAAGACATTGCCTACTTTGTGTAAAGGGCAGGAAGAAAGATGCTCTAATAGGTAGAGCATAAAGCACCACATCATTTATGCAGCACAATAAAATTCTACCTATTGCCATTTCAGTTCTGTGTATATGGATCAATTTGTGAACTACTGATTCAGGTTTAGTATACCAGGTAAGTTGCCTCTGGTTAACTTTAACCCACCGAGTTCTGTTTTTAGAAGCATGTTTGCATCTTTCCAAAGCAAACTACAAAACATTTTCTAAAGGAGGTGTTTCTCTATTGTATTTTTACAGATTTATTTGTCTAAGGAATTTTACACTATTTTTGGGTGTTGAAAACATTATTTCATAGTGATCTCATTTCGCAAGCTTGGCCTCTAAAGAACATGCATTGTCTCTTACCTGTATATGGTCCTGTGATTCATTCTGGTTTAGAAATGAAAGAATATTGTTCATTCATTAAGCAAATTTAGTGCATGTAACACCATCCTCAAGGTGGAGATAAGGAGATATGCAACACAGGAACAATAAGACTACTTAATATTCTAATCTTAATCACTTATCTACTGCCTGTATTTAGAACACTGCCCTCAGTGGACATGTTCTTTTGTCCTGACCTATCACTCAAGGGTGTTGCATTGTAATTCACTGGAGACTATTTGGTTGCTTTAGACTCTTACTAGAATTTGGTACACATTAACAAAGTTTTATAAGTGAGATTATAGAAAGCATTCTTACTGTTTCATACAAGTCCGAAATTGAAGTTAGACTGACAAAGTGACCTTAGTCTCCTACACAGTGTTTTGGAGAAAAGATAAATGCAACTATATTTTATTTCACCAACAACTCTTTCAATGTTGTATTATTCCATTGGCACATCTGTGGTTTAGTTTTTATCTATTCATTCTGAATAAGATCCTGTGAATGCAATTAAGGGTCCCACATCTGGTATTAGAAGTCACGGATAAAGGAATTAATTTCTTATTTTTCTTTCCCTAGGGGTAGAAATTGGTTTGTAGGTTATTATTCACTGGAACACCCCACAGTCTTGACAATAAACAAAGCAGTTATAGTTGCACTCCACTAGGCAGCAGAAAATCAGATTCTCAGAAAAAACACTTGTCCATAAAAAGCATAGGACATTTATGAGTAGAATAAATATTTAGAGAAATTTTCTGTGATTGAGCATTGCCTAACATTAGTGCTCAGTTAAACTGAGATCTCTAATCTATATGCTATATATTCTGGCATTTTAATTTTACTTCCAACATAACAATTATTTTCGATTAACTTTTACATTAAAAGCACAAAAATTTACAAGGCTTTTGATATTATTTCCTTATTTCTGGATTGTTTTTTTCCACAGTTTATTTTCAGTTTTTCTAGCACATGTAAATTCCATCAGATCTGACTCACAGTGAATTAAGGCTCTCTGCTGCTAAAACCCCTATGTGACTAAAGCATGACTTAGCAGTCATTATGGAGTTCAGTGAGTACAAAAAGTGATGGGGCACTTCATTAAAGAATCCATTTGGTATGAGAATATGGTAGACTGTGTAGACATCACTAGAGGGAGTCACGACCACACGAACCAGACGGGTGTATTTCATAAACGCTACTGAGCAGAAGTCTGGGCCCAGAGTATGAAATCTGTGCCATATTATACAACAATCACCTGTGGAAATGTCTCTTCCCCCCCCCCCCCCCCCCCTTTCTTTTGAGACAAGGACAAAGATAGCTTTTTGAAAAAAATATTAAAGGGTTTAGGAGAATTTGGGGACACTTCAGTGTCTTTCAAGGATGGAGACTCCATAATCTTTGTGGACAACTTGTGCCAGGGCTCAGTCAACCTATCAATGAAGTATTCTTATTATATTTAGACAGGATCTCCTCTCTTTCAGTTTTCAGCCCTTTGCCTCTTGTCCTGTCACTGGACAAAACAAAAAAGAGCCTGCCTCAGTCTTGTTTATGTACTTCCTCCAGGTATGTACATCAGCAAGGCCCTCTGAGCCTTCTTGTCTCCAGGCTAAACATTCCCATCCCTGTCAGCCTTTCCTCGTAGGAAGGATACTCCAGTCCCTTAATCACCTTCTTGGTCTTCCGCTGGAGTCTCTAGTATATTAATATATCTCCTGTACTGGGGAGCCCAGGACTGGGCACAGAGCTCCAGGTGTGGCCTCATCACTGTCACTCATGAAGTTTCAGAGACAGTATAATAAAGATGTGTATTTTTAATGAAACCAAGATGAGAAACCTGATACATGGCCACAGATGCAAAGAGCTTGACGAAATAGGAAAACATTGCCACCAAAATCCAACATTTTTTTTGTATTTTGAAGGAGTAGACAGCCTTTTTTCTCAAATTCTAGAAACAACTTCAAGTAAAATCCTAACTTTCTGTCACCAACACATAATATTAATTTTATAAGAAAACTTCTAATTTGAAAGCTTCATTATAATTAAGATTTTTTTTTATCAGAGCCAGCTCTTTACCATTGTCTGGCTTCAGTATCATTTATACTGGCTAGGGCTGAGAGCTGCAAGATATCCTCTTGTCCTTGACTTGAAATTGCCGCTGGCCATACTCCTCCTGCCCTTGTCTGGTTCCATGCAGGTGACTGTGGGGATGTCTAAAGAATCTGAGGTGATTCCCTGCCTTTAAAATTGCTTTAAAGGCAAACTAGGAGAGAAAGACCTTAAAAAAAACCAAAGTAGAGCCATCATATAGATGCAACTAATAAATTTTACCTGTGTATTGCTGATATTCACTCAAAGTGAATACTATGGTTCTCCTAAACCTGCTTCAATAACACAGGTTTTCTAGTAGTAAAATGCCAATCAAACAGTTCTGCTAGGAAGACAAATAAGTGGAACAATTAAAATAAGAAGGGTTTTAGAATGCCCTTACAATTGCTTATGATACAGGCACATGCCACTCTCCCTAAATTAATGAAAAGTACAGTGGCCTTATGTAACTCTTTACCAATTATCAATGTTCATATACTAAACAAACAATATTGAGGGCTCTGACCAGTTATTGAAATGATAATGGAAACTAAACACAGGCAGAGGTATCAAACAAAAGACTACAAGCAATCCACAAGCTAGAATGTATTAAAAAAAAATCTAAATTTTTCAAAAGTTAAAGTAATCTCTGAAACAGACTGTGAAGAGAGATATGGAAATGTGCAAATTAAATTAATATCAGAATTCACTCACTTGGCTCCATAGTATTTCTTCACCCAGCTGACCTCTTCAAACAGCCCTTAATGGACGCCACTGGAGACTACAAACAAGGAAGCTCTCTGTACTCATTAAGATTTTTTCATTGAGGATTTAAAGAATTTTTTTTTTTTTTGTTTCAGCATACCTTTCCTGAATATGTCTTCCCTTGCTCTTCTATATGCTGTCATACAGCAATAAAAATCAGTGTCTGTCTCCTCTTTCAACTGCATTTCATTCCCTCCCTACTATTTCAAAGTTTAACAAGATAGTTTTAAAGTGCCCTTACAGAGGACCCTCAGCCAACATCTCTGCAGAACTGTGTTTGAATAATTCATCAGACTCAATCTTACAGGGTAACTAATGTGCTAAATATACAGAAGAGTCATTTATAAGGTTGGGTCAGGTGCTCAATGCTAAACATCATTATAAAATATTCATCTGGTATTTGGGAATTTCCTGAAAAATGCAGATATGATAGACATCCATAAAGATGGATAATTTCCTTAGCATTTATGATCCTGCTACACAGAAAAGATTTATCAGGAATACAGCCTCAAGTCCTGCTTGTTGAAGAGGTAAAATGCATCATGACTGTGTTAGAAATATGCTACCTATGAATACTGGAAAGGTTTAAAAATTGCTCATCAAATTAAATTACTCCTGTAGTCACAATGCATCCTTTAATTTGTTGTAAAATCTGAATCTTGTATATGGACTGTCTTTCAAGGGGTGTTATTAAAACTGCTAATGAAAGTTCTGTGCAAAGAATGAAATTTGGCTGTATGTTAGGGCCACAGTAGTTTACCCAGAACTGTACCTTTAAGTTATGTTTTAAAGGAAAGAAATAGGAAACTTCTTAATTACTAGAAAAAGTGAAACTTAGTAAAATATAGGAAATAGTATTTCTTACTGGAATAGGTAAATTTCTTATTTCAGCAAGATGTTATGTAACATGGAAAGCAATAATGACCAAAAACCTACACCAATAGTACAAAGAAGGCAACAGATCCAGAGATTAAATCTACAACTTTTCCGTAGATAAATGAAATGGGGTCCCATCTAAAGTATGTACTCCATCTTTTTAGGAATATTTTTGCTCTCAAGGTAGTATGCCAAACTTCTTTTCATAGGCGATGGAAAAAACTATTTTCTTGTTTCATTTTAAAACCTGTAGTTAGGAAAACTCATTAGTTGTAATTTTGTAGACTAAGGCATAGTGCATCGAGTTGTTAAATAGTATAACTCCACATGCTTTAGGCAAAGCAACTAACTCATACTGGCCATTGTTTCAGCCAGTTCAAACCAACAAAAATAGTTTAGAATAAAAAGACCCAGAAGCACGTTTGGGTACCTAGCCAGCCATGGCCAGTGCATTCACAATGTGAAAGCAGATTGCTTGACACAAAAGAATTACTCCTTTTATACGTTTCCTTCAGGATCAGACTATGTAAAAGGGAACTAAATGAACACCTTGTCACTTCCTTACAAAAGATGCTAAAATTTGTCACTCTATGTCACTTTCACTTAGCATAAATATTTTTGCATACTTCATACCATGAACCTTTGTTTTGCTCACAGTCTTCTTCCACAGGCCAATGCTTCTTCAAGCATATGAAAATATCTCTGGCTGGTCTGCAGTTTGAACAAAGACCTTGACTTCTGATGCCTTCAGGCTGCAAATCCACACCCAGCAGGAGCTCTTCTTTCAGGCTGGATGCTTCAAAAACCTCATGACCCTTTGAACACCTTGCTGCCCATGTTATTTTGAGCTCTGTTGCTATCATATCATCTTTCTTAACCATGGCTTAAAACTTCAAATAACTAATATAGAGTGCCTTGTTTTCAATATACCTCTCTGTCATACCATGTCTCATTTTTCTTACTCTTGACTGGTTTAGAGCTTCAAAGGGTTATGTGAATTACCAATGGACTTAGGTAAAAAATATATATGCCAGTAGTAAAAAGAGCATAAGTTTCTTATAGGCATATACGGACAGTAAAAAATGAATGTTCACAAGAAACAGTTTTAGGAGATGAGGGAGTGAGCTGGTGATGATGACTGGTGTGAAGATTTTATGTTTGGAAGCATAGGGTTAACTGACAAAAGCTAAGCTCAGAGCAGACAATATAGAAAATATAGAAAAACAACTGTAAAACCCAGCGCAAGCATGATTTTTCAGTGATGAGTTTCACCTATGATTTCTAAGGGATTCTCTTGCAAGGAGCCAAGAGCCACTAGCTATTACAAACAAATGTTCAAGAAAAATCTCAATCTGCTTTTACCAACTTTGAGAAGGGAAAAAGGTACCAGGCACTAAACAATAAATCGTTTAAAATGCCACAGAAGTAAAAGGCATTTTGTTTAACACATCTACTAAAAAAAGGAAGCTAAAAGTCACCTAGACCAATAGTCTGGTTTGAGAATGTGTATGAGGAGGAAATAGTTATGGTTATTTGGGAGATTCTGACTGTATAAGCAAAGAGTATGTGTATATTAATTTCAGAAATAGAGAAGAAAGTGTCCCCATCTCAGTAAGAATGGATCTTTAGCTTTGTTTACTTGTGTAGAAGAGAAACAGAACAGTATTTTTGCTATGGAAAAGAGACTCCCATGTGCTGGGAAATGTATTACTTAAGTATCCATCCTGAAGAGCTCCATAGTGAAGCTGAATCTTATTTCCTTTTTGGAAGAGCCTGTAGTATCCTTACAACTTAGAGATCATGTATTTCAACTTGAATATCCCCATTCTGACTGTTTTGAATACTGATAGCAACTTACAGACTGAACATCTTTGGCTAGCATGGATTACTTTGCTGGATTTGTTTACATAATATGTCTATTAAATACATGTTTTACATGAATACTTCCTTGCCAGTGAGTTGCAAATCTTCATTCTGTTAATGCAGTGCAGCCATCCCTTGAAGCAGGCACATGAATGAATGATCATGCAGTGTTCATTAGAAAATCAGACATTATGGAATGTATTTAAAAACTCAATTTTCTTTCATTGTCGGGTTTAACTAAATCTTTGATTATGCAGATGACTGTATATGAATATACCATTGAATTCAGCTCAAGCCCTTTTCATATATGACTATGGAAATGAGATAAATTTAGATTCCAGTATAATCAACAGTCTGTTTCTGGAATTATTCTCTATATTCTGTCTTTATGAGCCATGAAGATTTTTCACTATAATGAGCATTTATATAAACATAGAGTCACAGAGTGTGATATGCCAGATGGTTGCACTGCCATTTAGAGAGACCTTGACAGACTAGAAAAAAAGAAGCAGATAGGAACCTCATGAAGCTCAACAAAGGGAAAGGCAAAGTCCTGCCTCAGAAAGATTAACCTCAGGAACCTCCAAACAATGAGGGACAGTGGTCTGCGAAGGAACTTTGCAGAAAAGGGTCTTGGGATGCTGGTAGACAACTAGCTTACCATGAGCCAGCACTACACCTTCACAGCAAAATAGGCCAAAAACATCCTGGCTGTGTAAGCACAAGAGCGCTGCCAGCAGAGCAAGAGAGATGATCCTTCCCCATTCCTCAGTGCTCATGAGGAATCTGGAGACCCAAGACCATCTTAACAATCAGACCTCTGCATTGAAAGCACTAAATCACAGATACACAGAATAGCTGAGGTTCAAAGAGCCAAGCAGAGATTACCTATTCCATCCCCACTGCTCAGAGGAGAGTCACCTAAAGCAGCTTTCTCAGACTATAAATTCAGTTACTACTTCAAATTTGCTTTTACATCCCATAACAGAAAGACTTTATGAGGAAGAGGTATCTTACATAATTACCCTTTAACTGGCCTGGCATATGCATGTTTATGTAGCTTTTAAATGACAGTAGCTGGCTGGTATAATCTTTTTTTTCGGTCTAGAAGAGCTAAAGAAATTTGAATTGTTTTTGAGGAAGGACAAGCAGAAAATCTTTTACAACATTGTACTGTAAAATATAATAGGTTCTATATGAAATTATAAACATGAACATGCACACACATGCAAACATGCTCAAAAACTGCATGTACAAAAACAGGAATCACAATCCTTTTAAACATTAAAAGACATAAAAGAAGGTTTTTGTTCCATTAATGATTGTAGGAAAAGACGGAAAATTAATTTGATTGCTTGCATACTTCCACATAGTATTGATTAAAAGAGCCTACAACGTGCAACAAGACATTGGTTAGAAGGTATTATCATCCAGGTAGATTGCTGTTTTCCACCCTTGCTTAATAGATAAAAATTCAGAAAAAAACCCAATGTATTTAACAAAATAAACAAACAAAAAAGACCCAAATCAAACCCCCAAAAGACTCATTCCCAAATATTCAGGGCTCTGAAAAATGCAAGATAATTTGGTAGTTCTGGAAATTTTTCAAACTGCAATATCAGTTTCTCACAAGCTGTGAATCTAAAATCTATTTTTACTTAATTCACAAGTATGAAACTTACATAGCTAAAATGTAACACTTGAATAATTGAAGGAATACCTTTTCTTCTGGTGACTGGGTACATACGAAACTGACTAATCTAGAAGACTTGTATAATTTTATTTTTTGTTTAAAGTTGTGATGCATGGATAGCAAAAGCAGCAATTCTACTTTTCTTTGTTTCTCTTCCAGTGATGTTTATTTGTTGCAACAACCTATTTTGCAGCAGGTGTCTGTGCTAGAGTGGCCGCCATCTGTGAATGTATCTAGGGAATGGCCCCAGCAAATGTACTGCTGTAACAGCTTCGTGCCCTCAGCTGAAGACCCAGCCCCATCTTTTGTGTATTTTACACCAGGGAGAATTTTGAGGAGAATCTAAAATTTTGGCAAGTTACATTCATTTCTCAGAATTCAGAGGTATTTGCAAGGGGAGGGCAAATCTTCACAGGGAAATTGTTCTGCCTTTTGCTGCTTTCAGGGTCCTTGTGCGGGAACTTTTTATGTAATGCAAGGATCTCAACACACAGCACTGGCCAACATATCTTGGAAAATTTATTCACCTATTCCAACAGTGAAAATGAGTGAGAAGGAAATTTTATGTCAGTGAAGAATTTAATGAGTGGTAAATCCTGAGGAAAGCTTTAAAACAAAAGGTGATTAGGTACTTAGCAAATATACCTCTGCCTTTTGCTGGCTCTGCTCAACTCTGCAGACATTTTCCTCTGAGGGAATCAATGTGCTATTTTTTTAAAATTTTTTTTATATGCCGTGTGTAGCTTCTCTGTGCTCTAAACCCTGCGTTTGGGAGATTAAGCAATCCTGCTGCCTTGTGTAGCTTATATTTGTGGGGTAAGGTCAGCACAGTTCTCTGAACACTTCTGCTCTCATGTGTGGAGTGCAATAAGTCTTGGTATCCATAAACGTGCTGTGCTTCTGGAGATATAACCTTAATTGGCTATAAATAAAACCAAATGTATCTTGAAATGTTAATGTTTGTAACTTCTGGGTTTAGGGCTTATTTCTTGCACTATTTCTTGTCTTTTACCACCCACCTTTCTAGCTGCTGCCTCCTTTTGCAACACCTGTGGAGGCTTCATTGAGAGCTTATTATATAATTGTGTTTGCCCAGGCTGGGAGTTCCTTGGGACCCATAACATTGTCTAATGTGTTTTAAATCACAAAACCTTCTTTACAAGGAAAGAACTGACAAGAAATAAAGTGAATTAGTTGAAGAATGAAAAGAGTGAATACAAACGGAATAAAATTATTAATCCCATATGAATTTTCTGTATTCAAATTATTCCCATATTAGTAAAATTTTTAAATCATACTGTAAATAATGTCTGGAGATGTCTTTTCAGATGTTACTCAATGATTGGTTCTGTCTCTGGAACAACCAATAAAATTCTATAATTTAGCTAAGAAGGTGAATACAAAAGATAAAAAAATCAGTCAGTTCTGGCTGAAGTGTACTGAAATTTGAAAATAATTTTTTTACATCACTATCATTTGATTGCCTTTCATCCAGCTTTCATGAAGTAAATAAGTATCTCTTAATTCTATGAGTTACCACAATTCCAGACAAATTAAGTGTTCTCCACATTTATAGTTGAAAATTATTGGCTTTGGAAAAAGGATAATGAATTTGTGGTTATAAACAGAAGGCACATACACTAAATAAAAAGATTTTTTCAATATTTTAAATTTCTAATAATTCTAGTTCAAAAGTATCCTGCCTCCTTCGTTTTGTTACTTTAACATATGAGTGTTTCTTCTGAGTTGTTGCAGTTCACTACTGAGGCCCAATGTCTGTGTGCAGCTAAAGAAAAGAGCATCAGATGTTCTCTGATCAGAAGGGGTTACTTATTTCTTTAGCTCATTTTAGACTCATTCTTACCCACCTGCTTAGCTTTCCTTACAGTAAAAAACCTGCATTTTTCTGAAGAAAGCTAATTCAAAAAGAACATCTCACTACAGAATTTTGTGGTTTCTTTTTTTGTTTGTTTTTAATATCATATTCATGGAAGAAAAATATTATTTGACATCCCATTTGTGACTGAAGACTCTTCCTAAGTATGATAGTGTGCAACAAAAGCTGTTAGATTAAAGCGACTGGTTTTCACTACTTGACAATTTATGCTTTATAGCAGTTGTATTACCTTGCTTGTGTGATGACAAATATACACTTTTCCTGTTACAAACTCATATTACACTTATTTCCTACTCTTATTGTATTTGTTTTTAACTGTTCAGCAGTGTACAAAGCTGGCATATGTCTCTCCAGATTATAAATTCTACAAAGCTGTTAGCATTTTGTGAAGTACTCTTGACTGATCTTTTATTACCAAAGGCCTCAGTCAGCCATTGAAGACTGAAACTGGCAGACAATTCAGTGTGCCCTAAGTGTAACTTTGAGACAGCAGGAGCCAGAGCTCTCTGTAATTATATTCCCTGATTGTGGAATCTGCTCCCTATTGAGACTGGAAGAGCAGCATCTGTTGAGACATTTGGGTTAAATTTAAAGAGGTACACAAGTTTGTTGATGCATTTAACTGTGGGGAATCCTCTTAACTATTATTTTTAAACTGTTTTGGTTAAAAAAAAAAAGCAAAAAAACCATAAAAATGAAGCTGTGGAAAAGACTTCATGTTGTTATGTTAAAACACTCTTTCAAATTGTTAGCTATTATTTGTCCACAAATGAAAGTAAAGGAAGAAGTAATCAACACCATGAACACAAAATAAACCACTCAATCTGGATTCTGAGAAAATAGTTACTGCACCCTTATTAGTTCATTTAAGCATTCTTGCTACTTCATCCTACTTGTCTGTACTTTATACTTCTAGAGGGTGGTATTTGCCCTAGGAAACATAAACTATGAAACCATATTTCTAATTAGGTCTGTCCTTAAAACTACCTTATAAACACAGAATAAAAAATATCTCACTTCATTTGATCAAGAGGTAATTGTTTTTCTGGGTTGCTTGTGTCATTGGGTTAGTGTGTCATGAATTCATAATATTATCCAATTTTTTAAATATTCTTGTTTTTAAATATTCTGTTTTATAGCTGTAGCACGTAACCTTAGTAATTAATTTTCTCCTATGGTATTTCTTTCATATTAGATCACGATTTTCTTCTGCAAGATTTCTTTTCATCATTACCATTGGCTGTATTTAACATTGGAATTCTTATTGTGTCTGTATAGAATTGTCCACACCGAGTGGAATAACTCTCAGGTGTCCTTTTTAGAATTTTTACAATTTTTCCTCACAGCATTAACTTTTCAACATAAATAATTTCTAATATGTTATATTTTTCACGTATGCCATAATAATTAAAGGCCATGAACATTTGGTAACTCTAATGCAAATAGAGCTCAAGACTGGATACTTAGTTTTGGCCAGCACTGTTGACATGTCATAATCCACGGGAAGAGAAAATATAGATTTCCTTCTCTATATAAATTCCTTGAGTTTGGAAAGAAAACACTCTCAAAAGATTTTAAGAATCCCCTCATGCTATACAGACCTGAAGGGGGAAAAAAAAGGTATAAAAACACCTAGCAATTTCCTTTCTCTGCTTGGAAGAAGACTGATCTTTCATTCACAGAAAACTGCTTGTAGAGTTAAAGAATTTGTCTTAGTCTGCTCTATTAAAAATACATTGTGCAAGACTGTATATGTTTTAATAGCAAAATAATCACCTTCTGCTGAAGAATTGTTCCAAAAATAATTTTAATATATCGTGTGAAATGAATAAACATGGAAAAGGGGTACAAGTCAAGTAATTTTTTCTGTATTGTGGAATGATTCCAGAATTCTTTTCTCAGTTTTGAGGACTGTGGAAAGAATGAGCATAGACACATATATTTTATGGAAGATTTGCTGATCAACATCTTCAGAAGGGCATTTCAACCCTCAACATCTATTCTGGGCAACAGATTTCTGTGACGTTTCAAGTTTCTAGAAAGCTGAAGCTCCCAAAAATCTTCCATTTAAGAGAAAGAAACAAGGCATATTGAAAACATCCACTCTTCTTGTCAGCAATATCAATCATCATCACTGATGAGGATGTCAGTCTGAAGTACCTGCTGGGCAAATAGTCACAAGTACGCAGAGTAGTTTTTTCTTCAGTAATATCCATAAAACCATATTTCCCATCGGTATACAGACAAATTTATTAAAATGCATTTCTTTATTCATTTTAAGTAGAAAAAAACTCTCTTCTACATGCTTACATCAAGGAAATTCCAATATACCAGCGCGTAACAGAGAACATGCAGTGCAGACTTGGGTGGCTCATGCTTCTGATGTTTTTGTCCACTACCAAGTACTGTGATTCTATTTAGAAATCATGGAAATATGCATCATACTCCCAAGATTTTATGTCTTTTGTTATGAATTTAGATCCATCTACTTTACATATTAACTGACTCCCTTGGCACCACTTTATGTTTGTCTATACTGGACTTTTTTTGCTGTTCACTGCTAAGATAGCTGGGTATGCAAAGCTTCTGTTCATTCCTTGCAGGTGGCTCTCATCTTTACCACTTTAACCAATTTTTATAATTTCTCACAGCTTTCTTTAAAGCTAACATTGAGAGTTTGCCAATTTTGGCTGCCTAGTAGAGGCCTGACATAGGTGAGTGCACTCCCACAGGCAGCCTTAGGCAAATCATTTTCTCTCACAATCTGATTTGCTTTAGCCGCTGTTGTGGTTTAAGCTCAGCCGGAGATGAAACACCACACAGTAGCTCAACTCCCTCTATCTTCCTCTTTCCACAGTGGAATGGGAAGAATCAAAGCAAAAATTATATGTTGAAATAAGAACAGTTTAATAATTGAAAATCAAGTAAGATATAATGATAAAGGTAAATAAAAATAATAATAGCAATAATAAAGAGGGAAAAACAAGTGTTGCACTGTGCAATTGCTCACCACCCTCTGACCAATGCCAGACCCCTCTTCCAGGTAACTCCCCTCAGTTCATATACTGGGTATGATATTCTGTGGTGTGGAATATCTCTTTGGTCAGTTCAGGTCACCTATGCCAGCCATGCTCCCTCCCAGTTCCTTTTGTGAACCTCCTCTCTGGCAGAGCATGAGACAAGGGAAACAAACTGTCCTTGACTTAGGATAAAGATGACTTAGCAAAAAACCAAAACATAAGTGTGTTATCAGCATCATTCTCATTCAGAATCCAAAATGCAGCACTGCAATAGCTACTGGGACGAAGTTAGCTCTACCCTAGGTGAAACCAGGACATCTTTGGTAGAGATTTGGTGTAAGGAAAGAGATGACGGGCACTATAATGGAGTAGCGGCTGTAAAACTGAATCCTCCAAATTAATAACAAAGTTCTCAGCAAAGGTGGATACCTTTGATGTGTAGTTAGATTATCTCAAAATGAACAGAGATTTTTGAAAACCTGGAAATATGAAAACCAAGACAGAGATCTCTCTTTTCTCCAGATAAGAAGGGAAATGTAATATTCTTCGGAGGAGTGTCTATTAGTCCACGACCCTTAAACCTGACAAGTTAGAAGGACTGAAATTAATATAAGAAATTGGGCTTTTATCACTCAGTTTAAACATGAAATTTTGCCTAATAACTAAAAAGATTAATGGTGGGGGAAAAAAAATCGATGAATAAGCAGTAAGGTAGATAAGATTCTGGCTAAATCTTGACTCAGCAGTTTTAACTTGCTCAGATATAAGCTCATATTCTCTACTTTCCTAGTACTCCTTGCTTTATTGCTTACATAATTTTCTTTCAAAATTTCATGTATAGCTAACACTCAGAGAACAGAGCAAAGCAAAGTACTATGTTTGAAGTACTTGATTTTTCCTGGCTTTGCAATTAAATCATATGAAGTGAGAAACATTCCATCTCATACAGGTGGCAAATTCCAAAATTAAAGGAATCTGTAAAGAATTTCTTCTTCTTTAAATCAAAACAATCTACTCAATTCAATCTGGAAAATCATTCATCTTTTTTAGGTTTCAAATATACACATCTATTTGATTGCAACTGCCACTATCAACGAGAACTTCTAGAAACTTCTAAAAATAACAAAAAGGGAATTGAAATTTTCTTGCAATGTTTAGTTATAAACTAACAAGTTAGTGATAGGCGAAAAAACAGGTGCAATCCCAGACTGTGCACCTTTCTTAAAATCAAATTGAAGTGTAGCAAGCAAACTGCCTTTAAAACATTCATAACCACCAGTATCTCTGTGCAAACAGTGAAGTACATTACTGAAAAAGCCATGAAAATACTTCGTGAGAAGACAAATTTTTTGCTGTTGTTTGTATTGATGGTAAGGAGGTTTGTTTGATTTGCTCACTGCTGCTTATACATTTTGACATGGAAGAGTCTATTTTCCTACAAAATATATAGTCAGCTTTATAAAATAGTGTCAGCTTTTTTCCATTGCAGTATAATTTACTGAGTCTATCGCAAACTATGCCTTTATGCAAATCAAGCAGTTAATATTTGTTTGAATCTTTCTGTTTGTTTTCTTTTTTACTTTCTTCCTGAAATTAATTTTTCTGTCTACTTTTTAGTAGATGTTTGACTTGCAAGCTCCTCCATGAGCAGATAGCACATGAAGCAGAACTGGTCAAACAGGATGCTTTTATCTCCCGTGTCTTCCATGTGGTGAGAGGCCAGGAGTGTTTTTGCAGGAAATAGTCCACCTTGAGACTCAGAGTAGATGTTTTAACTTCCCGTTGGCTGTTGGTAGGGAAGTTGTTACTGCTCTTGGAGGTTAGCTACAGTTCTTGGAATTTCATCACTGATACTCCTATACCACAGCTGTTAAGAAAATCACATGCCTGGTGTCAGCAGTCCCTGTGGCGAAGCCGCCTCTGAGCAGTAAAAAAACTGTTATTCAGAGATGCTTTACTGTTTTCATTATCTTCTAAAATGCTGAAATTGAAGAAAGCTGTAATTTCTTGATTGTTTCATCCAGAACCCTGGTCTCTGCTTGTTTTAACCATTCTACATGCATGTTATTTCTAATTGGTGCAAGACCATAACAAAAAACCCTCCAAAATCAAGACTGATAATGGCAACAGCAACATAGAAGCTTGTCCTGTCTCTTTGCTCAGTTGCAACTTCGGCAGAGATTACAGGAAAGACAGAAATATTTTTTCCTAAGCCGCCAATATTTATGTTGAGTAGTCATTGAAAAGATTGGGCAGAGACTGCTGAGAGAAATTGAGAATTTAGTGGAAAAATTTAGATTCAGAACAGGGAAAAGCAAGGGATAATGTAAGCAAACCATAGATATCAGGCATGATACCAGCTAATGCAGAGTCAGGTATACAAATTAAAGAGAAACAGGAGTCAAAAAGGATGATAGTGAGGTGAACTTGATTAGGAAAGATGGCAGTATCTGCTTACAGAAATATTCTGTAAACTTAGACTGCACTAAAACAGTCTTTCTTCTCCAATATTACCATTTTGTCATTATCCAATATGACAAAATGAAGCTGTTCCTTGGGGGAGACATAATGTGATAGACGCGAATTTCTTCACAGGCTTTCAGTGCCTTTCCTTTCAGTATCATTTTTAGTCCATAGAGAGTTACCTGTTATTTGATGAAGTTTTTGTTATGAGTACAGTTGTGAAATGAAAAGAAAGTAAGAACCTTCATAATCATTTTGCAAGACACCTGTGTGTGACAGTTACATGAAGGAGTGAGTGAAGAACTCCGAAAAAATGGATGAAGAAAAATGGGACTTGCTGACCTCTTTCAGTCTTGTAAAAACTTTTCTTGTGAAAATGAATAATTGTTCACATAAGCATCTGAGAATGAAATTATTTCAGATAAGGCCTATGCCTTTTGACATATTAAAGTATCCCCAGTTCCATAAAAGGTGAATTAGAAAATCATATTTGAGTAGCCAACTGAATTGAGATAAAATGCAGTTGAAATGAAATGCAATTGCCTATAATGAGAAAAGTGGTTGCCCTAACTGCAGATGACTACTTTAAGTCAAACGACTAACAAATTGTGTTAGTTAAAGTGTAGAACTGGAATACATATTGTGGAATATGAAAAAATCCTTGAAATTTTTCTTATTAGTATATGCATTCCTCTTGTTCACATCCTACATGAGAGCATTTCTTAGTATAATTTTTAATTGAAACACTATTACTTAATCCTACAATGGTTGATTTGGCAAGTCTATAAAATTAAGACATGAGTGAGGAGTTACGCCATCATATATTGCTGCAGTCTCTAATGTGCTTCAGAAGAAAATAACCTAAAGCAACACTGTTATTCTTGTCATTGTGTACATAGAAAAAATAATGACTTTATAATTCTCTACAGAACCTGAGGACATGAGTAAAGTAGAAAATAAGTCAAATTAAAAATTGGAGTATCTATGCCTTTTAATCCTTCTTTTTGATCCAGGAATATCAGCACACTGTTAGATTAAAAAAATAAAGAAAAAAATAGTATAGAGAATTAGTCACAACTGGCTAGGTTTTTTTTTCCTAAAAATCACAAATTTCATAGTAGGTGAAATCATATTAATCATTATATTGAAATCATATTAAACCTTACAAATTTATACCCCAGCTTTACCTCTTAAGAGCAGTACCTTTCAGTTTTATTCTGATTTTTGTGGTGGTTTTTATTGTTTGTTTTTCTTTTGGATTTGGAGTTGCCTAGACATCTCTCTTGGTTAATATTTTGCCATAGCAAACTTAGCCTTGGAAGAGAGCAAAACCTAACCTTTCAGAAGTGTCTTCAGATCCTGTCCCTCAATGTCAAATATTCTGGCATCATCTACTCATTTCATATTCACTTTTATGTTTCTCCTTTTTAATGCTTTATTTTCTCCTTGTATGTTTTCCTTCTCTCTTATCCTGCTGTTTCTATTATCTCTGGTCCAACAGGTTCCCAGCTGTAGTTTCCTTTGTTTCCTCTGTTTGACTAGTAGCTCTTTTGAATCCATCTCAGTATTTCTGGATTGTTCTGTTGGTATTTGGTTTCCTTTTAAACAATGCCTTTCTCATTTAAAAGCAAGGTGTTCTCAGAACTGACCTGAAGAGTTTCTTTTTCCTACTGTGACCAAACAGCTAAGCAATTTTCCACCTTTTCTGAAGATCTGTAGTCCTGCTGTCTATCATTCCAGTGATGATATAATAGACTCAGAATGTCAAAGAAAACAAAGACAGAAAGAATGTAGCCATTCAAATAAAGATTTAAAAGAACCATAGTAAAATATTATTTATTTACCCTTTTCGGAACTTAGAGATTGCATGATGGATTTGGACTTATGATAAAACAGCTTTTTCTTTTGTTAACACTAATCTGTAATTCTAATATATACATAGTATTTGTCTCAGAAAATCATATGGACATAGACAATCTCAGAAAGACCTTCTTTCATTCATTTACTACTGAGCAGGGAAGTGTACTCTCTCTGCAACCTGTGAACAACTGTTAAGACAAATGTGCTGAACCACTCCTTATAAAATGATCTTCTAAATTCTTTTAAACTCATAATTGTCCTACATGTATATTCCTTTCCCTTTAATTCAAGTACAGTAAGGTTGAGCAGCGAGGTATTTAAATGTGATTTCATTTGAATATCAGGCTATTGAAATAGGAAACAAAGACCTCATGCAGAGGATATCCTGCTGCCAGTCTGCTTAATAGCTGAGAAGTAAAAGAATCCTGTAAAATTACACAGACATATGTCTTCCCAATATAAAATGTTCTAAAGATTTTTAAAGGATATTTTTCTAAAATTTTCTATTCTGTATTGTTGTTTTGAATGTAGAGAAGATTTAAAACTGCATTTAATAACCTATTGACTTTATCACCTCTAGTTTCTTCAGAGTTTCCTCAGAATATTTTAGCTTTAATGTTTCCAATGATCTCATCTGCCTGGAGAAAGCACCAGCCTCTAAGGTAACCAGACCTGATGCATTCATGAATGGGCAGATTCTTTTCAACAATTTAAATTGCATTTGGGAACTACCTGGAAACTGATTACAACATATAGCATGGAAGAATTGTTTTCAGGTATTTGGACTCCAGAAGTTTCTATCAGGTCTGTAGAGGAGGTGTTTTATTGCACCTGAGCACTGCAGTACAGAAAAGGTCCTCACAGCAAGAAGGAATTTGCCAGCCTTAACTAATAAAAATCAGGCACTGCCATTGCTTTCTGTGTGACAAAAAGACCAAATAGAAATATTAGTGGGTGCACACTACACAACATCTTTCAATAGATGAATGAGTTACACTGCTCTTTCTTGCAGTTGATGCACATTCTTTTCAAGTTTTTCTGTCATCTCATTCCTCCAATCTCAGTAAAACACTGTCAGTCAAGCATGAAAAAGACTAAATAAACTGTAGAAACTGAGACAAATAGTTGAAGTAATAAGTGCATGACTAGATGGAAATTTCCTGCCTTTTTTTTGTTGGGGTTTTTTGGTTGGTTGGTCGGTTATTTTTAAGGAGATACATAGTTTCATCAAAACTGTAAATTTTCATACTTGTATTTGGCAATTTTCTTTTTCTAGAGTGGAGTAATCTAGAATCCAAATGTTACTGTATATTAAACATTAGTATTTCTATCCAAGATAGTTTGATACCAAATCTAAACTCTTCTGGAGCTTTTGATATAATGTTGCTACTCATCTTCCTCTTCTATGTCTGTAGTCAGCTGTGTAGCAAAGAATCCAGAGTTCATAGACTCAGAATAGAAAATGAAGGTATAAGACACCACAACTAAAACTTCTATGAAGCACTGGCAGTTCAGACAGGTATCCCTCCAGTATCTCGAACTTATGTTCTACCTCACTTATCATTTCTCAATATCAATTCAATTCCACAAAATATGAGTTTGGTTTTACCAATACCAAAAGTACGAATTTATGGTGGCATTACCATTTCACTTTAAAGATCAGTGTTAGTGTAGATGTCTCTCTGGTCAGCTCTTCTCATCTCCTCAGAATGAAAGAACAGAGCACCATTTTGTCTATTCCTGGCATATTTTACAAAGCAGGGTATCAGTAACGCTTCATGGCTAATTGTATCAAAGGCAGCTGCAAGACCCAAACAAATTAGCTTGAAGACTGAACTCACTGCCATTGCCAAGAGGAGATAAGCAGGCAATAAAACATAGCAATTCTCCTGTCATATGTGCTGATTAAGGTTAAGGATTCCAGGTATCAGCAGAGACTGGGATAATTATATCTATGCCTATAGATTATTTCTTTCTATATTGTCCCCCTAGAGAGGAGCTGGTATATTGATTTACTAACCTGAGGCTTCAAAAAGGCTGCCTGTTTCCCTTGGAACTCAATAAAAACTTGAGGCATGCTTCCAGGGTGTGAATCAGAAACTAAGGAAAGAAAAACTGGCAAAAAAAAAACCCAGCCCAGCAGAGCAAGTCCTGCATTTATCTTAAACAGACTTAGCCTTGGTCAAGAAATAAGGGGGAAAATGTTTCACAACAATTTGGTTCAAGATCTGCTGATAATTTAACCCTATATGAAAAAAGCTGAGAATTACCTATGCTATAATAGCTGGTTGATTGGAATTTCCCATATGTCAGTGTTGAATCTGGTTTTTTTACACAAGAAAAAGATGGTGTTTAATGTTTTGAAATCTACTTGATTCATCAAATGGTGAAGAGAGCTATTACATCTTATTCCACCCCATTTGGATGGAAATGACCCCTTTTACATTGCAAGCAGATTATTTCTATTACATAAACTTCCTTCAAAACTACTAGGGATATTACTATTACAGGGTATTAAATTTGTACATATGACATATAATCAGTAGCCTGATTTTGACCTTTTGTCTGTGACTTGACTGCCAATATTGCAAGATCCCATCCTACAGCTCACCCACAGTTTTTCCCTAGGAAAAGATGGTTTTAACCATGCTGTTATCCATTGTCCATGGTATTGAAAATCTAGGGGAATATTTCAAATATTCACATACATGTTATTTGCCATTTTTCTTTGGACACAGGAGGAAACATAGAAGTAAGGAAGTATTCAGCTTAGGAGGTCTGTGTGTGAATCCACACGCAGAGGTAACCAAGGCAACCACCAAGCTCCAGCTGAAATGCAAGGAGTAGATTTACTCCATGGCCTCCCTAACAGCCGCAGGTGGCACAGACGCAGGGACATGGCTCTGTCAGGCTCAGTTCATCCTCACAGAAGGGGACACTGCCTGCCCCAATAGACCAAAGGGCTCTGTGCACCTGCAGCTCATCCCAAGGCTGTGCTTTTGTGATCCCTCTCTCCACCAGGAGGCTCAAGCAGGCCTGTGAGTGTTACCTCCACATGGGAATTATTCTTCTCAAAACACGCAGGGGATGAGCAACACTAGGCATAAGAAATGGAGTTTTCCCACGTCAACATTTTTAGCAGCAAAGTTAAAGGTCACTTTGAGCAAAACTGCTCCCTCTTCCTCACCAAATCTTATGATTTTTCCTTTTCTCCCAATAGTCAGATGTTCACAGAATCTTCATCTAATTCTGCACCTTGAAGATTCCTGTGTACCACTATTGTGAATGAACTGAGGCAGGCAAGTCCTTGTGGATCTCTGACTATATGCATTTCTGGAATACACACATGCTTAAACATGGAATGCACTGTCTGGAGTTTCAAGAGCTACACAAATTCTCTTCAAGACACAGAAATTCCTCCTTTTCAGCTAGCCTACAGTATAAGCTCAACCAATGTGAATAATTTATTTCAAAAATAGGTTTAGGTGTCATCAATCTAAAGTAAAATATAGTTTAGAACAAAAATGTGAGATTTAAGTTTATGCTCTCTCTCCAAGGTTTTTGATGTTGAATAGCTCCCTCAATACTGCTGGGTTTCCAGGATTTATTATTCTAATTGATGACAATGCTAATGGCAGTGCACATTTTCCGAATGAAAAGTTTTCTGGAATAAGTGGCAATATCACTGGAAAAGTAAAAGTTCTAAAACTCAGAGAACAGTAGATCAGAACTTCAAATGATTTCTCCCTGATGATGTCAAAGTAGGATTTGAAAACTGAAGATGCAATAGTGAGGATATCAGCACCTTAGAAAAAAATCCATATGAATATTCTTATAAAATGAAATGGATTTCTATTTGTAGTTATATAACTGAAGAGAAAATAGATAACACTTTTAGATATTCTATTTTAATATATAAAATATATATAATGTATATAAATGAAACTTTTAGATATTGCATTTAAATATTTTAGATTTTATTGTCCCGTGGTTCTTATATAACCTGGAGATCTTAAATAACTCTCATAAAAAGTAGGTAAAATTTAAATATACATGGAATGAGGGATTAAATAGATGATCTTTCAAAAATATTCCAACACCCTTTTCTTTAAAGCCATGTGTATTCCTGCTTCTAAATCTTCTGACACTACAAGAAGTTTTTATTTCTTAAATTCCTCATGCTGCCTTGCACCATGAAGAATTCTGTTTGATTCTGACCTATAAACACTCATTTATATACATATATACTACTTTTTTATTATATTTTCAGGAAAAATAGTGCAATATTGTGGCAGCTATTTCCGGAAAATAACTACGAACAAACATATTTATAACTGGTCAGTAGAAAAATAAAACTGAGTGGTAATTTGTTAGGATTGAAAATTCAAGTAGATATTCACAAACACAAATGTGCAGCATTTAACCAAGCTTTTATTTTAAAATAATGCTGCTTGCTTGCTTATGAATATTAATACTCACACATCTTCCCGAGCTGTCATAACATTTATCTTCTTAAAAAATCAAAAAGGCTAGCAAAATTAGTTAGCAAATATTCTAGCCTCTGATTTTAGCACCTGAAAAAGAATTTCAATCAGCACAATCTATATTTCATGAAAACTTGTGTTATATAACCAGAGCCTTAACCCACAATAACAAGGCTTTAAGCCATTCTTGCATTAACATATAACATGGCAAGAATTTTTTGTTTTTGTTTTTACTGAGAAAAATCTAGGTTTTGAGCTGATGGGGAATGGGAGTCCAACAAACCCTAGGTCTGAACCCTGAATCCAGAGGTTCATTTTCATCATTGCTGCTGACACTGATTATGCTTTTTCAAAGCAAGTAAGTAAATATTCCATTGTCTGTAGTCCATACCTCACTACAAACAGAGAAGAGGATGGAAAACTCAATTTTTGCAAAATAAGAGAACAAAACTTGTGAGGAAAAAAATTCTGTGCTTCTTTTTCACTGAAAGATTCTGAAAGACAGAATTAAAAGAAGGAATGAGAGAAAGCTTTTGGTGTTGACAGCATGGTTTGAGTAACAAAAGTCAATTCAATAAGCAGACATTTATTGCATCTTCACTTTGCAATAAAATTATAGACACATATATGAACCATATTTTTAACTGAAAGTGATAATTGTGTACATATGTCCATTTGATTTTAGAGTGAAATATTCAAAATTAATATCTTACACTAATTTATGGGAAAACAGGACTGACCTATGAGCTCAGGATGACTGACCCTGAAATGATGGCAGTCTGGTACCGCATGCCTGCATCATCAGCTGCTGGTCACCATGATATTGTTTCTAAGTTATCTGTAATGCTATGTCAAGGGAACATTTTAAATATCAGAGTCTAAAGGAGATTGCAATGTCCCTTTCCTCTATACAAGTGGAATTTGTTCTCCCTTCAGATTTCTATCTTCTTCCACAGGCAATGAGAAAACCATTTCTGCAGCTCTGTACTGTCACACTTTCCTTGTGTTAGGTTTGGAGGTAAGACCAAAGAAACAGACCTTGGTCCCTGTGTTCTGTGCCACATCTTCTCCAGAATGAGGTCAGATAAAGGATGTATTAATATGAAATATTGCATGCCTCCCCAGATAGGGAACTTATGTGACAGTAATAGGCACCTACCAAATACTGTCTGAGAAGAAGAGCCAGGATCTGGTGAGAAGAAGCCTCTCTACAGGTGATAAAATTGTTTTGTTTGTGGACACTGTGTGATTTTCTACAGTATTTTGAGGGTTTTTCAGTTTCAGACTAATGCAATTATTAAAGTAGAGTGTTGCTAAGGCAACCTCCTAGAACATTCCTTCCCTGAGGTCCACAGAAAATCCCAAGGAGCAAAGAAAGCAGTTAATTCCTACCTACAGTGTACTAAAAGTTTAATTTTTTCTAGAATCTAATTTATTTTCTCACATCTTTGAGCTCATTTACTTGCAAAGAAAAATAAGGAGAAAAAAAGTCCTCCTTAACATTCAGGAACATGTCTCACATACTATCACGTCCCTGGATGTTCTCTATTGTAAAAATCACACATCTCTTCTGACCTTGTTGTCTTTGTTTTGTTACATAAATTATTCAGTTTTGACATGTTCTATAGGTCAGACACTGAACAAAAACCATTTCAGAGACTTAAAAAATCAGAACGAAGTTTACTTTTTTTTTCACTGCAATCTGTTCAAATACAGGCTACTGCAGAAGTTGATTAAATACGCCATATCCAAATAAAGTATGCACTTTGGAATGAATTAAGTCTGTGTTAAAGCTAGACTACTCTAGGGGTTTGCAACTCAAAGAAAGAAAATTAGCCTGGAATGGATATTCCCTGCTTGGATGTGAAAAAAATAATTAGAATTATCATTAGCAAACCAGCTCAAAGGAGAGTACCTAAATTAGGTAATCTCATATGATTTCTGGCATGCATTTGCCTGTCAAAAAGACACCTTAGGTTTTTTATCACACATAATTTTTTTTATTTAACCAGTCCAAGCAACGTAGCTCATTCAATATGCAACATTTTCAGTTTGTTTATTTTAAATGAAGCAGAGTGGAAAACAGATTTTTATTGAGCTACCAAGAGACTGCAATATATAGAGATTCATTTTAGTCACTTTGCAGATGTCTTTTTTATCCATCTCTCATCTACTTATGCTCCTTTAGCTGCTGCTCAGGAGAAAACATTCATTTAGGGAAAAAAAATAAGGTTTTATTTTTACATTAGTTTTAACATGCCCGTTAAAGTCTATGGTACATTAAATATATTGAGAGTTTGAAAATAGCAGTTTGTAGCCTCAATGAACTGAACAAGGCACTATAGCCACTGTAGAATTGCTAGCTGCAATTTGCTTTGCTTTTATTTTTCCTCCATTTTATCATCTGACACTTCTCAAACTGTCATCACTCCAGTATCTTTGGTGCCATACTTTTTTTAGGACAGACTCATAAACGATGTATATATGCCCTTACCAGGCTTATTAGCAGAGCGTTCCTAGGCCTTTCCCCCACACACTCCAATTAGGCAATTCCACATCTATATTTTTCATGCCTCCACTGTAAAGAAAAAAAAAGTTAGCAAGTGTGTTGGAAATCAAGTATGCTAATTTGCACAAATTCTAGAAAATACAAGTTCCTTGGATGTTATTGAGAGAGCAAGGAGAAAAAGCACTACTATTTCCAAACTCATGATCTTCTATTTTATCAGGGTTTTGTTCTACTTTATTCTATTATCTATTTTTATTCTATTGTCATTCTGTTATCCTCATATTCTTGATAAGAACACAAATCATTTAGCTTTGCTGCTATCACAGATTCAATTCAGATAAAAGGGAGAGAGACAAAACTATAAAGTTGTTGTTCAAGTGAAAATATAAACAAAGTAATAAACATGGAAAAGGTATCCTCTTCATATTGCTCTTTTTTCTATCTATAATTTGAATTTCCATCCTGTGATATTTGAAGGTGTCTGAAAAAAATCTGAAAAATCAGAAATTTGAAAGAATTGACCATGGAAAGGAAAGACGTAGAGAATTAACTGGAGGATAGGTTGTTCTTTTCTATCCCGAAGAACATGACATCAAATAACAAACACACTCTGTTAATCTATCTGGGAGTTCCACCTCTAACTTGAGAATTCTGGTTTTGTTGTTGTTTGTCATTGTTTTTGCTTTTTTTTGGGGGGGGGGATGTTGGTTTGGTTTGGTTTGGTTTGGTTTGGTTTGGTTTGGTTTGGTTCGGTTCGGTTCGGTTTGGTTTGGTTTGGTTTGGTTTGGTTTGGTTTGGTTTGGTTTGGTTTGGTTTGGTTTGGTTTGGTTTGGGTCGGGTTGGTTTTTTTGGTTGGTTGTGTTTTTTACCTTTACAGTCCATTTAATTCTCCTACTTATTCTTTTATTGAAAGCATGATCTGGAATGTACAACATCCCAATAACAGCCAAAAGTAGGCAATGTTGTTAATAACAATGCATTAGTGGCACAACCAAGAAGAAGAAGCTGAACAAATTTAAAAAGCCACATAAAAATTACCCTGACAAAGTTATGCTGAAAACTGCAGAAGTTACAGTAATCAGATGGGTAGAGCAGGGTCCATGTGCAAAGAGAAGTCTGTAAGCATTTTTTTAGGTATTCAAAACAACATCCCTCAGTAGCTGCAAGCAACTCTCTTCATCCTAAAACCTAAAAGTTTTCTGTCTTATATAATCTGATTTTTGTAAAGCCAAGGTATGAGACTTGGAAGTGAGAATTTAAATTTTATTCTTCTGGGTTTATCACTCCATAAAATCTGTACACTACTGCAATGAATTTGAGTTGCTTCACTAATTCCTGTGTATATGGAACTTAGACATCTCATATGAAAGTTCTGAGAACAGATGTCAAATAAATTGGCATGATATGGTCCCCAACTTAGCGCTCAATAAAAAAATAAAATAAATAAATAGAATATTAAAATTAATCCCCTTAGGTTACTCTTAGGTTGCTTGGGAAACACCTTTAAGTAAGGAACATTTTGGTGAGGATTTGTTCCTGTCTGTTTTCAGGTTAGGATCTTCAGATTGATTACAGCTTCTCAAGGAAAGAAGGGATTTGTTGAGTGTGGGGAGAGAAATGAAAGAAAACTAAATCATCACACTGAATTCATTATTTATTTTGAATGGGAAATGCTTCTGTCCACAAAGACAAGGCAGGATTATAATTCTTAAAATTTGTATCATTGTTGTTGGATAAGATTAATGAACTAGTACGTCTTTTACAACAGATATCAGAGAAACTTAAATTATTTCAAGGATTATGAAAGTAAAGGAGATGCTGAAAATGAGAAAAATGGAAATAGTGTTTTATGTATGCTGCAAGTGTGTGTCATTAATAAAAAGAGAAGCATTTAAAAATATTTTTTCTAATATACATATATAAACAATGTTTCTTTTTGGCAAAGGTAGTTTATATTTGCAGTTGGGGTGTTTTTACCGATATATTTGAAATTTACTAAACCTATTATATAGCTTCAATTTGATTGCATGCAAGAGAGACGTAAGAAGTATACGACATCAAATCAAAAGCCAGCAGGTTTACAGTTATTGACTGAAAGCAAGTGACATAAGATGCAGAATGAGAAGCCCCTTAAGTTTATTAAAAAAAGAAAAGAAAGCTTGACTGGACAAAAAAAAAATCTATTGTTGATTATTTTGTTTAAGTTCCAGAGGCAAGATTGTTTGATTCTGGGTCTCAGATAAAAGAGTGAAGTCTAAGTCTTTACCCTGACCCAGGTGATGCACAGAGCTCCACCTTAAGCAAAGTTCCCTTCAGGGAGGCTCGGGTTCTAAATCACATTAAAATTTGAAATTCTTTTTCAAACCCTTCTTTAACGTCACTTTGCTTAATTCTCAAGAAAATATAGTGAAGGTTGTCTCACTCAGCTACTGGAGATTGCATTGGAAATGCTTGGCAGCCAAAGCATGCAAGTCAGGTAACAATGTAAATGCCTGATGTTTCAACCTCTGATTGTTTAGGGCTTTCAAAATGCTGCCTAATGAATTCTGACATCTGCTGGTATGATGAAGATGGGAAATGCCAATTTTTAACAGCTGTGTCTATATTTTGCTGAAGTTTTCCCTGCAGTTATTCATCCTCACTGTGGATTTTTGGCAACCATGCCTCATATTAGGCCCTTCTGTACATTAGTTTTCAAAGATGCTAGAGCCGTGTTTAATCTCCTCAGATGTATCCACCCATACCATGATTCTCCCTAGAGAGTCTTCATTTCAGCAACCATCAGGAAAGGATTAAGAATTCCAGCTACAACTAAGGATCCCTGTTTCCTCTTTCATTCTTTAAGATGAAGATATTGACACTCTTCCTGGAGTTTCCATCTACTTCAATGTCTGTCAGTAGAATGAAGCGCATATTTTTAATTGTGCTCTTCAAACATTTACTTCTAAAGTTGTGGAAATGAGATTTCTGGTATGTTGAGGACTGCTTTGACCATTTTCTATGGTAGAGAGCACAAGTCTGTCTGCAAATATATTTATCTGTTATGTAGATTATTACTACCTGCATGTTAAAGCATTTGATCTAGCAGAAAAAAATTTACTGTTTTTATATAAACCAGCAGAAAAAAATTTACTGTTCTTATATGAACCAGCAACTTTACGGGCAAGTAATCTTTAAAGTATTTTTAGAATATGAAATGGAAATTACCTTTCTTTTAAAGATATCCTCTCTGTGTAGACAAAATGAATTCATGAAACAAAGACAAGACAGTATGCTCCCTATAGGTTAAAAAATATTAATTCTTAAAAAAATGATTAAATGAGTAGAACAGCTAACTCCTCTTCATAAAACCTGAGACACTTGTTCACATCCAATTGGTAAAAGAATTTTATCTGTAGGCATTACATTGTTACAGTTAAATGCTGTGGGATAAACAAAGTAATGTGCATACTCAAGTATGGGGGGGAAGAGCACTCTCCTTTTTCATTTACAGTCCAGCTATTATTCACTGTGTCATTGCATTTTATTTTTTTATAATAACTTTTTTTTTTATGTGGTCCTTAGAAAAATAAAGTACCAGTAAACATTACCTAAGTAGTTATTATTTTTACCTACTTTGAGAGTCAATGACAGGAAAGAAATGGTGTATTATCATATAAATATATTTAAAGTGTCATTGGAAAGTGTCCTGAACCTCTACAATTTCTTTGATTAATTACATGCACACTCTCATAAGACTTTGCTGTAAATCACAAATTGAGAATATTGAGCTTTACTTTGTATTCTTGCCAGAAGCAAGAACATGAAACTCTTGCTGAACCTAGTAAACACTTAGTAAGAAAACATCAGTAGAGCTCAAAGATGAGAACACAGGAATCAGTTTGGAAATATTTCCCAGTGACTGGTTGACCAGTGACGAACTAGAAGTCAGAACCATTTTAGTTCCCTCTGAACAGGATTTGTAGCATATTAGTCAGAAAAGCAACAAAGAACCACAGAACAGCTGAGGTTGAACAGGACCTCTAGAGATCACCTAGTCCAACCCCACTGTATAAAGCATGATCAGCCAGAGAAAGCTGTCCAGGATTGTGTCCATTCTGGTATTGAATCCCTCCAAGATGGGGACTCCACAATCCCATCTCTTCCAAGCAGCTTCCCACAGAAACTGAAACCCTGCAGCCAATAGCCTCTGGGTAGTCAGTCATTAACCTGCAGAATCCATTGACTCTTGCTAATCATGAGGTGGGACAGGACCATTCCTCCCACCTTACCTAAGGATGTACAGGGCTAGACACAGAATGTTTGTAGACCTGTTCCTCACATCCTGTTACACAAACTCTTATATCTGTTTGCTATGTGCTGGGACTGGCCCCTCCCTATCTTGGGCTAAAATTATGAACGTGACCCTTCCTATTTAGGGTTAAGTCAGAGGAAAACTTGCAGGTGTTATTTGATAGAGGACAGGTGGCAGAGTTTGTCAGAATCTGCTAGAACAAGCTCTACCTTATCCTTAGTCTCGGCTGGCATCAGCAGGCAACCTCATGTTCTTCTGAATGTTCTCAGATGTTCCCAGGATTCTGACAAAGCACACAGAAACTCAAGAATGTGTCAAAGGAGTAACACCCAGAAACTGCTTTGCAAACTGCTACATCTGCTGGCTGCCTCTGATAGCTGTGCTCTGGCCCTCCTTGCAGGGGAACAAAACAAGCATATACAGCTACACACAGTCAGATATCCTGCCTAGCTCAAACCTCTGGTCAAGCCTCCTGAAAAGAGGCCATGAGAGTGGAGACCAGATTTCAAGTCAACCTCTAATGAATTCTGAGTGAATCATAAGCCAGCTTATACAATTACAGTAGAAATCAGGGCAATGAAATTAGATCTTTGAGACACTTCAGAGTCTTTCCACTAGGCTCTGCAGGCTTTGGACTGAGTCCCTAAAACTGAGTTTCACCAGCTGTTCTATTAGAATTGCAATATTCAAACACATATAATCTTTTGTTCTATTTGGTTTAGATATATTTGAGCTATTTATCGATGAGGCGCATCCATACAGCTCCAGATCAGATTCATACAGGTAAAATGTTCAGAAGCGAAATGTAGAGTCAGATTAAAATAGACGGTAAATACCACTACTGGAAGATGCTGCATAACTGGAGGTCCTGTTATTGAGAGGAGATATGAAACTAATGTCATGCATTGTGCCAAAAAGCCAATGGTCATGCTTGAATGAGATATAATTCAAAACATATAAAATATTAGTGGCTTTGAGTGACCACCAAAGGCACTCCATCTAGACATGTAATTTATACAGTATTCCCAAAATGCTTTGATTTACACTAAATGGTATAAGTGCCGTTATATGTCAACATAATAGAAGCCTTCACAGAGAGTATTTATTTTCGAATTATCAGGATGTTTAAATGTTCACCGAATGTCAGCCACAGTTATATGGTAAAATTGAGGATGTGCCACTAATTAGTTATTTTCCCTTCTCAAAATTGTTAGCATTTTTTACCCAAAGTGTACGGTTCCAATATATTTTTGGGCCTTTTTTTTTTTTTTTTTTTTTTGTGTGTGTGTCTACTCTTTAGGCTGAGTATATTTTTTCCTACAGCATTGCTGGGTTATGCATGACTTATTTTTTCTCAGTTGCTGATGATTTGTCATCTGTTTGGACAACCAAGACAGGAAAGACCTTTTTAACCAATGTAAAGTTAGCCATCAACTGAATCATAATCCCTCACAGCTTGATATCAAAAAAGGACTTAAGACTGGTTGTCTCAGAAAGACCTGGAAGGAGTACAGCCCTCATAAATCCTCCCCCTTTCAAGCTTCTCAATAAAAATTACCATCTCTTTGCACTTGTAAAGAAGACAAAGAAATCTACGGCCAATTTTTTCAAGCAGAAGTCTATATGTGCCCGTAACACAGCCGCATTTTTCTTGTAAGTTCACATAGGTAAGTTGTTACTTACCCAGTATTTATTTATTATGGATTTTGGGGCCCCTGCTTCTGAATAGCTTATATTTTCTGATGACATTGATGATTCATTGCAAAATTCTATTACCTGACAACCAAGTCAGAAGCATGCACAAGTTTGTCAGTTAGGAAATAAAAAAAGATAAGAAGGTTCATAATGATGAAAATTTAGGTTTTGATCAGTACTGAATATCTATTAAATTTTCTTTCATTGCTATCACTGGATAGTGGGGAAGATGCAGAAAAAACATTCAATCTACCAAGAATGTAGTTGAGGGTATATATTAGTTACTCTTCTGATGACCATATGGAATTTGAAACAGAAGATAACTGAAACAAAGGACATTTGACCACAAAGAAAATTGAGATTCCATCTAATTCATCTGCTACCTTAAGAGATTAGGTATTCTGGAAACTGTTTCACCTGTTTTTAGAACCTTTGAACAGAAGTTGTTTTCCTCAGAAAACTCCTCTGTACTTCAGAATGTCTGTAAGAAATTGGAATACTCCTCAGCTTTTTATTGGGTTTGCCGATCCATTTGACTTTCCAAATAATCCAGACCTCCACAGTTTTCTCTTCACAATTACCTGTGAAACTACAAGTCCTAAAGTCCTTCTAAAACCAGGGGTTTATAGAGTTTGCAAAGGTCTTATTTATTGTATGTCTGCTCAAATTGCTTACTTTTCAATATCTAATGTTGTTTCTATGGTCTTGCTTCTTTAGGCAAAAATGGTCAGATACAGACTTATACTATAGAACAAGGATCTAGCAAATATTCGAAATAAATATATGTTTTACATGGTTAGAGCTTCACAATTAAACTGTCTAGATGTGTTTATGAAAAATCACTTTCTAAAAATGACAAACAAAGAAAGGCTTTGGATTCTTTGTCTTCTCAAAAAAGATCACAAGTCTAACAAAATGTGAATGAACAGAAAAAACTAAATCCAATCCCTGGATGCCATCCTGCTGGTGCAGACTTTGGAGCAGGAAAAGCAAAGCAAACATTGCAGCAAGTCATTCTTTACTGGTGTATTCCGCCCTTATCATTAGGACCTTGCATTTTGAGTATTTAATGTATTCGGTGCAGAAAAGAATAATGGGAAGGCAGGGGCATGGGTGTGAATGTGGGCTACACAAAAGACACAAGCCTGGAGAAATAGGAAGGAGAGGAAAAACAAGAGAGAACCATGAACTGTACCCTTCCAAGGCTTGATCAAACTTTAGATCATCTTTTACAAGGAAATTAATTGAAAGAATTTAATGAAAATGAAATTTAACCACATTACAAAATTATTCAAAACTGGCTCAGTATCTTCTCAGAAATATCAGGAAACAAGTTTGGAAGCTTTTGCACATCTCTGTTAGGTAAGTTTCTATGCATTACAGTCTTTACCCTACCCCACTGAAAAATGGTTTGCAACATTATCACCTTAAATACATATTTGTCATACAAAAATGGACCTGAAAAAAACAAAAAAGAGGAAAATTAATGTCAAGATGAACTTTACAGTGTTCGCTGTTACTGTGAACTAATTAAGGTCCAGATCCAAGATGGAACTTCAAGCTGAGATATCTCATGTAAAAAGAGTCAAATTTGCAAGGTGTTCTGGAGACTATCCAGTGTAATCAGAATGACATACAGTCCTGTTTTTTTATGCAAGAACTATAAACATTCTTCCATACTCTTCAGGCTAGACTTAAGTATTAGGTGTCTAATTCTTACCTTACCTGTTGGTAAATGGTGATAAAAAGGGAAATTAATTGTGAAGAGTTTTGGTTCTTGCAAGAGAAATGTCAGGAAGAGGAGGGGAAAAAAGTACAAAAAGATAAGAAGGACTAATAGCGAAGTCATCAAAAATGAATAAGGACAGCAAAGAAGAGCAGAAAGTGCAGTGATGAAAACAGAATGGTGATACCAATCTGCATTTCCTGTCTTCTCTAAGATAGGAGGCTGCTGACTGCAATCATACATTCAATTAACCTTCCACTTTATCCCATTATTTGCATTGAAGCACATATTTCACTTCACTTAATGTTGACAGTAATTTATATATACATGTGGTTATAAATTAGTATGGAATTATTGCATAATTAGCTACTTGCTTAAACATAATGAAACAATGTTTAATAGTCAAAAGAAATGCAATTTAACTTTTGTTATGGAAAAGAAATTACTGGCAATATTTCTACGTTTTTAAGGAAAGACTTCTTTTTGGCTGACATTGGAAATACCAGACATAAGAAAGTAGCTGTGGCAAATATTCAAAATTTACATTTATATATTTAGACCTGTAAAGAAACCCTGTATTTAGCCTGAATGCATATGTGTGTGTGAATATGTAAATGGTTTGCATCATTAAAATTAAATTAGTGTTTAATAAGACTTTCAAATGAACCACAGTTATAAATCTCCAGTTCAGAACTATTGTATACTAAGGCAAAAAATATGAGTGCAAACTCCATGGAAATCATATGATTTATAAATTTATTTTCCTGTGAAATATTCACCAAGGTACTTGAATTACTTCCACATACAGGCTCAGACCCTTCATAGCTCATGAATACAAGTTCTGTATTTCAAAGATTTAAGAGTCTGTACCTCAACATCAGACTGCAATGACTGTGTGAATGTGGAAAAGCTGGCGTGAGTGTCGAAGCTGGTGGCTGCACTGTGTGTTTGTTCAGCAGTTATTCTGTTTAAAGTGGAGAATGTCTACTGTATTACTAACAAATTCAAACACCTCGACAAATAGAAAAGAAAGGGGACCTGAAACAAAGTAATTTTGAAAAAAAACACTTGGAGTTAATCTAAATCTGAATTTACTGTTCAAATGAGAAAGATGGTTTGAAATATTTATATTTTGCTTTGTATTTCATCAGAAAATTTATAACTCTACATAGGTGTTATTTTAAAAGATTAGCTCTACAATCACTGCCTTCAGTGCATATATTGACCTCAGCAGAATATACAACTGAAGATCTACTTCCTTCTGGGAGTAGTATTTACTGTGAAATTGGTGGAGCAATGACAGCTTACATCCTGTGACAGGGAGCAAGATAAAATGGACTCATATATCAGCATGAGACCTGTTAGAGAAAACCATTGTAGTTCTCTGAGTGTTTACCCAGTTGCCTGAAAATCTGTGGACTCTTCTTTCTCTTAAATCCATGTTCTCTCTTTGTCTGAAAGCTTCACTGCTTTTTTTCCAGTCCATTTCCACACAATTTCTGTGTCTCTTCCCAATTCCCAATTCTTTTGCTCCACATATATCCATAAAAAACCTTTGCTGCTGCTGAATGTGATATTGATGGGAAACTTCATGCCAGCTCTGGTATCATAAACTTTAACCACCTGGTACCATGATTCTTCTCTAGTGAAAGGCAGAGAAGTGAAATTTTGATTATATGGGATAATTTTTTAGTTTTGGAAGCTCCTAGGTCAATTCCTAACAGGTGGCCAGTTTTTTTTTTTTACTGTAGCCACGCCTAGTGATAAGTTGAACACAATGTGGACTAGGAAAAAAAACCATCCTGAGCTTGGAACATTTGTTGAGTTTTTAATGCTAAGAAAAAAAAAAAAAAAAAAAAAAAAAGAATCTCATTGCATTTAATATAATTAATAAAGCATGAAATACTTTTTCTCATACAGAAAATAGCAATTTCCAAAAACTTTGATTAGTAAGTAACTTGTTGTAGGTTTAACCCCTGAGGCAACTAAGCAACACTCAGCTGTTCACCCACTCCCCTGCCCCCAGTGGGACAGCAGAAGAGGAACACAAGTATAAAAGCAAGAAAACTTATGGGTCCAGTTAAAAATGATTTAATAAAAAAATAAGAAGTGGAAGAAGGAAGAAAGAAAATAAAACAAAAACAGTGATGCAGAGGGAGTCACTACCACCTAAGGTCAGACTAATTGTCTTCCAAGCAAAAGATGGATAACCCTCCTAAACCCTTCTCCTTTTCCTTTTTATTTCCAAGGATGACATTATATGGCATGAGATGCCTGGTTTGTTTTGGTTGTCTTCCTGATTGTGTACCCTCACAAAATCTTGCATATCCCTCAGTCTATTCACAGGGGAAGTGGGGCAGAGTGAGAAAAGGCCTCAATGTTGTGCAAGCACTGCTCAGCAACAGCTGAAATACTGGTGTGTTATCAGCATTGCTTTAGGCACAAATTTAAAAACCCATCACCATACAAGCTGTGTGAAAAAAATCAACTCCACCCTAGGCAGACATAATCATAATCTTAGGACTTTTACACATTTTTGTGCACATTAAAATAATGTGCGAACTAGAAGGCTATAATGATTTTGATAACGGTGCTACAGGTATTATTTGAAAGAACTAAAATTGTGGCAGTCTCCTTGTGGCTGACTGTAATACTGACTTAAATTTCATCGGATGACTTCCCTGAGAGTGGTTGTCTAACTTAGGTCTCAAGAAGCTGCGAAAAATTACCAGAATATGGCTCATTAAAGTAGTACTTATACTACTACTTGCTGCTCTGTGATTTTTGATTTTAGAATCCTGAAGATTTTCTTAAAATTAAAAATATATGGACACATACTTATATGTATGTGCACACACACATACATCTTCTCACACTCATCTATATATCTGTATAAATAATGTATCTCTTAAGGTTTACCCAGAAACTCAAAATTTATTCAGGGATACTGAAGAACATGTTTTGTCATTTGAAATGCAAGTAGAGTCTAAAAGTAGTTTTACAGTAATGTACTGGTGCTAGTCCTAAAGAAACTAAAGAATTGAGACAGACTTGCATGAGGGCCAGCAGGTTAGAACTTAATCCAGTAGTATTTGTAAAGCATTCAAGTGACAAAATGATAAAAATTCTGAGATAATCCAACAGAATAAATTAATAGAGGATTATGAGTGTCAGGAGTGTGCTGGGAGGAAATTGTGGCTTTTGAAAAGCCAAGATGCCTAAACATTTTAGAGCCTGACTAATCTGTATTGTCATCATTAAAAAGTGTATCAGGGGAAGGATTTTAACAGATGACAATCCTCTTAATTTTCTGTCTCACTGCTGTTGACAGCTTACCTTGATCTTAACCAGTGTTGCATGGTCAACAACTAATAAAACCAATGACATTACTAAGAAACTTTGAGGAGTTTTATATTTCATCCTTTCTTTTAAATTCTTTAACTTATTACATAAATCCCATTTACAGTAATAGAGCACAGACGTCAATCCTTCTCTACCCTTGTGCAATCCCCAAAGCTGCCTGTGGACTAGCCATGCCACTTTAGTGGAAATAATTGTTCATACACAGGGTTATTACAGATGCAATGTGGAGTAGTGGCAGAGAATGACATGGTTTAAATGATGGGCAAGAATGTACTACAGGATAGGTAAAAATTTAAACTTACTGTAATATTGTGAGTCATTTGCTTTAAGTGTTAAAGATCCTCTGGAGTAAATTCCCTGCCAAGGTTAGAAGGACTTTATATTTGGCTACCTTCCGCTACTGGTAAGGAAACCAGCTGCAAGCAAAACATATGATTTGAATACTTTTTACATGGGTATTAATTTCAGTGGTCTATGGTGTGTTATTGCAGAGATGAGTAGTGGTCCTCCCAGGTGTTTTTCCACCATTATAAATCCCCATGACTGAAAGCAAGTAGGTTGTAATGAATGACACATTCAAGGTAAAGTAAGATTGCTACCTGCTGTTACAGCTGGTAAAAAAGAAAAACAACTAATTTATCTCATTTTGTTCCCACACTTCTTAACAGATGAAAAACTGACCCAAAACTTATGATAAAAGAGGCATTTTGTTAGATATTTTTTATTTGCAATCCTGTTGGTACTGCAGCTCTGAAATATCATTTTTACTTCACTAAAATTCCTAAGTACTTCCATTTCCTTTGAAAACATATATTTCCTTTAGCACCTGGCAGAAGAATCAGGCTAGATTCTTTGGAAGGCAAAAAGAGAAAAGGATTTACCTTACTTACCAAGGCAAAAAGTATAGAAGAGGTGCTTTTTGAAGATGGAAGAGTTTTGGGGACCCTTGAATACTTCCCTCCTCGACCTGAATACTCCCTTCTTGCTGGTAGAAAGATTAAAAGATTGAGAGGGATGTGGAAACTCTGTCCAACACATATCCCCGTGCCTATTTTTTTCCTCTGTCTCTGGTGCTGCTGAGATCATTTGCAAAGAAAGTTTACACTGAATCACTGGGGTAGACATACCTTACAGCCCCTTTGCACAGATGAATTCAATGAAATGGTTTGCCAAATGGTTCATCACCCTTCAAAAAAAATGGGACTGTTGAACTCTATGGCTTTGGTATTGTCAACAGCAAATGCTCAAAAGCATGCACAAGGTAATCTTCATAACAGCATTGCAAAAATATTACAGAATTCACAAGCAATAATTTTCTGTTTGTCAGAATATTCAAGGTCATAATTTCCAGCCTCAATTACCAGACTCATAATAAAAGGTTCTTATTTTTAAAAATATATTTGTATGTACAGTAATTAATATCTGTTATACATTAAATGTAACATTGTTTTAAGAAATGTTAAATATGTTGAGACTTATGATAAAGTCATGAAAAATGATGAATAGTAATCAGTATTTCTACTGGTTTTCTATTTCACAGAGAGTTGATTATGATCTGTTATCATAAACAAAGTATTGCTTTTCTGGAAATTAAGTCACTTTGAGTCACTGGATTCACCATAAAAATATTCTTAAGTGCTTCAAACAAAGCTTGTAAAATATGAATCTGGTATTTTGATTAATTTGAGAGTATTGCAAACAAAAGAATAAAAATACCATCTTCTTCCTCTCACACCAGGAAAGAAGCTGAAGGGTGAATTTTGGCAATGCTTGCTGCATTATTAAGAGGCAGGAAAATAGGAGAATGACATTTGTAATGTCGTTTCAATCATTCCCGTTGGAGCTTTTCTATCCATTGTCAGGCTTGATCCACAGATCCCAGGGAGACACCAGAACAGCAACAGTTTGTCTTGTTTAGCCCATCCAGGAAATAAATAATCTGAAGTTTACACACAGTTTTGTACTTTCTGCAGCAGGTTTCCATAGTGTTCATTGTTGTTGACAAGGATCAGGATGAAATTTTGATGAAGATTGGACCACTGTTGACAAGGTGCAAAACCAGAAACTTGCTACAGCCTCTACTTTTAGTGTGTACTTGAGAAAGAAGCATTTTTTAAATTTTTATTAATATGAAGGAAGAGCACATAATTTTGAAAATTATAATCCCATCTTTTCTTTTCTTTTTTAATAGCAGGATAATTGCAATAAAATTGACTGCCCATCCGGTGGCTATGTAAAAGAAATGCATTGAAAAAACATCATTTCACAAGAAAAATCAGCAGTATAATTAAGCCACCATAAGTAGTAGCAGGTATCTCAAAATTGTCTGGCTTCCTTTTACCCTCCTCCTTCTAAGTTGCAGCAAAGATGTATAAATGTGAGTTTTAAAAGCATTTCCACGGCATTCCTTGGTAGTAATTGTATTCACCATTACTGACAGTAACTGTGCATCAGTCCAGAACATATGAGAGTGCTATTTCTTTGAATGCTTCTTCCTTTGATCACTGCTCCTCTAAATAATATAGTTTACCAAGATTTTTTTCTTTAGTGTCAATTTATCACAAAGAAAGCACTGTTGCTTCATATTGGTTTTAACTGATGCATTCCTGTTGAAGTCTGATTTTATACCACAACTACTGCTAAAACACAGCATTACCAGGCTGGAAGAGTGGATTCTTGTACATAGAATAAATTTTAAAAAATTATTCACTGATCTATTGACATTAAAAAATTCCTTAAAATGTGTAAACTTATATTGACCTAGCACCTTTGAATTATAGTATCTCTCAGACACTATAACACTTTTTATATTGTGGTGGATTTTTTGTTATTTTTATTATTTTCTAAACCTCCCCTCCCCTTCTTTTTAAGACTATTCTCTCACTGCAGAGCCTTCAGAGGGAGACATCTATTTTACATTTTATGGCCCAGTACGTGACATGGAAGCCAAACTCCAACAGCATTCTCAAAGAAGGCTTCTGCTGTTTGCCTCCATTATTTAGCTTTAACCTCTCCACACATGGAATTGTCCAGTAACTGCCTGGAACTTTGAAAGCAAAGCAATTAACATGAAATTAAAACTGAATAGTAACTCAATAAAGTGAAAAACACAAAGCCAAATAAATGGATAAACAAGCCAATATAAGTACTACACACTTTCAAAGCTTCAATCTCTGGTTACCAGACAACAGCATAGAGCATTAAGAAACCAGGAAAATAAATCCTTCTATTTCTAGGTATACATTTGTCTTAAGTCCAATGGGTTAGTGCAATATTGGTAGCTGAAGTAGGTACATAAAATTAATATAATTTCACATAGATTTAAAAATTCACTAGCCCTAGTTGGTACAGATTAAGAAAATCTGAATTTATATCAAAACATACACTTTTTCTTCATACTACTGTTATAAGTTTATTTTGAAATCTACTCATAAACCATATAATGCATATACAGCTATATGTATGCTCCTTATCTCCCGATAAATAGAGTTTCAAAAGAATAAGAAAATGTAGAAATTGCGAATATAAAGGCATATTAGGTTAATTGTTAATACTGTCTCTCATAAACTTCTAGAAAACCAAAGTGATTAGAAGCACATCACTTCATCACTTGAATTCCATTAAGTATTCTATGAAATTGCACATGTAGTTAGGAACACAGTTTAATTTAAATATTTTATATACACATTATCATACATCTTCAGTGATATAAGGGAATAAGGGCCTCCTGATGCAATATTTTCAATCTCCACAGAGCTTAAGTGCTGAGCGCTTACAGCGCTTATTTTGCCTGAAAACAGAATGGAGAGAATTAATGTTTAACATGATATATAACAAGGTCTATGATAAGCAAGATTAGAGAGGAAGGTGTCCTAAATTAGAAATGGAAACACCTGACCAGAAAGTGATTTCATAGAATCATAGAATGGTTCAGGACCTTAAAGATCATCTAGCTCCAACCCCCTGCCATGGGCAGGGGCACTTTCCAGTAGACCAGGTTTGTGGAATCATAAACTTTCTGACAGTTCATTTTTTCATTTGAAATACTTGAACTATACCTTTGAGTTCAGGTTTGTGAGAGAACTTCCCCAGTTTAGTAAAAGTGCTTGTATCAGCTGCATGCAGTTGAGAAATTTCAGAGGAAATAGAGTTTAACCTCATATCTAAACTGAAAAAGAAGTTCTCTCAGAAATTTGAAATTAAATCCTGCCAAGGATGTCAAGGAAAATGATGAGGGTTTCTTCTAATACTTCAATACTAAAAGGAAAACAAAGGATAAGGGGAGCCCAGGACTAAATTGAGAGGATACTCTGGTAACAGAGGATGCAGAGAGAGCAGAGCAACCAAATGCTTTCTTTGCATTTTCTTCAATGACAAGACCTGCCTGCAGGGATCTCTGACACAGGAGACCAGGGTAAAGAATGTTGGAAGATTTCATTTGGTCAAGGAAAAGTGGATTAGAGAACACCTAGGAGAACTTGGCATCTACAGGTCATTCACACATTGTTGTTTCCCTCTTAATAACACAGAAGGCCTTGACAACACCAAAAGACGTAATGCTAAGGAATTAGGAGGATTTTAAATGTACTTACAAATGTTTGTCCTTCCCACATGCTGTGCACTTATCAATTAGCATTCAGACCATGCAGACACTAGAGACGTAAAAGACAAGTGGTGTTCAACAGCAGGACAAGCGTGTAACACCTTGGGATGATGAACTAACACACCTTTGAGTAATAAAAGTGATAGAAAAGCTTTCAGAAAGAACAGATCCCAGAAGCTTCAGCACTGACTATCATAGAGGTTTGATATAATCTGTGCATGAATAAGTGAATGATAATAAAAACATATCTTTCTTCTCACTGCTCAGTTCCTTCAGCTGAGGTGGCATCTTGTAATAAATAGTTCCTTCTTATATAAGAGTTTAAAGAAAAAGGTTGACAATTTATTTTGTAATTAATAATATGTTATAAAAATAATTTTCTGTGATGAGCTGCAAATTCATTGAAAATGCTAGCAAAGGTAAATTTTCAGTTCTCATGTGTGTAATATTACCAGACAGACATTTCAAATGTATTCTCATAGCACTTCATATACACAAAGTATGAGGACCTAGCATGAAAACTCAAGTACATGAGACAAAGATCTGATGAATTTTAGCTTTTTTGTCCAGAGGAAGAATAAATACTTTCTCTGCAGCTTGGTTTATCATAGATGTAAAAATGCTCACATGTCTGTGTACTAAAGCACAAAGTTCCAATTTCTAGGGAAACAGGTAATTGTTGCCTTTGGATCCTCCTTTTATTTAAAAATGATCAGGATTAAATATATTTCTAAGACATATCCTGGTATAAGTTTCAGTTCATATGTAGTCCATTTACAATGAAATTATACAAAAGAAATCAAAAGTATAAATAACAGGAAAAGAGAATTATTATATCTCTAAACACAAGAGTAATATAAATATTGACAAAAAGCTGGAAAATTAAAAAATATTCATACCTTTTTGCAGGATTTGAAATCATATTTGCCTATGTTCTTACATTTTTCTTGATTTTCTCCTACAAGTCCCACAGAGTGTTATGAAAGGATGATACATAAATATTTCCATAGGATTTAAAGGTGATCTTGAAACAGCTGCAATTAAGCTAACAATAAAAAAACCCTTTAGGATTCTATATTGTTTGCCCAGAATTATCATGGTAGTAATACAGAGGATGCATTAGTTGCTTAAGTTAAAAGAGATTTTCCCTTTTTTTGTAAGAGACTCAGGAACTTCCACTGTACAAGACTAGGATCTGTTCTCTCTGAGGACAATGAAGGCTCTCTCTGCTGGAGATCTGACATTTGTCTTTGAATCCTGATTGCACTTACGTAGGAGAACCAAGCCTGATCTTATTCCCTATAATATCAGCAGTAGCATTCCCAGCAACTTACAAGGCAGGAGTTGAGATAGGACCTAAGCACTGCCTTCATGGTGGTGCCCTTCCCTCAGTTCCTGCTGCCTGCTGAAAAACCCTTGAACTTTAATGTCCATAAATCCCACAGGACTCATTCCTACCAGGGAAGGTAAAATTTGGTTATGGATATTATAGAAATATACAAAGGCTTTTACTGAATGTGAAAACCCTGGGACAGGCATAGTCCTTGGCTGAGCATCTCCTACCAGATATTTGCCTGTAGTCGTTGAGAGCATTTAATTTCTGAGACTGAAATTATTAACATCAACAATGGAGACTTAGACAACCAGTGTAAAAGGTCCTTTGTGCAGAATCACTCTGCTGACAGTAATAATTGACAAAAATAAATTTGTATTTCTAGGTCAGCTGTCCCCCTTACATAAGAAACCACAGATATATGATTATAGATTCTGTAAATTGTAGAATGAGTAAGACAGGGAGACCTAACGTTTCACCAAAATAAGATTTCTGGTATCTCCAGCTTCCACAGGTATGAAATAGCGTCAATTCAAACACCTTCAATAACCTTGGTTTTTCATGTCAGCAATCTACATTATTTGAGGTGCAAGACAGGCAATCTGTCCTCCTTAAATGGAAAGCTTGTCCTTTAGCTGGGTGTCTGGTTAAAAGCTCTGGTCATATTTGCATGGTACCACCTGCACTCTCTGTGGCGTGATGTCAATGTCTAGAGAAGATAATGATTATAAATTAATCTTGGAAAAGAGCATGGAATATAAAGTTGAACATATAAAACTCTTAGTATTGAGTTGAAAGAGTTCTAAAATATTATTTTGTGACAGACTTCTGAAAATGGTAAGTGATTCCAAAACATTCTGAACAGCTTTTATTTGAGCCAATATATCAGCTTACAAGGAAGAGGAAGGGTAGGGTGAACACTGCTTTTTAGCTGCTCTGAGCACTTTATCTTTTTCCTTTAATCTGATTCACATCAAGCACTAGATTCACTGATTTAATTTCTTATTAGCAGCAGTGAATGATGAAAAGCACAGTGGCCTTCACAGGCATTTCAGAGCTGACAGCTCTATTTTTTGTTTGTGGACAAGCAGACACATTATTACTGAAAAAATTTTGACTTTCACCTGAGTCAGATTTTCTAAAAAGCCTGCTAAAATTAATTTGACTAACTGGGGAGCTTCACTGCAACTTTGAATCGGAGTCCAGCAATCTCTGAATTATGCTTTGCTTGTTTTACACAGCTCTTTCCCATAGATACAACATGTGTCTGAAATATGATTCTATATTGCAAAGTTTAACCGGAGAGTACTAGGATTAAAATATGCTATCATGTAGTAACAGTGATGCAAGCATAGGGAGGACAGAATATTTTGTGTGGTTTACCATTTTGTTTTGTTTCATCCTTTCAGTCTAACCTGAATAATGTGTTACCTTGCTGGTGTACTTCCGTTTGAATTATTGTGAGGCACACATAGGTCTCCAAGTATTGACACTGAGAAATTGCAATTATTATTGAGTTGGACTTGGATATATTTCATTACACTGATATTTCTTTTTCTCTCATGAACTGCAATATATAGCTGTCGTCTTCAACTGAAAACACACTGAAGTTTTTAAAGAACTTGGGCACATTACTGAAGTCACATTGCAATAACTCTAATAAATTGCACCTGTGAACTCCTCTCTGGTTTATTTATATACTGTATCACAGGTTATTAACAGAAAATAACCCACTGAGATACAACATTCTTGTTTACAGTGAGATGCTGGTAGTGACAGCAGGAATATAAAACATAAAATCAACAGGGAACATAGAACTAATAAAAAGACAAGGGTCTATAAAGCATAAAAAAACCCCCAAAGCCAACTGTGAAGGCAAAAATAAAATAAAATAAAGTTCCATCATAAAACAATCAAAAATCTGCAGTATATTTATAGACACTAGCGAGCACAAATACCCACTGAGCTTGAATACTTATGGCTGTCAGGAAATCTGTCAGAATCAAAACTTGATCAGTAGAACATATCTGTCAAAAAGCTGGTTATGTATACTCCTCTATAGCAAAATTAAAAGGATAAAAAAGGAGAGAAGAGAAGAGAAGAGAAGAGAAGAGAAGAGAAGAGAAGAGAAGAGAAGAGAAGAGAAGAGAAGAGAAGAGAAGAGAAGAGAAGAGAAGAGAAGAGAAGAGAAGAGAAGAGAAGAGAAGAGAGGAAAGCCACCCAGTCAGAAAATTTTTATGCTAAAAGAGGAAAAATAAAAATAATTTTTAAAAAATTGAGAAACTGGGAATATTTTGAAACTGTTTGGACTTATTCTTCAGCTTAAAATTGTTTTCAGATGAACATCTAATATTTTTACAAGTATCCTGATACATACAATGAATAGATGCCATGAATATATTAAACATTTTGTTGCTCAGTACCAAAAGTTCTCTTTTTGATACCAAGAGAAAAATCATCTGAGACAAGAATGAAAACCTGAAAGTGATTATTTTATATATCATATTATATTCCGCGGGATGTACTCTATAGAGATCTGCAGAGCTCCTTGTCTGCAATTCTCCACATCAGGTTTTACATTGTACTTCTCTATACTTGTATTTGGTATCAGCTTATTTTCAAAGGGACAGAAGAATTTTTCAAAATAAAAAGAAAACAAAGTATTTTTTAAAATTTTGTCTTTTAAGAAAGATAATAAGTGGACTCCTCACTGTGGAAAACAAGAAATGTTACAATTTTTACCCCTCATTAGTTAACAAATTAAAAAATGATATCTATCAAAATAAATGAAAGGCAGAAATATTTCCTAGCTATAAGTATGATATATTCAGGATGGAAAACATAGCCACAAAATGCAGGTAGGTTTGGAAATGGCTAAACTTTGGTATAAGGTATGCAATCACATCCTCATCTCGTGAAGTGCATCTTCACATTTATGTCATAGTGAAATAATACACTTCTGGGATAAAGCTGGTTTACATATCACTCAGTCCCAGAGAACACTTCCAGGCACAGAGTAACAGAGTTCTGAGGGTTGGAGATGGGACAAAAAGTTCATGTTTATGTCACATGGGGAAAACCAGCAAGAGTCATGGGTAAGACAAAAATGTTGCCGGCTAGATCTTGAAAATCCTTTCCTGTTTCTCCTCCTCTGAACCAAGATTCTATGGTTCATACAATGAACACTTTGAAATTACCCCTTGGACCTGTTTCATGATCCATGCACAAAATAGCTACAGAATTGCTCTGAAAACTTTATCTGCTCTTACCAGCAGGATGTGGCTTAGCTCAGACAACATGAAGTCACACAGAACCCTTTCCTGTAACTGTGGTCTCTTCGGGAGAGTGAAGGTTTTACAGTGTAAATAATATTCCTTCTTCCTCTTCTAACTCTGGCTGTCCATAGTAAAATACAATAAACTAATTTCAGCCAGCACAGGTACTGCTGTCTGAGCTAGTCACTGACCTATTGCATTAATTCTCCGTAGTATGAAGCAAGGTTAAATGAAATCACCAGCTTCCCAAGAGCTGCATATCTTTTGGGGTAATTTGACTGAGGGTCTACTCTAGCTGGATAGCTTTCTGTCATTCTACACCTCTAGTAGGGAATATTACTGTATTTTTTGTTGTTTGGGGTTTTATTCTCTTTTTTTTTTATTATACTTTTTGTTCCCTGCTTCATTCTGAACAACAAAATACTTCACAACGTTGACAAGAAGGTTGAAGTAGAGAACCACCTGTGTTATTTTTTCAGCTGAAGGGAATCATCATTGTTACAAATAGCTTCAGTTTATGTATCAGCTTCATGCTCACCCCTCCTAACGAGCAGAGATATCTGATTTATTCACTTCTTTCTGGGTTTAGAGTCATTGACTGCAGCATTTGTGGTGGAAGTGATATACAGCCTGTAAGTCATACACATCCCCTGTGAGGTTTTCCAAGGAAAATATTCCCCTAATATATACTAAAAAGTAGTGGACAACAATTCTTTGCACTATTTCCTGTGCACCTATATGCAACCAATCTTCACAGGGCTGATTAGTGTTCACAATCTAAGAATTAAATATAAAGATGATTAGGATCATCTGATTTTTTACCACTACCAAGAAACCCTACCATAATCAGCAAATCTTGGAAATTAACTGATCTGATCTGATCTGATCTGCCTTGAGATAATGTTAATATGTAGTGTGACCTGTGCTTTCTTCCGCTTCATCCTATATATATTGCTCTGAATTTAAAATTGTGTATTTAATTATGTCATATTTATTTTTATTTTAAAAAAAACACATAAAACAAAACAAAACATATTTTTGTCTGTTATTTCTTAAGCAGTGCTGTAAATTGAACTTTAACTGCCAAATCAGAAGTGGCCACCTAATCTACAGTGCAAAGCTATTTTAATTTATAATGGACATTTTTGCCTAGCTCATATGTATCTGATGTATTTAAAAGAAAATAGAAAAAAACAAAAAGCATTTACAAAAGGCTACAATGGTCCCTAAAGACACAACATCTCATTTTCAATTCAGTTGGCAAGAATACTAATTGCATTATCACATATTCAGCAGCACTCAGCAAAGTTATTTATTCATTCATCTTTAAGACCTGGGATGTCTGGCAGGTCACTGTGAATATGCACTACCTTGAGAATCTCAGATGATGGTATACAAAGAAAATTAGATGTAGAGCTGCTGGAAAAAGAGTCTCTCACAAAGAAGATAAACCTCTGAGATTTCTGTCTTTGCCAGCTTCATGACCGAGTGAAAAAAGGTAATTGTCTCCATGAACTAAACAAAGCAAACAAGCCAATAACTCTCATGAGCATAAAAGAGAAAGGAGGAAAAAAAAGGAAGGGAAAATATACAGGATGATCTGCAAATCATAAAGCCTGAGATTATAAAGGATATAGAGGAATCAGGAGTCAAAATGACAAACAAGAAGCTGCATCCCACAATCTTATATTCTACCATGTGTGTGTTGTACTTAATTTCGCTGATTCTAAAATAAGAATATTAAATTCCAAATATTTTTTCTTTTTTTCTTTTTTTTTGTTTTTTTCAGTAGGTTTGGCATTGAATTGAAGCCTGAATATTTCACAGCATGAAGAGAGAAATCAGGTAAACGAGGAAAAATGGGAAAAATCATGACACGTAGTATATTTATTATGAGAAATAGGAACTTCAACAATGTGCTGTTTAAACACAACAGGAACAAAATAAGACTCAAATAAGTTTAAATTACTGTCATACTGGATGACATCCTGTTCTTCAGATATGTCAACTGCAGCACTCAGCTTGGTGTCCTCTGCAAATGTGCTGAGGCTGCACTCAATCCCTCCATCTGTGTCATTAATGAAGAAATTAAATAACACTGGACCAAATACAGACCCCTGCGGGACACCATTTGTCACTGACGTCCATCAGGATGCTGAGCCACTGACCACTACTCAGGATGCAACTGTCCAACCACTTTCTTATTCAACAGTCCACTCATCAAATCCATCTTTTTCCAATTTAAAGACAAAGATGTCGATGAAGTTTGTGTCAAAAGATTTACAGAAGTCCAGATAAATGACATCTGTAGCCCTTCCCTTGTCCCTTGATGGAGTCACTCCACAATACAAGGCCACAGGTTTGGTGAGGCAGGACTTGCCCTCGGTGAAGCTGTGCTGGCTGTCTCGAACCACCTCCTTGTCCTCCCTATGCCTTAGCACAGCTTCTAGAAGGATCTGTTTCATGACCTTCCCGGGCACAGAGCAGAGGCTGACAGGTCAGTAGATCCCAGAACCCTCCTTTCTCTCCTTTTCAAAGATGGGTGCATCTTTATGTATCATTGTTTTGTATCATTTATGTGTCATTATTTTTCAGTCACCTGGGTCAACACCTGGCTGCCAAGACTTTAAAAATATCATTAAATGTGGCTTGGCACTGCATCAGACAGGACTCTGTGATGCATCTCTTTGGATCCATAGGCTTATACACATTCATGTTCTTCAGGTGGTCAGGAATCTGATATTTACTTCCAGTGGGAAGCAGGTCACTCCCCAGTCTCCATACTGCTGTACATCCATTCAAGACATGAGGGAAGAGAGATTGCCAATGAAGACTGAGGCAAAAAAGTTGTTCAGCCTTCTCCTCATCTCTTGTTACCAGTTTTACAGCATTGTTTATTGTGGAGGCTAAATTTTCTTTGACTTTCCTTTTCTGGTTAACATACCTGCAGAATCCCTTCCTGTTATTCTCTGTGTCTCTTCCCAGGTTCAGTGCCATCTTCCCCTTGCCTTCCTCAACACATCCCTACACAAACAAACTTAATTTCTATACTCTTCCCAGGCTGCCTGTCCTTGTGTCCACTGTCTGTGCACTTGCTTCTTTCTCTTTATTTTGACCAGCAGCTCCCTACTCAGCCATGACAGTCTTGCCTCTCTTGTCCAATTTCTTGCTCCTGGGGATTGTTATCTCTTGTAATCTATGGAAGGCTTCCTCAAAGGTCTGCCAGCTCTGTTACCCTCCCTTGTCCCCGAGGGCAGTCTGCCAGGGGATCCTATTGACTATCTCCTTGAAGAGCTGGGAGTTTGCTTTCCTAAAGGTCAAAGGATCTGGAAGACAGGCAAGGGTCTGAAAATGCAATGCCTCCAGTTACAGGAGACTGCAAGTGTGCTGCAGTGTGACCTGCACACTTCAGAGTCACTGGCAAAGGGCCCTCAGTAATGACCACATGAAAAATTCCTCAGAAACATCTTTTCTAACATAACTCAGTTGCCATGCTGAAATAGTCAATATCACTTTAAAGCACAGCACTATCTAAAAAGGTCACTTTCCACTGTCTCACTGATATTATGTTCCTTCACATTGTTGCTGGTTGCAGGATACTGTTATCCATCTAATGAAGTGTGACATAAGTGGCTTTTTGCTTGGTTAGGTTTGTTCATTTTGGTTTTTGGTGGTTGTTTTGTTGGTTCTTTTTTCTTTTCTTTTTTTTTTTTTTTAGGTTATGTGAATATGAATGTGGCTATATAAAAATTAACATAGTTCGGATTAACATCTTCCTCCTAATAATTAAGAGTGATCAGTTTCTGGATTTGTATATACTGTTATTTATCACTACATTAACTTCTGCTATCATACAAGTGATTGGAGATTTATATTCATGGTAATTTTTAAAAAAAATATTTTCAGTAGAAGAAATATTCCAGTAATCTGGACCTCAATTTTACTTTAACTTAATTGACCTGTAGAGTATCTCTGCATTAATCCAAATCACTGGACAGTATTCAAACAAATTTTCCAGTGTTCGAGCAACAGGTTCAGATTTGTCACTCTGTACTCCATTCTCTTCCCCAACATCCTCTATGTAATCATAACTTAGCAATAAACTTCTTTCCTTATTATCTTTGCAAATTCATCTCTCAGTCCAGTCTAATTTGACTATCAACAATTGTAGGATCTTTAAGATATCTTTCTCGCATCCATTGAATCTTATCATTAATGGTTTTCACAGCAATGCAGTATAAGCTAAATTTGCTAAGTAGAATGGGGTTCATTTTTCAAACAGATCTCAGTGGGGATACTGTGTCTCCATAACTGACAACTGAAAAGGCAATGAAGCAGAACTTTAAACAAGTGCCATGTTTGGCCTTGCTCTATATTACTAACAATAACAACAGAGGAGCTTGCTGTATTTCAGTGGGGTTATTTGTGGAGTGAGCTGCTGTCAATGTAATGGCAGCAGTGTCAAATTCATGGACTATGTTTACACAGCGCTACATTGTTATGTTAAATGCAGTGAAGTCCCATCAAGATTGCTTTTATAGGAGAATGCAGAATGAAGTATCCTCCAAAGTGAAAGTATGTTTAAATTAATCTTTTTGATCTCTTACAACAGCCCAGCACAGGATCTGAAACGGAAGAAATTCCATTTCCAGGCTGCCAGTTCAGCCCATGTACAGGTAGATATCTCTCTGCCGGTCTCACCCTAGTTTTGATACAGCTGTTTGGCATTAGTGAGTCTGTTGGAAGTGACATTGTCACAAAAACATAATGGGATTTTAATCTATTCTCATCTCCTTCTGGTTATCCATCTAGCTTATGTTCTGGCATTGCTTTCAGAAGGGGACCCACAATAGTGTGAGCAGTGCTGTCATGGCCAGGATGGCCTGCTCCGCATTATCCAGTTTGTGCAAGGACAGCGGGATGCTGTCCCAAGCACAGAAGCTACCACATTACTATACAACGCTGTAGAGTTGACTGATCACTGCATCCAGGAGGGAATGCAGAATGCCATTTTCTCATCTATAACCTTTATACTCTGAAAGTTAAGAGTCTTCCCAAAGAGTACCATATTAAGAGCAGAAATATTTCTAAAAAGAGAAACCAAATCAAACCAAACTCCTTTGTTTATAAAATATCTAAACCAAAAACCATTCATTGATACAACTTAATGAACTTCATAGCTCTTTATAAAGAAACTATGACTATAGAGCAAACCTCATGAACAATCCCAAAACATACATCCTTTCAAGACTTTCTGCCTCACAAACACACACACATATACACACACAAAAAAAAGGACATTTGTGTATACAAAGCGTGTCCTTTCTAACTCAGGCCTTTTGAAATTACTCAATTCACAGCTAGAGAATATTTCCATACAGACCACATTTGATTAATGAGGCCAGCTCACATTAGTCACAGTTCTTTCAAGAAAAACTTTGATGCAGGCCATCTGTTGGAGTCTAGTAAGACTATACGCACATGCAGGCTAAAGCATTAAGCAAAGTATCCAAAGAGAGATTAAGAACACAAAAACAGGCTGTGTTCTGAATTAGTTCCTCTAATCTGCTAAAAAGTGATTTGACATCAATAAAAGCAAAACCAGGGCGATTTGTTCTCCACTGCTTCTCAGATAAACTTTAAATTCAGATCCTGCATTTTTTTCCAGATATTCAATCAAATGGACCCATTGTCCATTCTTTTTCTCTTCTTCTTTTTTTTCTTCTTTTTTTTTTTTTTTTTTTTTAAGTAAACCATTAAAGGCATGCTGTCTCTATTAAAAAAAGACTGGAAATCCCCAGCTTCATGGTTTTAATTTCCTTCCAAGTTAATAAAAGTGAAGGCGGATGTGAACTGCCACATGCTGGATAGAAGTCACCTTCCTGCCTTCCTGTCATGATCCAGATAACAATCTTCAGGTTCTTCTGAACCCTGGCAATTTGACTGTCATAATGAGAAGCTTGTCCATCTTGGTCTGCTATAAGCATTTAGAAAAAGTATGCCATGCCTGGCAGCTTGTGGAGTGTGGGGAGGAGAATGGACAAATGAACTTTTTATATGGACCGAGTTCTGTGATTTTTTCTGTCGGACCTTCTGTAAGACAGACTTACAGAACTCCACCAGCAGTCAGCAGTGCACGTTTTATGTGGTTGTCCAGGAGGGAGATCAAAAAAACAGAGTTTTCATTCTTTGGTACACAACAGGTGGAACGAAACCAGTAATCTGGAAGGCACTCTTACAGCTTATGCAAAATTTGATTAAAGAATCTGGCTGTGAGAGTACTTCTGTACAAAGTATAAAATCAGAGAGTGAACACATATTGGATTTTTCCCTTTCAGTCCCCAAACGTTCTGCAAGTAACTTATGACTTTTCATTTGGAACCACCCTGAGTATTCCTATCAAAACTTCTGCCATAATCAGGTCATTTCTGAACAATGTATTGTGAGTGTTGTTTTGAAATGCCAAATAAATAGTTTGGTTGTGAATATACATAGAAGCCACAGGGGCAAGGTTCTGTTCTATATAAAACCTACTTGCTCTAGAAATCAAACTCATAAATTTCTGTGAGCATTTCTCAACTGCTGAAAATTCTGATTAGTGCAATATTTTGGACAAGAAGTATGAAATTAATATGAATGTGCTGAACAGATTTTCCATGTAAATTTTGATCATTACTCTTGTATGGCATCATTTCTGTATCATATGATCATAATTTACTGTGGAAATGCTTCTTTTTTTTCTTTTTTTCCCTCAGCTGTTAGTGCCTACAATAAAATGAACTCGAGCTTGGTTGTCATCCTTGACATTTTTTGTTCAAATAAAAACCAACACCTTAAACCTCCTTCAGGTTGTATTTGTTACATGGAACAGCTGGTGGAAGAAAAGGAGAAGTTGGTTGGAGAGATACAGTGTCTAGAAGAGGGCTGAAGAATTATGTATTATGTGTAAGATTTCCCAAAGTTTTTAAGGTAATATCTCACGGAAACCACATAGCAATAATCAAACTTGAAGGGAGATAAAAAGAAAAACAACATGAAAAAACTATCTAAGCAACAGCTGTGGCTTGGGTAGCCAGGAGGATTTAGATCTATAAAGGTTACAAATCCTTTAAACAAATGGAGGGCATACCTTGTCAGCTGTATAAATACACCCACTTTTTCTGCCTGTTTCTTCCACACAGAAGTTAATTCTTTTTATATATCTTGCATCTTCATAAAACAAAATACTGTGTATTACTTCTTTTATTTAATTATTTTTCTTTCTCCTTGGGCATCTACTGACACACTCTTGTTGAGGAGGGCAACAAGAGACAAAAGTACTGAACTTGACACAATTAGTTAGCATAAGATTCTTAATTATTTCTCCAACATGCTTGGCAACATTGGAAATGAACTAAGGCTGATTCAGAGAGGAGACTTTATCTGGATATATTACACCACTGCACCATCTCAGATACAGAAGTAAATTCTTAGTATCTCCACTGCATTTCAAAAGCAAGCAAATACCTTGTGGCCAAGAACACCAAGGGGTCAATGCAGACACCTGTTTCTATTTTATGCCAGAAAGAGAATATTAAATGTGATCCCTGCTGCTGAAATGAACTGTACTCCTCTCTGCTCATGATATATTCCTAAAGAAGGAGCAGCTATAGTTTTTCTTTTCTCCTTGCCTACTCCATACCGTGTTAAATGCTGTATACTCCTATACAGTCATTTATCAATCCTAATCCTGATCTTGGTGAATTTCCCAAGCTCCTCTGGCATCTACTTTCCCAAGACCAAGTTTACAATGTATTCAGATAAGAATGGGCTGGTTCAGAGAGTTCGGGTAGTTTTGTAAATTCTCTACAAAGCTATAAATCATATTCCTTGATAACAGTCAGAGTCACAGTATGCTTGATAACAGGAGAGACACAGTATGCCTTTCCTTATTAATATTTCCCATGTGGCAAGACAAATTTTCATACTCTACAACAGAAATACACAGGTGATTTGCACCTCCTGGGTGCTTTTATTTGGTCATCTCACTTCTTGCCTAAATGGCTTTGAGCAGATGCCTGAATGACAGTATCATATTTCAGGCACCAGCAACAGACATTCAATGGTCTCAAACACACTTCAGCCTTAGAGTCATCTTTTATGGAATGAAGTTTAGAATCACCTTCAGCTTCTCATTCATTGCATTGTTCATTATCAGTTAGACAGAAATTTATGTAATTGTGTGCCCGGAAAAATATCTCCAAATGTATTCCAGCTGATTTGGAGCATCTGCTTTCTTCTAAAATGACCATTTTTGTTCTATAGCACTGATGCTTTGCAAATCCTTTTCCACTCTCTCTGTAATAATATAGTCCATGTATTTGAGATATTGTGTTAGACTATGGCCTTGAAACTCTATGTCTCTATTGGGAAATAATGACCTTGGTGATGGTAGAATATTTTATCCAATAACAATACTACTAGTGTTTACCACCATTGTGTGCTCACCATGACTTGGTTTGGCTTTTACAAATCTTCAGCACTGTTATAATGAACTCCAAGTATCTTATCTAGCTTAGAATATATTATGTTTTTGTATTAAATTGCCTCTGCCAGAGAGCCATCTATTCACAATAAGTAATGTAATTCAGTAATTGTTAGATCTTACTCTCCTTCAGGCTATTGTTTCTTCCACTGACCTGTCAGGGAAAAATAATCAGAAAACTAACTAGTTGACAATTCTCTCAATAAAAATGTTTGCAGTGGTGGAAGCCACTGGTGAAACAATTTGATGAAAATGCCTTATTGGCAACCAATCTCTGTGTGGGACTATTGTACTGGAGACACTGCTAGTTACTTGTATAATTTAAATTAACATCAGAAACAGGGTAATGCACAGAGGAAAGAAAAACCTCTTTCCACGTGCTTTCATAACAAACACATTGTAGTGAAAACTAAGGCTATAATATCTAAAATGACGTTGTCTTCATCATTATTTCCTTTGGGAATGATCAATGTACATAATAGTTCCTAGAATGTTTTAATTTGGTCATAAATGCCCATGGAACTATGCAGATTCATGAAAAATCAAGATATGGTACTGTAGAGTGTTCATTTATGAAGCACGCAGATTATACATATATATTCTCCTGGTATTTCCTTTAGAACAGAACATACCATAATACAAAGAAATTGTGCAATCAGAGAGGCAATATGTGTTTGCTGAAAAACAAAACATGCACAAGTAGAAACACAGGTTTTTTAACAAGGATCTAAAAATTCTTTGCATGAAGGGACTGGGAATAAGTAAGAGTCAGAATGCATTGTCTGTTTCCAATCAAATAGACACAGAATTGGAAGGAAGCGCTAGAAGCTGATGTCATTGTGAAAAGTGAATAAGCCTCATCTGTGTACTCAGGGTTATTCTTGGGCTGTAATTCGCTGTTCCTACCTGTCTGTCCTTTTTTCTCTTTGGAACATTAACACGGAGTATTGATGAAAGATGTGAAAAAATTCATCTTTCATTTCATCCCACTAATTCAGTTTGCCATATGAAGTAAAAGTGTATTTGGGGTGAAAAAAAATGTACCCTCTCATTAAAGGTTTAAGATCATCTTTCATGGTAATTCAGAAAGAGGCAATGAAATCCAGCTAAAATTATGTAACCAATGGAAGGTCGAAATCAGAAGAAAAATATCTTCTCAGAAAAAGTAAAGACAGAACCTGTTAGGGTAAATCTTAAATTCATAATAATCCTTTCCATTTACACTTTTTGTTTCCATGGGTTCTTAAAAGGAAACTGTTTGCATTATGCAAGCACAGCAATTAGACCCTTTTATGTCACTGAAAACAATGATGCCTATATAATCAAGGTTATTATAAGCTAAACTACAAGTATGAGTAACAGTGTCCCTGAATCTCACTGGAATGCGTACTCAGCTGCCTTTTCTGCAGTAAAAAATAGGATGTAAAGGGAAGAATCTACAATAAGTGGGTAGATTTAAACTACAGTTTAGTCTTCAAAAAATCTAATGACCTTTGGGAAATGTTGCAAGACTGATCTCTTTCTGCAGGCATTTCCTCATTCATAAATCTATTTTAATTATGGTCCATGGGCAAAAGTGCAAACTTGGCCTTGATCCACAGCCGTGCTCACTGCTGTCACTTTGGGAGGTTCATGGAAAGATCAAGGATAGTAACTGTAGCAACTAAATATTTAGTCATTATTATTCCTTCAGTACCCTATGGTTACACTCAGCATTATTAATAAGTGAATGTACTCACATTGTTAGCTTACCGTTTCTACTCCTTTTTCTCTCAATACCTCTTTTTCTTTCTCCTTAGGGAACTTTGCCTCTTCCTCTTTAGGAAACTGCCCTTTATTATTCTTTATTAGATTTTTTTAGTATCATGGGTGAAAACTATATTGCTAACCAGGTCTGAAGCAGAATTATTGTAATTTCTTAATACTGAAAATGAAATGCCATTAATTGGTCTGGTTCTTTTTTGGAATAAACAACATATAATAACAATTCACCATTTTGTGAATGTACCATTTTGTGAATGTACCATTTTGTAAGACTTTCTACAGACAAAAGTTGATAGTGTTATATTGTTAAATTCCACATAATAGTTTTTATGTGGAATAAATTATCTATTGAACATAATGGTTTGGAACATACTATTTTCTTAAATAAATGACAAATCTGTATGTATATAGCGGGCTACATAAATATGTCGCATATTTTTGCCTGATAAAAATAAGGATTTTAACAATACTATTTCCAAAAGTTTTAAAAGATTTTGTGAATAAGTGATCTTTATCCTTCCCAACTGCGGGAACCTTAACAAAGGCAAGTGCCACATTTTGTGATTTAGCATCTCTGGATGTACATTCAGACTGCAGAACGACAGGCTGAAGAGAAGCACTGAGGAAAGGCAACTGGGGGTCCGGGCTGACAGCAAGTTGAATATGAATCAACAGGGACTGACAGCCAGAAGTGCAACAGGTAGCCCCAGGCAGCCAACCCTGTCCTGGACTGCATCAGACACAGCATCACCAAACAGCTGAAGGAGGTGATTGTCTCACTCTGCTCTGAGCCTCTTGAGGTACTGCCTTACCTCACGTCCCATGTACAGTTTTGCCTATCACAACATAAGAAGGACATTAAGCTATTAGAGAGCATCCAAAAGAGGGCTGTAAAAATGATGAAGAGCCTTGGGGTGAAGCAATATGAGGAGTGGCTTCTTCTGTTCAGTCTGGAAAAGAGACTGAGGGGAGACCTCATTGCAGTCACAACTTCCTCCTCATGAGGGGAAGAGGAGAGACAGGCACCGATCTCTTCTCTGGGTGACAGTGACAGGATCCGAGGGAATGGCCTGAAGCTGAGTCAAGGGAGGTTTAGTTTGGATATTAGAAAAAGCTTTCTCACCCAGAGGTTTGCTGGGCACTGGAACAGGCTCCCCAGGGAAGTGGTCACAACACCAGCCTGACAGAGCTCAAGAAGCATTTGGACAATGCTCTCAGGCACATGGTATGGCTTTTGGGGTTGTGCTGTGCAGGGCCAGGAGCTGGACTTCGACGATCCTTGGGGGTCCCTTCTAACTCAGGATATCCTACAATTTATCACCACTAATGTTTTAATTCACCTGACTTCAGCCAATGGGGCCAAGAATCAGTCACTTTGAAGGCTAATGTGACTGTACAAGTTGAGGAGGAGATAAAAGATAGCCCATGAGCTATCTTATATTTAAGCCTTTTGGATACTCTTGAGAGATAGTTAGAAATTTGTTTGAAGCTACATCTCTGTGTCTAATTACATCCTTTTGCTAAAATCCCTTTCTCAGTACAGGCTTACTGATCTTATTCCTTCCCAACTGCAGGAGCTTTAACAAAGGCAAGTGCCACATTCTGTGATTTAGCATCCCTGGATGTACATTCAGACCGCATTTCTTGACCGATGCCTTGGCATTACTACACTCCTTTATTTGAAGCTCAGGTCACAAACTGCTTTAATCTCCAGTAACTGCTTGTATTTTTTTTGTAAATCATCCTCAAAGTCCTTATCAACATAATTTTAATTCGATCTTTACAATCTTTATTCTAGAAACAAAATTTTTTAAAAAGATACTAAAAAATGCTTTTTAAGTATGAGTAACAATAAAGTAATCCATAAATCAAATTAAATAAAAAAATAAACAATTATTCTCATTGCTGTCTCAGTGGGTTGCTTTTCCTGGGAGCCAACAATCAATAGGGACAGAGATTTATCTCTAGAAGTACTACTGTGAAAGTAAATAATTTTGGACGGGTAGCATAATGAACTCATGTAGACACCTTGATGATGCTTATGTGTTCAGGAGGGTCTATGAAAAGTTTTTTTCTATGAAGAATTCTTAGTTTATGTAGCTAAATCTACTTACATGGCATTTTAGAACAAAATTAGTGGACTGTTTTCCTTGTGTATCATACTTTTGCAAATCTAAAAGCAGGCACTCCTCATTTTTTTCCAAATAAAGCAAATTGAAATCCAGCGGGAACAGCCTGAAACTTTTCAGTTTGTTTGCTTTTCATGAAAACTGTTGCCCTTAGACACAAGAGTTAAGAAATAAAGGAATATTCCAGCAGTAAAATTCTTTTCATCTTACAATTTCATAAAGTTATTTCATGTTCACGTTATTTGATGAACATCCATCAACCATTTTCCAAAATTAATTATTTTGGTTTGACAGAAGGGGAAAGGAGAAAAAATACTACTAAATTACAGGAACATGAAGCTTTTCCAACTAAAAGTCTGTTCAAGTCTGTTATAACGGTAGGTATCAGACAGAAAAAGAATAATGAATTTGAATAAATATTTATGTATTCTATAACAGCTTTTTGGCTTGTATTTCTTCATGTACCTTACAGACAAGTTAAGAAAACAACCATAAGCCATAAATAAGACATTAAATGAACACTGTGACTATCTTCCTACTCTATTACTGTTCTCCAGACTAGTAATAATTTCTGTTCTTGGTTTGTGTTTATACTGGGTTTGGTTGGGTAGAGATGGAGCCCTGTTTTCCTGGGGGTGGCTGACCACCTGCCTGCCCAGGGAAAGTTGTGAATGAATTCCTTGTTTTTCTTTGCTTGCATATGTGCCTTTTTCTTTCCCTATTAAATTGTCTTTATCTCAACCCACAAGTTTGTCACTTTTACCCTGCTGTTCCTCTGTCACAGTCCCACCATAATGGGAGAGTGAGAGAGCAGCTCTGTGGGGCTGATCTGTTGGCTGGGATTAAACCTTGAAAGTTTTATAAAGCTTTTTGTGGGTTTTTTTGTTTGTTTGTTTGTTTTTTCTTTTGGGTTTTTTGTTTTTTGGGTTTTTTTTGGTGCAGTATGCTTCTGTAAATAATGTGAAAAAGAAAAACAACAGTGAAAATTAACAACATTTAAGGTATGTGAAAGTAGGAATGCAAAATTATGTACATTGGAGATTGAATTAATTTCTATTCCTTTTTACCAAGATAGGGCTGTATCATCATAATTAGTTAGTTCTATTGTGGTACTCAGAGATATTTAAAATTCATTCTAAGACTCCTTGCCTGTAGAGCCTAAAGTAAATTATGTCTTATCTCTTAACTTTATATCTTCTTCTTCAGTCTCCTATTTGATGCCTTACTTTTACTTAACCTTAGATTAAGATCTAAGTAGAACTCTACTTCTTTCTAAACTTCCTTTTAAATCTTGTGAAGAGTCCCAGCCCTTCTAGCTCCAGCTTTTGTATCATAGGTTGCCATAGTTTCATGAATTACGCCTTTGAGTCCTTTTTATGACTTTCCAGATAATATACTTAATCCAGAAGAAAATTAAAACACATTTTAAATGTTGCATTGCTTAAGCAGTTTGTGTGTTTTATCCATTTTGTCAGGAAGCAAGGATCAATCACTAGCTTGCATTTGTCAGTACCTTGTATAAGCATATGTTTAGTACCTGTATTTTTATATTTGATTATTTCAATTAATTATTATTTGAATAACATTACTTCAGCAAAAGGCTGTTCTCTGGTAACTTTTTAATTATAGATCTTCTATAGATCTTCTGTTACTCAGTCTGAAATGTAACACCTTCTTTGAAGAAAATTGGAACTATTCCTGATGTACACAACTGTTGAATATGAACCAATATGTCAAAAAAATCACAGTATCATGAGTTAATGGGACCAATACTCCATTCATTCTTATGGTGAATGTAACACTCAATTTAATATTCGTAAGGGTGGAAATACTGACTTCCAGAATTTTTTGTTTGCTCTTGCAAACACATGGTAAAATCATCTTGCAATATCTCAATACCTTTTCCTGTTAGAGATTGCATGAAAAAGGTGATATTGATAAGGTTCCGCTGTTCTGAACACTCAGATATACCTTCCAGATGGTTGTGTGAAAATTACATACACAATATAGGTGTCAGCGCCAAAAATATTCCTTGCAAGATACACCAATTTAAATCCATTTTCCTACATTACAACTTTTAGATTGTATGTACTTCCTAATTTTTTTACTCTATTTTTGAATTATAAAAAACCATGACAAATTGCATTGCACCTCATAACTTTCTGTCCCATCAGGAAGATTGAAACAAGAAATCCAATTTTCTTAAATTCTTCCCATTAACTACAAGAAATGTTCATTAGATTATTTTTTTGAATTTCCTAGGCTTTCCTGATAACATTTAATCATATGACATGCAAGCAGTTTGTGTACTTACATTTTGTTTATGAGTTTTTCTCATTCTTGCTAATGCTCTCATTTTAATAACAAGAAGATTTTGATTCCCACTCAGTGAATTCACTCTTTCCTTTGCCTAATCTGCATATGAGAGATTAAAGGGATTTCTTTGAAATGACGACAAAGAGAACATAATATTCCATACCTAAAGACTAAGGATTAAAGAAATGTGCTAATTCCATTTCAGAAAAAAAAAAAAAAGACATTTTCCTGCTCTTGTATGTGTATGTCTCAGCATAACTATCTCCAATAGTGACTCAGTGTGTTTCCTGTATTAGGCCAAATCATTATTTTTACTGAAAAACAGATTTTTCATTAACAACAAAAGTTAAATATTTTCATATAAATCATTGCTTTAAATCATAGGAGATAGAGTGTGGCTGGACTGAACAGATTTTAAAAAGCATATACAATTTGCTGTGCACTTTGAAAATTCAACCCCTGTTGGGGACAGAATCTAAAAATCTCTAAGTTCATTCATTTCTATCTCTTGTCCAAAGCCAGCCACTACATAATACAGAAGGCTAGTGCTATGAACTATCATTTAACACTCCTAATTGCTCTAAGTCAGTCCATCAAAGTTGATATGTTTCTTCAAAAACATGATGGTTTTGCAAATACGTAGGTCTCACTTTAGAGCAAAGACTCATTTTTCATCTATTGATAATTGTCTACAATTTATGTAGAAGTATTTTCAAGTTTTCCTCTTATTTTATGAAAAGATTTTTTTTTTTTAAGACAAAATTGAGATAAGCATGATGGTCAGTTTCAATGTTATCATTCAAGACCAAGTAGATTTCCTTAGGATGAAATAAATTATCTTGTATCAAAAAACTTCCAAATACTCTTCTACTACTTCATCTAATACTGCCGTAAATTTAGTGTTGCTTTCTGTGTCACTTGGAAGTGACAGTGTAGTAGCACAAGGTAAGAAAGGCTAAGAACAAAGAACTGATCAAGCAAGCAATAAAGAGGCAACCTGCTGAACATCTGTAGGATTCACACATGAAATGTGACCAGACCACCAGTTCCAGTTACTTTCATTTCACATTGAAATCTCACCCATTTTGACAAATGCAGTCCAGTTTCTAAAAATGTTTCTGTTCATTATTTATGTAGGCAGCTTATGGTGATAGTTTCTGTTGCCTCCCAGGTCTAGAATTCAGGTTATTCATTTGTTTAAGAAAAAAGGGAAAGTGAGGCTGGTCGCCACCTAGACAAACCTCATCAGGCTGTGTGGGTCCTAGCAGCCCATGTCTGCTTCAGCAGCAAAAACAGCAAAGGTAGTGTGCCATGCTCTCTTCACTTTCTGGCCCAAAACATCACATTTTGTTTCCTGAAGTGAGAAGTTTCATAGCTCGTCCCCTCGATCTGTAAGCTGGATATGGGTATCCCTTTAATGTCAGTTTAAATTAATGGAATTAGCACAGGCACCTTCTATAGTTATTGCTTAAAGTAACCACAGGCTTTCACTGACTGTTCTTGGTGTTTGATTTGTAAACATTTGAAAATATTAGTCCTTAAATCTTTAATTAAAATGTCTGGCTAAAGGTTATATGAACATACATTTTTGTCCATATAAAAACATGTAAAATTCATGAAGATTCTTGTCTGTCAATGAACGTAAAATGTACATTTGTCACAGAGTTAATATCAGGAATACTTATATAACTGCTGGTGTCCCATTCCTTGAGCTATAGAGGCATCCAAATTTATAATTTAATTTTCCTTATCCTAAAAAGTAAATACATGGAATTATCATTTTTATTTTCTGATGTAGGGACAATTCAAAGTAAACGCAATTTTAATTGCAGTAAGTTTTTAAAAGTATTAAGAAAGTGGTTATCTTTTTTAGTTTTTAGTTTTTATTTTTAAAAATAAAACCAGGAAAATATATATGCAAATGTATTAGTATAAAAATACATTTTTCATCCATTGTTTCAGGTCCCTGATAAATAAAACAAATTCCAAAGGTCATTCTGTTTGTGTAGCGAAGTCTACACTGTAGATTAAATTTCAGTTGTTACTGATAATGCCCAGGAAGAAATGGGTAGAACCACCAGAGGTAAATTAAAAATATCCTGTAGCATCAAGACCAGTTAATAAAATTTCTGTCCTGCTGGTGTACTTCTGAAACAAATGGACAGAAGTATGGAATTACCTTAAAGACCTCTCAGCAAAGTTTCATAGTAAGCTGTCAGAGCACACAACACGGTGTATCAGAAGATGGGAAAAGAAGGATCAAGGGACACATGAGAAGCAAGAATTATAAGAGCTATTAATCTCATTTTCAATCATAGTGACTCAGTAGTTGTTGATTTCCACTGTTCTGTATTTTTAAAGTCTTTTTATGATCCAGAATTAATTCAGAAAAAAAGCAAGTTCTAATGGGTAAAACACCCAACCAAACTTTCACGCCATTACATCGTGTAAGGTGTGCACTGGAGAGAATTTATGGCAGCCCTTTTCCATAGAAGGGAAAGATGGGGAGGGACCCTTTATCAGGGATTGTAGTAAGAGGATGAAGGGTATCTATTTTAAATGGGAACAGGGTAGATCTAGATTAGATTTTAGGAAGGAATTCTTTATTGAGACACTGGAACTGGTTGTCCAGAGAAGTTGTGGGTGCCTCATCCATGGAAGTGTTCAAGATAAGGTTGGATGGGGCTTTGAGCAACCTGATATATTGGAAGGTGTCCCTGCCCATGGCAGGGGCCTGGAACTAGTTGATCTTTAATGTTCCTTCCAGCGCAAACCATTCTATGATTTTGTGTTTGATTTATCTTACGTCCATCTCCTAGGTACGCCAGGGAAAATAGAAATGTGTTTGGGCTAAAGAAAATACCAGTCTTGGTTACTCCATCTCTTACTCATATCCTTATCACTGGTCAACTGACAGTTTGTAAATAGATGAAAATAATACACTTTGGTTCTCCTTTACACTGAAATTTGCCATGACCTTAAAGTGCATCAGAATTTTACTCAAAATCATTGTTTTTAGCAACTAAAATTTACTCTTCACATGTACTTTGCAGGGTTCTTGTCTGAGTCTTGCAGATGATGCTCCAATATTTCTGCCATCTCACTTCAAAGCATAACAAAGAAACATTAAAAAAGTCAGCTTCTCACTGAAAGCAAGCCTGAGACTTTTTAACAGAAAAGGCTTTATTTGGCTTTCTACCAGCTTTCCATTGTCTAACTTGCCATGGCAATCAGAGGTAAATTAGTGGCTCTCTGAGAAAAAGAAACCTACTGCATATTTTTCTTAAGGCCTCCTCTGTTACATGTGAGCTAAAGATTGGAGTCTGGATGATAAAACTATTTCTCCAAATCCCTAAGATATTTCTGTGCAAAAGTCTCCTTACTTAATGTAAATAATTACTTTCCACCCTTCTCCTCCCTTTCCCTCTCCCCCCACTCTTCCTTTCTCTCCTCTACCTTCCCACCCCTTCTGTAGATCAACTTAAATGGCTAGGCAGGATTGAAACTGCCTCCTAAGGACTTGAGGTCAAGTTCAAGCTCGATTCCTTTATGGTTTGGACTAATACACTAAATGAATTTTAAAAATGGAACCCTGTCGTAATAATATGAAGTGCAAAATGCGCTGTGTTCTGTAAGCCTACTTTGCATGTGTTGCTGTGAATCTTGTAGCAACTTATATCTAGACTAGTAAGAAATACGATTACAGTAAAGATTCTACTGTCCATTAAACAAGCAGAAACCAAATAGATGGACAATATCATGTGTTACATAGCTTAGCTTCTGGTACGGATATAAAGCTGCCTAAAGATAGAAGATTGAACCAGTAGTATGTCTTTTAGTTTTTGTGACTATCGTCTACATTAAATATTATACCACTGAAACTTTATCGGACACACAGAAAAGCTCAGAACTTAGTAAAGTATGTCGGACCAAGTACAACCTATCCCAACTTGCTTCGTATTAGGTTATGAGGAACATGTACTAATAGAAAGTTAGCCATGACCTGTATCCTCCAAGATTTTTCTTGATGTTCACAGGGTCTTTTATCAGCAGGGTCGTAAGTGTATGAAATGGATAAAAGTTAATTTCTCCATGTATTTTGCAGAAGAAAAAGAAATATAAAGTTTGTTTAGTAAAGAAACTTTGCTCTCACTGGGAATGTCCCCAGCAGGGTGATTGCAGTTGTTTGCTTCCTTAAATAATGGATCTTTGTGATTTCTAACCAAATGATTTTGTCAAATTCTGATGCATAAATTAATTTCTTATTAAAATTTATCTTTTCCTGTGGCTAGAAGTTGGGTGTCCTGTATCCATAATGACAGAAAACAACATGTCTGATCAACCATTTCAGAATTCAAGACTTTAAGAAAGCCTCACAAAAGCCACGCACAACAAGGAGCACTTAGCACTCCACTGCCATGTCAATTTGTTACTTTTTTGCTTTTCACTCTGTCCACTTACAGACTGACAAGCCAGTTTAAACAGACACAGGTGTACACTGCTTCTTGGCTTGGATAAACAGTCTGCATGATCTATCAAACATCATCATTCTGACAGAAGTTAGGACCATAAAACTAACCTGGTAAACAAACAAAACACAGGTAAAACCACAGCAATCCTGAAGTAGTAAGGAAAAGCACTTCACAAGATTACAAGCCTGAAATTCTGAAAAGTTATTAATGTCCTTAGGAAAGAACTGTGAAAAATAAAGCACATACTATTTCATCATGCAATCAGCTGGATAGTTCTTTAAAGAATTATATTTTTATGTTGGCTTTCTAGTGGACTTTCTCCTTGGGAATGAGACACTGCACCTTTTCATTCTAGGAAAGGAAAAAAACTCTTGGAAAATATTTCCCTTCTTTCTTGAGGTGTTTAGTAAAGCTGGAGATACACAACCATTCTCTTCTCTTTTCCTCACCCCCCCTTTTTTTTCTTTTTTTTTCTTTTTTCTTTTTTTTTGTTTGTTTTTTGTTTTTTGTTTAATAAAAATGATAGAGTAAAAAGTGAGTTTCCAGTGTCCAGCAGAGCTGTTTGAGCAAACACAGTTAGCATCTGTAGGTGACCAGCTGAGAGATTAATAAAGCCATCTGAAATAGGAAATTTAAAACCATAGGGTTAGCACTATATGGGTCTCTTACCTACATAAAAGAAACAGGCATATCCATTGGGTTTTACATGGGGGAATGAACAGGGAAATGCTTTAGAGCATAAAGAGTCTTGCTTTCAATGCAGCTGCTGAAATTTTGCAAAGTTGTCATTCTCTGACAACTTGTATGTCTTATCTCTCACAGTTTTTTTGTGCTGTGAGAATGCTGTAATAACAAAGGAAATATTATTAGCTTTATGTTGACTTTCTGCTATAGTTATACATTGTAAGAAAGGAAGAATCTGATAGGAACAAATGTTACTCACAGACTTTTCCAGATGTGGAAAATCCTGTGTGATCCCTTGTTAGTAGGCCCAGCCTCTGCACCTACATTACTTTCACATTGTCCATTCCTTTTTGTAACACAGTAAGACTCTCCTGAGTTGGGGAGGGACATTTCAAACTCCCATTGCTTTATGTAAAATTCCCTGTAGTAATATGCATGAAAACATGTAAAAGTATCTTTTAAATGCAAATGATTCCTTGATTTTAAAAATTTGAATCCAACTTTGTAGATAGAAAATTGTGAAGAGTCATTGTGTGCTCTTTGCACAGCATTCTGCATGTATACTACAAAGCAGTGAACATGTACCAAATGTCAATTATTACAATTGCCATGAGATAGAGAAGAATCAGAAATATTCAAAAGCTAGAAATATCCTGCCCTAAGCTTTCAGTATCATCACAATTTTTATTATGCAAAAAATCCTCTGAATTCAATACAAAGATGATACATTCTTATTTCTCAAGACCCTATAGAATTTAACATAACAATAAAAGATAAACTGTTAGTCATCAATTCCAACCCTAATGAGTTTTAGTGGATCTTCTTTCACAATTTCATTGTCTGAAATCTTAAGTGGACTCAGATAAGAAATCTGGGGTGCTCTTTAAAGCCTATACTTTAATAGTGTTTTTCTCTGAATAACATATCGCTACTCACATAGCTGTGCAAAAGGCTTTACCCTATTGGGATTTTAGGGGTTTCTACACATCATGCTAGTTTTCTATTGGTGGAGACACAGGGTGAGCTATATGGGAGGCCATGTGTAATTGCTGTTGCAGGAGGGTAGATACCTTTTCTTAGAACTAGGAAGAAAGTAGATTTAAGATCAGATCTATTTGCGGGACCTACCTGTGGACGTGTACTGCATAGTGTATGCGAGAAGGAAAATTTGCTATTTTGTGGACAAATGTTGAATGAGATTTGAGATATATCTCTTGTTGAATCCTTGGTATCTCATAGAGGTAAGTTTCAGGGATTTGATAACAAAGTAAAGGAGCTGTCAGTTTTGGTCCTCAGAAATACAAACATAATACATACTTGTATTGTAGAAGGAAACTTGAAGCTAGATGGATATTCTGAACAGCATAAAATTTACTGTCTGTAAGGCTGAAATTGCTGTTATTCTTCACTTATTGATGACTTAGTCATATCTTTTTCTGGAGATATCTGTAGGCCCCAAAACTCTGAAGTCTGATTACTTGGAATTAATCTTGACATTTTCCGCTTTGAATATATGTAGGGTAGTACATATACAAATCACAAAACTTAAGAAAGCTTGCAAAGACTTGGAAAACAAAAACTCTCTATGGGCATTGGTTTCTGTGCATCTTTGTTTTTCAGAAAAAAATCTACATTTTAAAAATTACTGTATTTTTGCTAAATATGATCCAGATTATTGCAGGTGGCAACTCAGAGAGACAGGGAAATGAAGGGCTGTAATTATAGTTATAATTATGCATAATGATATGCAGACTGCTGCCTTAATACACAGATCCCTCATTGTACAAATGGGGCACAAAGCACCTTTGTCTCCTTTGGGACAGGCAGAATTTCATCTTGAATGCATCCTTGGAGAAACACTTAGGAGATATGTAAATAAATACTGGACCATTTATTTGCCAATGTGGACATTATGGTCTTTTTTTCATACTAAAATTAATGCCATAGCATAGTCTCCTTGAGAACATGGCATAACAGGAAGGATAATTTGTCAAGTCCCAAGGTGACTTTTTAGACACTGTTTAAAAAAAAACACCCTGTGCTATAGGGATAAGGAGGTATAATGAGGCAGGGAAGCCAAATGGAACTCATCCCACACAATACAGCGTATTTGATTTAGAAAGTGAGTTTTCACCTTTGCTGTCAGATTCTGCTCACATGAAAACAATGTATTGAATTTTTAGATCTTTTCTCTCTCCTGACTGAATGTTGGAACTTTCGCAGCTTTTTTATCATAAAACACTTTCCTTTGGTGAAGATGAAATGTGTCTACCATTGAGGTTGCAGTGGTTCCAATGCCTGCTCTGGATTAAGGCACATTTGATATCTCATTGGGTGTGCAAAAAACCAGAAGTGTCCTCCTGAAGAGCTCACTATCTCATGTTATTTTTTCAATAAAAAGCACACCATGATTTTAACTGCTAGGGACTCTACATCATCACTTTACAAGGAACTGTGGTTGCTTAAAATGGAGGAAATTCTGGTAGAATTTGCTCATAACTGTTTTTCTCTACAGTTAGTTTGCTCAGGACCATATTTCCCAATAGGCTAATAAAGGAGATTGTGCCTTGATGTACCAGGTATAAATATAATGTGGAGAACATGGGACATCTTTATAACAACTGTAACTACCCCTTGTTTGACCACATGCTTCCTGAAATATTCCATCCTCCTAGGTAAAGAAGCAAAATTATCACCTCCCCTTCATCAGAGGTGATGAACCTCACAAACTTTAATCAAGATTCATTGGAACTAAGGGAGACTTTTCACTATGCAAAGTGGCTCACAAAGTCAATAACCCCTGCATGCTGAGTGTGATTGCACATGTCACATCTGATTGGCAGTGCCTAGGGTAAGATTTTACCTATAAGGGATAGCAGTGAGCTCAGACAGAATGAAAAATAAAATATACTTCCATTAAAAATCCAATAGAATCTCAGTAAACTATCTGGAAAATCTCATCTTATAGCCTTTAGACTTTTAGACAGTGTGGCATCTTCAAATGAAGATCCAACTGCCATGAGCTTTAAAAAAATATAGCTGTTAAAGGACACATACCAAGAAGGTTGAAATGGAAAAGACATCATACTCATTATTAAAAAGAAAGAGAAAAGTATTTTAGTCAGCAGAGACAGAAAGAACCCTTTCTTATATTCACAGAGCTGTACATATTGTCGTAGTGGCAAATTTTAAAAAAACTAATCTTATCTGGCTTAATTTAATTTCATGATTGCTGATGTGTTTCATTCTTACTGCACCTTTCTCATGTGTTGTCACCTATGTGAGCTGAAAGGTAACCACTGCAAGATTGCTTATTTTCTCTCTTTTTAAAAATAAGGACAACTAACCTGGAAACCTGGTCTTCCAGCTGTTAAAGAGTAAAGAGATCACCATCTGCTGAGATGACTCGGTGTAACAATCTCCATTTAGATTGTCCTTCCAAAGTCAAGAGTGTGATTATTCTATAATTCTCTCACCTGATTAATTCTTAACTATGAACATAATTACACTCTCCAGAAGGTAAATCACTCTTATAAATCAGCTGCTGCTGACAGTTCCCTCTTCTGCATGCTAGCACACTGCAGCAAAGTCAGTCTCAGATTGCAGAAACAGATGATTGTTAAAACACGTATTTTGCAGAAGCTCTACTCATTAATGAATGATGGGTAACATGATACTATAAGAAAAAAAATTTTAAAAGGACAGAGTGAGGGATTTATAAATCCTTCAGCTACTGCAGAAATGTTTTTTACGGCCACAATGAACAAAGAAAGCAGTCCCTGCATATACAGCCGTACTGCAGCAATCTGATGTGAAGAGACCGCTTGACATTTATGAACTCTAATCTAGTATTAAATTGCCAAAGGTGGGTTTGGAACTGGGACTGACTTCAAACAACAAATCAAATAAAAATAAATCAAGTGAAAAAATTGCACAATACACATTTTTCATATTCCCCCCACCTCCCCCACCCCACCATCTCTGATTTAAAAAAGACTTTTTTTACCTGGTTCTAGCTACTGATCATTTTATGCCCTAACACATAATTTTTAATAACATCATGTGACTGTAGCTCCCAATTGTATGAAAAGCACTCTGAGGGACTTCTCTTCACATGCAGGAAAAGTAAATGTTTAATACCTTTTTTCCAATGTTTCTTCATTTTTTTCTCAAGCAGCTATATAGCCCAAGTTTTGCTTAAGAAATCAGAAAATTTTTAAGCAGATTTTCTGAAACATCTAAGACAAGAAAGCCTGCACTGCCCCATCATGCACAGATCAACAGCTCCCACTGTCTAATCCTACATGGTTCAAGACCTTGATACATTTGAATCTTGAGTAATGTCTTTGCAAGTCGCAGAGGGAGAAACTAGCGTGACATATTGATAGGTGTTGAATTGGTTCTGGGCTTATAACTAATTATTATTTTCTATAGGAGAATATGTACTAAATTTCCTGATTGACCTTACAAATTTTTTCCCACATTATCAGTGAATTCTATTAAGTGATTCAGACAAATACAATATATTTTGCCTCTGCCAAACAAATGTTCCAATCTACTGATGACATGAAGTATTATGTTAGAAAGGATAGAAAAAAAGTATGATAAATCTTTTATTTCTTAGCTTTTGATGTATTATTCACTTTATTGCATTTTTCTTTTTGCTTTTTCTGCGGAAAGCTAAATAGTAGGTTTTAAATTCTCTTTGGGTACAGAAGAAATTACTATCACATGTACTTTTAATTATTTCTGATTCCTTTTCCTCATTCTTTTGCATGTCTTTGGTTTCCCTAGTGAAATGAAAAATTGCCATGAGATAATGAAATCTTTGAAAAATATATTTCCAAATAACTGGGCCAGAATTACTTCTGAAATCAGTGACACTACATCAGGGATGAATTTATTATCTTACATTTATTCTTTGTGTGTAAGTCCACTATCTCAAACCCACAGTTTGAAAAGAAAATGTAAAATAAATGTGCGATGTTTTCAGTTAAATCCAGTTAAAGAGCTTAGAGATAGATTTCAGATGAAGCTTGATATATAAGCAGCAGATTAAATTAGATTTTTTATAAGATGAAATTCTACATAAGACTTATTTAAAAAAATTAAACTTTCCAAACTTTATTTTCTACCTTTTTATTGTAGTTCTATTTGAATTCCTCTAATTGGCTAAGGGATGAAAGCTTAAGGAAAAAGAGTGAAAAATCTTCAATTATCTGTGTAAGATAAGCTCCCACCAACTTTATTGTGCTCAGGAGGATACCTTCTTTTTTGTTACTTTGCTTTAGTTCAGCGTACATTCTGTACAGACTTGGCTCTGAGCTCTACATTGCAGAAAGCTAACTCTAGCTGTCATAGCTTGCTTAGTTCAGAATTGCCTTGCATATACAACACTAGAGCTAATTCTTCACTTTATTGTGTCGCCGATGGCGTGGGCTGGACCAGCTGACCACCAGGGTTTGGTCAGCAGCTCGTCGTCGGCGCCTGCGAGTGTCCCTGAATCTCAGGTTCACAGCAGTCAGGGCCCGTGTCCCCTAGCCGCGAGCTGCGCCTTCCTAGAAGGCAGCCACGCTGTATCCACAAAGCCGGAGTGCTGCAAAAAGGGAGTGTTCTCTCGCCCAGAGCAAATCAGACACGCAGTCACACGGGGGTCAGCTGCCTGGGCTCAAGGGCGAGAGACTCTGGCCTCAGCAGGACATCAGACTTTTATTCTGAGGGTAACAACCAATCTCGGAACGGCACGGGGGAGGAACCAGGGAGGGACAAAGGGACAGGGACTAATCGGGAAGGAGGAAGGGAGGAAAGAGGGAGATACGAAATAGCATTATGAACTGAGGGACAGGGGGAACTCGACCTCTCCCTGGGGCAATCCACCTTCGACTCTACCCCAGGGGGTTTTATTCTCTGGGTCTCCACAGATTTCTCAGAGGGGAAGGGACTCTCTGGGCTTGAACCACTGCTACATACTGTACATAAGATCACTTGTTCAAGATCACTCTCAGTTGTACAGACAGGCTCAGTACAGCAGGTGTTGAAGGAATAGTGAATGTGTAATCCTGCAAACCTTTTTACTATAATGCCCTTCAGCTTTGCTCTCAGTTCTGTCATTTCTGAAATTTTCCATAATACCCAAAAGCAAAAAGGAAATTTGTGATGAATTTTACAGAATACAATTCTTTTTTTTTTTTTTTTTTCTTTTTCCTCTTAGAAAAGGAGAAGACATTTTGAAAAGCAGTTTTATTCGTATAATTTTTCTTTAAACAGCTAAGGCTTCCTGTGTGTGGGAAGTTTCTATTAAACCAACATACTTACGTCTCAAGAAGGGTCACAGAATCATAGAGTGGTTGGTGTTGGAAGTGAGTTCTGGAGATCATCTGATTCAACCCTGCTGCTAAAATAGGTTCTCCCAGAGCAGAAGATATCCAGATCTGTGCACAGGATCATATCCAGACAGGATTTGAGTATTTCCAGAGAAGACTTCAACACTTGTTTGGGCAGCCTGTTCTAGTGTTCTGTCAATCCCAAAGTAAAGAAGTTTTTCCTCATATTTAGATGGAACCTCCTGTGTTCTGGTCTATGCCTGTTGCTCCTTATCCTGTTGCTTAGGACCACTGTAAATAAAGGGTCTGGTCACATCCTCTTGACACCCACCTTTAAGATAATTTTATGCATTGATAAGATCCCATCTGAGTCATCTCTTTTTCCAGGCTAAACAAGCTCTGTGCTCCCAGCCTTTCCTCATAAGAGAGATGTTCCACTTTCTTAATGATCTGCATAGCCCTCTTCTTACACCTTTCCAGTAGTTCCTTCTCTTTCTTGAACTTTGGGGCCCAGAACTCAACAGAATACTCCAGATGTGGCCTCACAGGGCAGAATAGACTCTTCTACTCTACCTTCCAGAGCCCTCAATAATGTTGACTTACTGGCTAGAGAGGTTGGAATTCCTTTGTTCTGCACTTCAGGTGTTCTGCTGCTGACCTGTGATCCCTCTTCGGTCATCCCTTGCTAGCCCTTTTCATCAAATAGGTAGGAGAAGGCATCACACTTCTCTAGAGAGCAACACACTTTTTCATTCTAAAGAGTGTTTGGTTTCCTCTTTCTAAAAAGTTTCCCTGTTTCTAGTATAAAGGGCATAACTATAACAGAGAAAACAGATTGTGGTTAAAAGCTAGATAACAAGTATAATTTTGATACAACTGCAATCTTGTGATTCCAAATGGAAACTACTGAAGTTAATACATTCTTGAAAATTGCCAAACTCTCTACTCATATGGGACTCTTCCGTCTGCTTTCATCAAGGGAATACAGTTGTTTTGTTTTGTTTTTTTTTTTTTTTTTTGAGTTCTTAAGGTCAGGTTTTAGAAGTCAGCTAGAAAAAGGTTATAATTTATGAGGTTTTTCTCATATATATACATAGATTCCCACAGGTGTGCTGTAACTGTCTATAAACCACTACTTTCATTTAAGTGTCTGTATACACAACACTAAGCAAAAGATGCATAGATGTAATGTAGCCAAATTTCCACAACATTTGAAATTAAGTAGGTCTAGGATTAATACAGATAGATGCACTCCCGAGAAGCTCAAGATTGCATACACGTTATTTTTGCAGAAGGAGATATCCAGTTCAAGGTTTTCATGCAGGCCTGTCTTTCATTACAAGGCAAAGCAAGGTGAGCAAATCCCTTATCCAGTTTATGCTATTGCACATTACACTGGTTTCAATCACATTTTATAAACAATACCTGATTTGTTTTAAAAGGTTCTAAGATACCGTATGTGCTGCATTCGCTTGGCAGATGGATATTGATATTTGTTCTCATCTGCATGAACACGAGCTGAAGCATATGCAAAACTGTTAATGATATTAAAGCTGTGTTGATTAAGATCATATTCAAGCCTCTGATGAAACCCGATAGCATGTTCCACAAATTCCACTTCTGAACTTTTTATTGTGATGTTGATATACCATTTGTTGATACTATGTAGCTAAAATAAAATTTAATACTATAGACATGTTATGAAAGTATATCCAGATACTTTATTCCTCAAATAAGTTAGTTCTAACTATAATCAAGACACTAATACACAAAGGAGAGTATACAGGAAAGCTAAAATATAGGTATGCAGAAAAAATTAGAATTAATGGGAGTTTTATCTAGTTCCTGGTGCTAAGGAAGTTGCTCTACTGAGAACTACAAATGAAAGACTGCCTTTCAGGGTAAATATGAGAACAAACCTCAGACAGAGAGGTGTCTTCCCCACAGGGAAGGTTTGCAACAAAGAGGAACTTTGAAAATAGAAGGTCAAATTCTGCCCCAGACTGCCTCAAGTATTTTTCTAATAAGGGAGACAAGTTTAATCTTGTATTACACTCTCTTTAAATCTTAATAACTGAGAAAGTATGTTATACTGGATAATGTAGTCAGGGATTCACATCCTTTTTCATAACCAAACAACGTAGGTTATTGATGGCAGTTCAGGAAAAATTCTAGGTGTCACTCTGTGGAAAATCAGATGTTTCCTTCTACTATATTCTTCTCCTTTCACAAGAAGTTAGCTCAGTTGGTTAGAGCTGGGTCCTAATAATACCAAGGCTGTGAATTCAATCTCTGCATGTGCCATTCACTTAAGAGCTGGACTTGATGATCCTTGTGGGTCTCTTTCAACTCAGAATATTCTATGATCTGTGATCTCTTCAGCAAAGCAGGCGGTATACTCATACATCAATAAAAAAGTCTAGCATCCTCTTAATGAATAGTTTGGGGTGAAGCACCTTAGGTTGGTACAGTGTAACTGAAATGTGGGAACCCTTTCCCTTATGATGACTGCTGGAGACATAATCATATATAGACAAGAACAAAGTATTAATTGATGAGTAATAATTTTTTTCATAGGCTGCAGCAAGAGTCATCAAACCTCAAATGTCAATGCTGTCAAACGAGATATTCCATGTCCCAGTTTAAAATGAGGATAATGAAAGCTTTTTTTTTTTTTTAAAGGACTCTCAGAATTACTGGTGTAGTACAAGATTTTACTATTTCATTTAGCCACACCTTTTGGCAGATAACAGTAGTTACTAAATCAGCCACTGAGAAACTGATGGCATTCTTATTATCAGATTTGCACAAGAATTATTAAGGACACAAAATCCTAGTTTATGCATTTATTTTGTGGGGAAATTTATACTACAGGTACACTATGCATTATATATTAGGGAAGAAATCCTGCACTAGCTGCAAATTTCTTTTGCTTGGTTTCCAGTACCCACACCAGGGTTTGATTAGACCTGGTGGGAACAGCCATGTGTGATACATGATGCATATACACATTGAAACAATGGTTTACTTGTAAATAAAGGGGGGGGAAGAAAAAAAAAAAAGAAAAAAAAAAGAAAAAAAAAAGAGATGACTTTCCGACACAGAAAATACACTTTGTTACTGAGAAATGAAAAAAGAGTCAAAAAGCCCAAAAATGTTAGCAAAGCCTCTACTCAAAGCCTCTACTCACATATTCGGATAGTTACATAACATTGCTGAGTTTAATTCCAGTACTTGTCCCTCTTCTCATTCATATTCACCATTCTCTCCCCAGCTATCCAACCCAGCAAAGTGTGCCATTCTCCTATTTCCCACAGGAAATCTTTTCCACACAGATCATTTAGTCTTTCTGAAACATGAACTCATTTATGCAAAAATGTCATTCTAGGAAGACCTGGTAACTTTTCCAAGTGTGTTCAAAATTGAACTTTGAACTTCATATCTTAACAGGGCAAGAAACTTACAGGTACCTAACTGCTATGGTTTCTCTGCCTATCTGTGAAACAAATTATTCTAAAACCTCAAAAAACCCCATAGCTGAAGCTCTTGCAAATATTAATCTACAAGATTGCTCAGTGTTGGTCTGTGAAAGTGTAGGTTGCAAACTGAGATATTGAGAAGCAAATAAATAAATGTATAGGAAAAAAACACACTTAAAATAAATTTATATTCCATAACAATACATTTGGTTTGTGGAGGAAGAAAGGATACCTGACACTTCCTTAATCCCAGTGTTGAACCTTAGTCATAAGGATATTCCATAGTATCCCTTTACAGACACTGGAAACAGGACTTTAAAAACTTGGTGTTTTTCCATGAGAAATATTGATTTATGTGATTACCATTTCTCTAGAATATGCTGGGGAAAGAAAAGAAAGTCTAAAGGAAAATTATCTATCTTCAGAGACTTGGCGGGGAGAACTGGAGGAAAAGGGTGGGTGGTGCAAAGAGAGGAAGAGGCTCTTTAGGTCTAGAAGTATTTCTTCTTCCATAGTGTCTGAGACAAATGCAAGAATCTCATTGGCACTTCAGTTCACCATCCAGGAGTCAAATGAAAGTATGAATCTCTAATCTGAACTTTTATCATCTCAACTAACCATAAATCTTTTTGATTCAATTTGTGATTGAAGATTGAGGAGGAAAAGGTGTCACTGTAATGAATTTCTATTAGTTGAGATTCTTTATATTCTGTAAATGTTCATAAGTATCTTTTTAATTCAACACCTAGAGGTTCCTGTGGGAAGTCCAACTCTGGTTGATCCACCCTTGTTGAGGCGTGCCCAGGGCCTTGGACCAGCCCCCTCTTCCCGGAAGTTCTGTTATGTTCAAAGCTTTATTGGTTATGAGTTATTGTACCCCTCCCTCAAATGTTTTCATTGGGCCCCTGACCCTTGTACCCTCCCTTTGTCTCTTTCCCCATTGGATGTTTCCCCCCCTTAAAACTGGCTGCACAAGGACAGTCCCCCGGTGTTCTCCCCCCCACGACTCTCCCTCCCGGATCCCCTCACCCTACCCCCAATAAAGGGGAGTTCAGGGGAGACCCCCTCTCCCAACCCTTTGCCTTTTCCACCTTTATTTCATTGGCACCTCGTCAGACCCTCGCTGGGAGCAGCCCCACCTCTGTGTGAGCCACCCATGCCAAGCTCTGCCGAGCATTCAAGGGGCTGGTGTCCCAGTCGAGGACAGTAGGAAAGCCAGGCGACATACAACAGGTTCCTCTGTCGATTTTCAGAAGGCATCCACGAATTCTAGGCTAGCCTTCTGTGCCTTGTCACTCCTTTAGCCTCCTGGTAAGTGTCTTTTACTACTGTGCTTTGTGCTATATCCACAGGATATGAGAGACATTTTAATCACGCACAAAATAATTAGATTGTGCGTGATTATAGAACAGAAATCAGGTGGGAAAATGAGCCTAGGTAGATAGATTCTAGTCTGAGGTAGATAGATTTTGAAGTAGAATCCTGCATAGCCACTTTTTCAATTTCATTACCTGGCTAACTACTGACTAATCACTGGGACACTTTTTAACAAAATAATTGGGCACAACATAGAATTGCCCTTCTACCAACAAAAATGTGAGGTATAGAGTACATTAGTGACAACACCGAAGTTGTTCAGCATAAGTGAACTTCAGAGATGGATATAGACATGTAATCATACACGTCAGCATATATTGCATATGTGAAATGTTTTTAAATAACTATACTAAAAATTCAAGTATTATCTGAGTTTCTTTAATAGAAACAGGAATCTTAAAAAAAAAAAATCAATTTTGTCCTTGGTTGCTCTGTATGCCTAAAGGGCAACAACTGTAAATCTAAATAATTTTTTTTAATGCCAGGATGTTTCCAAAGGTAAATCCCTTGATTGTTATTATTGATTTCCAGCAGCCACTTTTTTTAATTTAAATGTAAATCTTTTCAACTTTACCCTTTGTATGAATCAATAACAATTTACCTTGCAGTTTTATGCTAGCACAAATGTTTAATACATGGATTATGTCCTTTGACTTGCACCTTGCTATAATAAAAATGGGTTTGGAATAGATGAAGATCAGGTTGAATAGTGCTAGTATTCTGGCATGGTAGCTTGTATCTATTTTTAAAATGGGAAATAATGATAAAGCAAAACCTCTTCCAATAAATGTTAATTTAAATAGATATATCTGCAGATATAAAGACATAGAAACTAGAAAATCTGATTAGCCAACACAGGCAGAAATGCAGTTCTCTGGTTTTTTTCTTATACGCATTAATTGAAAATTAGAAATTAATTTTGCTAGGAATTCTAACTGTAGAAGTTTCACTTAAAGGCTCTCTAACAAATGGAATGGTAAGGTCAAATCCATTTTGCCATATATCTTTGTCAGCTATCCAAAAGTTTAAAATATTATTCAATGTTTAATATCATCTTTTGGGATTTCTTCTTGGTCCTAAAGACCTCCAAAAAGCTACAAACAGTTATGAATACCTAAGCTTTGCTCCTTCTTTGGAAAATGTCCATTTATGGCTTGCAAAGACAAAACAAATAGTACGGTTTTAAATAACAAGTCATAGAATAATTAACAGATCTAGATGTGACTATTGTTCCACAATACCCCCTTCACTGTATAAAAAATGTGAATCTTTGAATACCTATGCATCTCCTCAATGATGAATCTCAAAAACCCAGTAGTGTTGTTTCAGTTCTGGGCTCCACAGCACAAGGGAGATACAGAGCTTCTGGAGCAGATGCAGCAGAGAACTACTGAGTTGATTAATTGTCTGAGAATCTCTCTTACAAGGAAAGGCTGAGGGAGCTGGGCCTGTTCAGCCTTGAGAAAAGATGACTGAGAGGGGACTTCTTCAACACATGTTGAAAGGGCAGTGGGCAAGAGGATGGAGCCAGGCCAACGCATATTGGAAGGGCAGTGGTCAAGAGGATGGAGCCAGGCCAACAGAGGGCAATGGAGAGAAACTGATGCCCAAGAAGTTTCACCTGAATTCGAGAAAAAACTTTATTGTGCAGATGCCTCAGCACTGGAACAGTTGCCCAGAGAGTGTGTGGAGTCTCCCTCACCAGAGATATTTGAGAAACATCTGGACACAATCCTGTGCCATGTGCTCTGGGATGACCTTGTTTGAGTGGTGAGGTTGGATCAGATGATGCACTGTGGTCCATTCCAACCTGACCCATTCTGTGATTCTCACTGGTGCAAAGCCAGACTTGTAACTGGACAATTAAAGTGACTGCATGAGGCATCATAGTTAACCAAAACAATCTCTTATTTTCCATTGTGTGATAACACTTAGAAAGATTGAATTTTTTATTTATGTGCTGGGGCTTTCATTTATTTGTTTTGTCAGCTCTTTTTTTTTTTTTTTTTTTTTTTTTTTTTTAAATGAAACTGGAGATACCAGCATGTTCATTTCAGGATTCTAATCGGGAATATCCTTTTTCTCTCACAAAGTTTGCTGGATTTCCCAAGTCTTGCATAATGCAAAAAATGCTGCTGCTTTATAAGAGCTCCTGTTGAAAAATGGCAGTTTTCCTTAATATCTGGGATGTGTTTGCAGTAACAAATGTAATGTGAAGAAAAGTTTTTTAAAGTAGTTAACTAACATTTTTGTTATCGTTTGGAGGAGAAAAAGGTACATACAGGCTTTCCATAGAATTAATCTGAAGTTCCTCTTACTAGTATGACTGTCACCATATATAGTGTTGTGACTTTTTGCTTTTCACATGTGACTCATTCCATAAGAGCATAAAATGACCAGAAAAAAAAAAAAAAAATCTGTGAATAATCTATGCCAAAGTACTGTGGACCAAACTTTTCCAAACATTGTTACTATGCTATGAGAAGATCAAATAGTATTGGAAAAACTCAACCCCAAACTGAAAACTAGAAAAGAAATCAAAATATAAAATGGCAAGGGTAAAATTATTTTTAAATTCTTTGGACACTTCTTAAATGTCATATTTAACCTGATGCTACTGATATGTTAGAATCTTAAGGTACTACTGAGAGCAAGCACAAATTTCTGGAGGAACAGTGTCCCGGCTCACATGTATAATATCTTCATTATCTCATCTGCCCTGGAAAATAATAAAGTTTACATAATCACAGGCACAAAAAAGTCTGTGCATCTTTTTTCTTTCTTGGACTGGGATAGAGTTCTTTTTTCATAGCAGGTCATATGTTGTAATGTTTTGGATTTATGGCTAAAACAGTGTTAACAACACACACACACACACACACACACACACCCCCCCACACACACACCACTGTTTGGGGTTTTGCCAAACAGCACCTGCACAACTTCAAAACTTTCTCTTTTAGTTTTGCCATTCTGCTTTGCCTCCATGCTCTCCTGACGAAGTAGGCTAGGGCTGGGCAGAAATCTGGGAGGGATCACAAATGAAAAATTGCCTCATATTTTCCAAGAGGTATTCCATACCATATGAAATCATGCATAACAGTGAAATAATGGGAGTCAGGGAAGAAAGGGAGGGCAGGAGGAAGTGTCTTCCAAGGTGGTTATTGCCCGAAAAGTGGATGGGCATTAGTCTGCTTGTGGGAGGCAGTTGCCTCTTCATCACGTGTTTGTTTTTTTCTCTTGTATTCACTTATTAAACTATCTTTTTCTTAACCCACTAGTTTTCTCACTTTTGAGCTTCCTATTCTCTTTCTGACCTCTCTGAGGGCAGGAGAGTGAGAAGCAGCTGTGTTGAGTGCTTAGTTGCTGGCTGGCTACTGCAGCACTGTGTAATTGCCACCAAAAGTCCAACCAATCCCCAGAGGTTCCTACAGTTTCTGTATGAAGACCTTGCTAAAATCCCTATTGACTGAGGACAGCAGAACCAAGCCCTTTTTATTTGCCCTGTCAAAAAAATCTACATAGTACTACAAGTGTACGACCCAGACCACAGGAAACCAAATTTCCTTTATCTCTTTCCTGACATTGTAAGCTGCGTGTTTGCAGTAATTTGTTCTACTTATGCTATTTATGATCTAGAACAGCTTCTGTTCATTTCTGCATTGTGGGGCTGCAGATGGAATGTCAGGAGCTTTAGAAGAATTCGTTTATTTTCAAAAGGAGCCATGGTATGAGGTCCATTGTTTTGTGTGTTAAACTTGGTGTGCTGTGCTCAGAACAGGAAGCAGCATGATTGCCATTTGGATACCAGACTTTAATCTTAGGGCAGAGACACTCAGATATACCCATTTCTTCACTGTGTCCAAACTGAAAGGACAGATTTAAGTAGAAAAGATCATTCAGGTTCCTTTGTAGTACTTCAGTATTACTTGCATGTGCAAATGCAGCCTGAGTAAACCTAAACATAGACCTAGATTTATCTGTTCTCACTTGATGTTATTTACCAAATAGATACGCATGACAAGATACCTCCTGAAAAGTGGTATAGCATGTACTAAAGGAAAGTCGAGTAAGCATGAGCACATTGGGAATAAAATGTTTTAAGTGATTAACAAGAATGGGTTCAGAGCTCAGTCAGCTTTGGAAGGCTTTGGTTTGCAGGCAGAATAGTTATCCAGAAAAAGAAGGAATGATATAGATTTCACAGGCAAAGCTGACATTGTGTAGGGCAGTATAAAGATTTTAAACATTTTATAATGTCATCCTGTAACAAAGAATGGCAAAGAGTTCCTCTGTTTATCATCTGCAGTGTTCCTTATCTTCTCCACTTCAACTGCATCATAATTTGTAAAAGGAAAAATCTATGGAGATTGAAAAATACATTTTTCCTATGACCACTGTTTTATCCTAATTCTTAAATTTAAATTACATTTTGGCAATAATAAAATTTTATGGACCATACAGAATACATCAGCAGTTCAGTTCTGAGAGATTTTTAAACAGTGATTATAATCACAGAGTCACAAAATATGCTGATTTGGAAGGGACCTTCAAGGATCATAAGTCCAACTCCTGGCCCTGCCCAGGACAACCCAAGAACCATGCCATGTGACTGAGAGTATTCTTCAAATGTTTCTTAAACTCTGACAGGTCGGTGCTGTGACTGCTTCCCTGGGGAGCCTGTTCCAGTGCCCAGCCTCCCTCTGGGTGAAGAACATTTCCTGATATCCAAACTAAACCTCCCCCAACTCAGCTTCATGTAATTTCCTTGAAAAATGTCCCTGGTCATGAGAATGAAGAGATCAGTACTTTAATTTAATGAAATACAGCATTTCACAATTTTATCAATAGAAATGAAAAAGTTAGGACCTTCTGAAAGGATATTAAAAATAAAACCTAATAATAATATGGGAAACAGAGTACAGATCCTAAAACATTTGTAGGCGTCGATGACAGAAGGTTTTATAGCTGCTTGAATTAAGACAAATATGTTTTCCATGGTCTATTGCAGCGACAGAGGAATATAATCCTTTGTTTAACAGTAAATGTAAAAGAAAGCACTCACTATACACCATCAATATCCACTCTTAAATCTGAAGTACTGACAGTGAAAACTCTGCAGGCATGTAATGTAACTACCTTATTTACTACACAGAATATAACCAAAGACACTGTCAAACTGGATCAGGTTACAGGAAATAAAACTACAAAGGTAAAAAGATCAGCAAACCAGAAAAATGAAAGAAGAAAACCCTATAAAAAGGTTGGGTCTAATAAAATAAGAATTTCCTCATGTAATTTTGCACTGAGCTTTACATTAGCTTCAAGTTTTCTATTTTTCATTTATGAAAGGTAATAATTACAATTTGTGTGACAATAAATGTTTTTTAAAAGTAGAAAGTCCATCATATGAAGAGAAGCCACAATAAGCCTGTACCACATTTTACAGGAAAAATATATTCTTGTCACTACGTCCTATTTTGCTGGGGTATAGAGGCTGTTGACAATATCCAAATGTTTTATATCTTCAGAATAAAATCAGTGAAATGAAAAAAGCACATGGTAAAAGTCACTGGACATAAAAGAGCTGCTGATTTGCCACTGTGTCTTTGCTGGATGGGTTGGGATGCATGATGCTTTGAATATTTCATTCAATTTACTGAAATCATCAATGTCTAGTATAACAGCATGCAAGAAGTCTATGAGCTTATTCTATAACCTGTTCTTTAACTTGTAAATGCATGCAGGGTACAAGACATCTAAGATGACAGGGGGTATGAGAGCTGTCTCCAGAGCATCTAAGAGGTTTAATAATTTCTTATGTATCTCATAGAATGATATTGATTTGGAAAAAAAGTAGAAACAAACCCAATTTCACACTTCCTGTAGGAACATAGGATAGATCATAAGATCACCAATATCCAGTAGAAGAGTATTACCCATATCCATCTTTCTAAGTGTGAAATGTTCAAGTATTCCTAAAGAGACCAAAATTGAAATAAGTGCAGAACTTTTGACCAATTTATACATTATTTTTATCAGTAGAATAAACTTTTAAAAAGAAATGACTAATGTCAAGGCCCAGTAAAGGACTGGGGGAAAACTTTGATAATTGAAATCTAGAAGTTTCTACTCAGTCTATCACTGAAGCTTTAATGGTGCTTAGGCCACATCCTTGTCCCACATTTTGACTGTCCGGTATCTTTGGGACTGGACTGGCATTTCTGCACCTGCCCTGCTGCCCTGGTTTAGGTAATTAAGTACCCCTAGTCTGCCAGAGTTTGACTTTCTCATTAAGTGAAAGCTGAGGATCTACTCATTCCTGTTCTTAGTGTTCAAGAGGAGGTGATGTTTCTGTTGCATTCTCTCCATTTCATTTTGTTCCAACACAAATCAAAGAAAATTTTAAAACAGAGAAAGTGTAAAAACTGAGTTGATAAAATATGTTAAAGACCTAACATATTCACAATTTGGAAAATACATATATAGATTCTTTTATTCAGAAGTGGATTTTGGCCTATGGACAGAAACTGTGATCTGAACATTTACATTATTTGAGAAGACATATGGAGTGTATTCACAACTCTAAATCCCTCTCATGTTCAGAGATTTTAAAAAATATTTTGCTATAAGAATGTGTCAAGTCAAATCACAGTAATATTCTACTATTTTTCTAATTCCACTAGACTTCCCTATAGTTAATGTAGATTGTTTTTCTACAGAAACTGGTTAAGCCTTCCTTAGATTAATTTTCTTTCCAGCAGTCTCTAGTAATAAATAAATTAATCTTTCTTTTTTTTTTTTTTTGTAATTACAGAAAGAATAAATGGTTTCAAGATAAACATTAAGCAGCTGGTGAACCCCAGTATTATTCACTAATCCATGATATATCTAATCATTAAAACATCAAATGCTACAGAATTATTCTTTTACTGCTTGTTATTCTCAAAAGAGACATTATTTTTTTATTTGTGTTTTTGTTACATGAATTCGGTGTAGACTCTGCTACAAATAATTATTTAAAACTTTGCCCTGCAAACATCTTTAATTGTGGATGAAAAAATTAAGAACCAGTCTTCCAGCAGCCCAGCACTGTCAGAAGAAAGTAGAACCATTTCCCTCAAAAACCTGAATTAATGTAGAGAACCAGCACGCTTTTTGTGGCCATAGGATTTGGAAAAAGGAGAGAGGTTTAGAGAGTGAGAAAAATTATAAACATTCCTATAGAGTAGTATATGTATAGAAGTGAAAAACAAACCAAGTCTGCCAAAGTTTAGAAATTTGGAATAAAAGGGTTAAACCTTCTCACGTAACTGGGCGCAAAGCCAGGGCAATGCTGTGATACAATAGAATTATAAATTAGGTGTTTGTTCTAAACTTATTCTAGCATAGAAAAGGGTACATTCTGAACACTAAGTACCTACAAGCTACTGCTGACTAAGGTGATTGGTAAGCACGTCAAGAAAAAATACAACTGGTAAGTTATATTTTCAGTTTATGTCAGATGTCCTTGATAAAGGCACATGAATCTTCTCGAGTGAGGGGTTTACTTCCCACACACATACAGAGAGGGAGAGACACAGAGAGAGAGAGAAAAGAGCAAAATAAAATCTCCTCTTCATTCAAGGCTAGAAGCTGTCTCCAAAGGATAGTTCCAAGAATGCAGACATGCATAAGAAAGAACCATAAATTAGCAGGTGGAAAGAATGGCGCACAAAAGGGCTATTAAATGATTTTGTGACAGCTAACTTCTCAATAGAGTTGAGTGAAACCAAAATCCCTGTGAAAGCACTCATGCATGGAGAAGATGTGTATTTGAGAGAATTTTAGGTTGGGGTAGGAGGTGAAGGGGACATTAATTAGAGACTGTTGCCAGGCAAAGTATATGAGGCAAATTCCCCTCTGATGTGGGGTTTCAGTGTACACAAAAAACATTGACTCACCTCAAAGACATTACTATAGTCCCTTCATTACTGTATAAACATGGATTAGTCATGTCACTAAAACTGTTATATATGCTGCAGGTTTTAACAGGAGGAAAAGAAATCATTACACAAGCAAGGAGAAAGAAGGTTAAAAAAAGATGGAAACACATTAAGATGCCAGAATGTAAATAGTTTCCTCTCTCCTGAGCCTCTTACACATATATCTAAAGTAAATGTAGTTGCTCAGTGAAGCCAATGATCTTATCTCTTGTTTTCAGCAGTCCAATGCAGCCCCAGAGGCACACAAAAAATTAGTGCTCATTGCTGTTATCTTTTCTTACCTAAAGAAAATGCAGCATTGATGAATAAGAAGAAAAACATTGTGCCTGTCTGATAAGACAGCATCCCTTCTAGCATTCTGTGTCTGTAAAGTGCAAATGAACACATTGGAGATGAAAGAATTGAAAGTCTGAGTTTTGGGGTAAATTCTTTGAAATTCTGAATATAAGGAATTTAAGGTAGATCAGTAAAAGCCTAAAGCTACTATCCTTTGGAAAATCATATCTAGGGCATCCAAAAGATGAAGTGTCCTAAATCAGCAGTACATTCTGAAAATTTTTTGTGTCTTCATTCAATATTCACAAAGGTAAAGACAAAGACACTCTCGGCCAGCTATTGGTTTGAAACTAGCATTTGTGTTTACTGAGAAGAGCTATATGATCTACCCCTTCAAATTGAACCACTGCCTTTAGACATAAAGGATTAGAGAATAGTAGCAAGAATGATTTGCAAAGATGTAGCTGCATTTGTTGACATGCTGCGCCTCTATAGTCAGTTCCATGACTCCTATTTTTATTTTCTATAAATGTAAGCTTTCATGGAATTCAAAAGAAAATGCAATCAAAAGAAGATTTTTTTTTTTTAAGCATGCGGAAAAAAAAATATTAGTCTTGTTGAAGAAAATAAGACACCTTTCTTTTTCTGCTATTCACTTTGGCTGTACGCACATTTATTTCTCAATGAACTGTTTGCTGAAATCCCTGAATTGGTGCTATTTGAAGAAACGTTGTCTTATGAACCATCTAATTTTAGATAACCAGGTAATATATCCTCTTCTTAGCTACATACAAAGCAGTCATCATTTACAATAATGCTCTAAATATATATGAATGATGAATTGTAAAGATACTCTCAAAACTCACAAAAGGACCAATAATAACTTGATTTTCTGAGGCATTGAAGGGAGCAGAAACACTTGTTTAAATTCCCCATGCTATTTACTTTAGATGAAGGTGGCACAGTAGGTGACTTTGCTGTCATTGTAGTTTGTGATGAGTTAGTGAAATGAATTCAGTGACCCATAAGGTCAGGCTGAACTCTCAAAGCACAACCAAAATGGTTATTACACTGCACATTCTATACTGGTATGTTAGAATTTTAAAAAAACCCACTACAACTTTGTAACCTGCATACTTTACTGCAGAAAATCGATATACCTAGCTCTACAGAAACATTTTTTAAGTTTAGTTTTTGAAACTTCTTTATCAATTAATACTGGAAACAATATTTGTGTGTCAGTCTAGCTGTGCACTGAAATGCCAACACCTAATGGAAGATGATGAGAGAGAGCTTTTGGTATATATACTATTTTTTTTTTTTTTAATTCTGTATATATATATATATATATATGCATATATACTACACTCTGTGTAGATCCAGGAATACAAGATTGCCAGGATTTGGATTCTAGATCAGCTGTAATTTAAGCCTTTTGGTTGGGTCTGCAACTCAATTATTCTTATTTACTTTATTTTAAAATTATATATCTATTTATTTATTAAATTATATACATTTTGCAGCATTAAGCACCTGAGTATTGCATTGTTCAACACTGACTTATTACTTTGCTGTGAGTGCAATGCACAACATACTAAGGACATTAAAATGGTTCAAGAAGGGCCTTTAACTGTTGATTCAAGAACAGAAGCAAACAATTAGAGTAAATCATCCTATACACAGGAAATCTGTCATGTCACTATGAGCACAGGAAACTATACTGTACCTGAGCCTTGACAGAAAATTTAAATATAAAATCAAGACAGTTTCAACTGATACAAGATTCTTTGTCTTCAACTTGATCAGCTTTAAACCACATTGGATCTGGAACATTATTTTATATCACAATACACTTTTTTCTCCCACTGATTACTATTGAAATAACTACTTGGCAAGATAATCTTTTAATAATGATACCAACAACAATAATAATGATTTTTTTTATTTTAAGTCCTTGCTCCAGGGTATGCTAGCAGAATGGATACCGTGTTTTTCAAAAGCCAGTTAGGCATCTCATCTTACAATATGTTTTTTCTGCAAATATACTGCTTTTAGCAGCAAGTCAAATAAAGCAACAATGAGGAACTGTACATTTACTTCCCTTTAATCTTTAGGTGTTAGCAGGTTTACGTACTCTGTAGAATTTCTCTTGATTTTTTTGCTTGTCCACAAAAAATGGGGCAAATATTATCTACCTCACTTCTGTCCTACAGAACCTGAGACATTTCTTAGAAAGAACAGTGTTACAGAGACTCATAATTTTGAACTTATAAGGCTTTTAGCTATTCCACTTATAATTTCTGAGAGTGGTAAATTTATGGTCCTTTAATTTTATCTTTGGTTTTGTCAAACTCAGCTTACTGACACGTGTTCCAGTAGCGACTCTAAACTGCCTTGGTGCCTGAATGTCTCTACTAGCCAAGACCTAAGCTGCAGCTTGGCATCTTTTGGGGCAGGTCAGTCAGCTGTCCAGAGCCCTCAAGACTTCTGAAAGCCGTGAAAAAGCCAGATATTGGGATGACAAAACAACAGATTCTTCTTTTTGAGAGCACAAACCAAGTACTTGATGTCTGGAAATAGAAAGAAATAATCTCTGTGGGTAGCCTGCTCTAACATCTCCTCAGAAACATTGGCGCTTGCCACCAAGGCAGAAGGAATTACAGTTCAGGTGGAATATGATGTCTGATCTCTGTCTGCTGCTGAAGTGACATGCCCTGAGCCATCAACAGGAAAGAGGTCAGACACACAACTGGAGCCATATTTGGAGAAGTATGCTTACAAGTTTACACTTTTATTCAACATTTTCTAACAGTATGAATTTACCTGTGTATAACATTATGCTGATCCTTTATTTCTACTTTTTATGCAACTATATTTAATTATAAAAGGGTTGGCTAAATCAAGCGCTGTGAATGTAGATAGTGACAATTTTAATGAAGAAGCAGAGATAACTAAATTCTTTTTTCACCCAAAGTGCACATGATGTGTGAAAGTTATCAGACTACATATATCAGACTTAAGGGACATTACATGTCAATAAAAAGTCATACCATAGAAAGCTCGTTGAAGCTCTGGAAATCTTCAGTATCAAAGGTTCTCCTCTATAATAATGGGTGCTGACATCAGTCTCAGGATTTTTGGATCACGCCTAGGGAGAGAAGGAACAGGCTGAAAACCAGGAGCCTTTAGCTGAAATTCACTGAAACACCCTGGAAAAGAGTGGACAACCAGGAGGAAAATGCTGAGTAAAGTCTTTAATCATAAAAGCTATCAATCCTTTTGATAATATGTGAGCCATGAAGAAAAAAAGCATTAAGAACAACACACCACCCAACCATGTATGGGGAGGATTCAAGATTCACTTTTGTTTTGTCCTCAGGTAACACACCTCATAATGTCATACATAGAAGCTTGATGCATGATGAGTAGAAAAGAGCTCTCCTGACACCACTGTACTACCTTCTGTCTGTTTCAGCCTGTGCAGCCTTGGAAACCTGGAGTTTTCTTTTTACTTTGGGTCTTCTTCCAGGGAGCCCTTACTGACCATGGGCTGTCACTGCCTTGAATTTTAGGTCCTTGAACCAAATCATCAGAGCAGAAAGCTCACACACTTTGCATTGTCAAAACTGTTCACAGCCACATACACTGCCTCTGGGAGGAGAATGAAAACTGTGAATTCAAGGGAGGGAGTGTTTTAAGCACAGGCAAGAGGAACACTAACCTTCCTAGCTGCAATTTGTCTATCAGACTGCCATTCTCTTATGGCAGCTCACTGCTCACGGCTGTGTCAGGCTATCTGGAAATGCCTTAGAGTATCCTGTCTTATTTTTTTGAAAGGGGTCTGGAAATAAATTTGAGTGATGCAGAGTTTGCTACTGTCACCCCGAGCTGTTCCTGTTCTTCAAAATAACACAGAAAATGTTGGAGGCAAAGATATTTTCAATATTCTTAGAAGAAAGAGCAAACAGAGGAGCCCTAATGCAAATAGTAACATATGTTCTCTTGCTGGACAAGGGCTGCTCTGTGATACCACTAACTTAAATGGGCTGAAGACAGATTGTTAAGCACAGAGAATGACAGTCATTTAATCCAATAATTCGGCTTGCTGGTAGAACTTGATCCCTGTATTTCAAAGTGTCTGGAAAAATGACAGATTCAGGAAATAGACTTTATCAAAAGGTATCAAAGAAACATCATCTTTCACAATTGTATAATAATTCTGAAAAAATTTAAATCACTTTCCAGAAGTTATGATCAACTGGACAAAGAACTCCATCAACATGCTCCATGTTTAATTTCTGTGCTAAGTGGATAGTGGTGCAGAACTTGGTATAAAGTTCATGAAAATTCTACTATAAGCCAGAGGTGTGAGAGCTAAAAATTAAAAGGGTAGGATAGGGCTAAAGCAACCTAAATATAGTAAGACACATTACAGTTAAATATACACATTATTATGTACAAATTTTTGAGGTAATACTTTTTTTAAAGGACTCTAAATCATAAAATGAAAAAAAATATATTCTAAGATACAAAGACCATAAGTAGGAACTCAAAAAGCACCAGTACCTTGTCTTCAATATGTTGAATCCATTGTTCAAGGAAACTTGTTTCATTTTCATAGAATTATCTTGCAAAGAGGACAATAAACATTTGTTACAGCAGTGGAGGACTGAAATGGTCCCTTTAATTGATGTCATGGCAGTTCAAATGAAAGAGTTTAACTTTTTGAATGATTTTATATAGCAGTTTTTCAAGGGCAAGTTTCAACAACAGAAGTCCAATGTTTTATAAAAAAGTGTTTCATTCAATCTATCAATCAGAAGAAAGCTCATACCTCAACTGTGAAAAAAATCCACATATGGGGATGAAAGTTTAAGACAGATAAAATATTAGAGCTTAGAAAATAGTTAATAGTGTCAATAAGGGCAGGTGATAACTCCAATTCAAGCATTCAAGTTCAATAAAGTAATCAATTTTATAAATCTATTTCAAAATCATTGATTTTGCAATGTCCAATATTCAATCCAGATCTTGCAAGAAAGACTACTATTTGATTGAAAATATTGAGAAACCTCTGTAGCCCCACCAAACATAAGAGAAATATATGCCCATTACATGTTTTTGTCTATAGTTCCATTTTCAGCTAAAATCAACTGATTATTTAACTTCATCTGCTCCAAGCTGTCATATTACAGAAAGAGCACTGAATTCCGTTCAGAAAAATCTCTCTTTATTCATCCAAACTGAATGTTAGTTCTTTTTTTGAAGTGGTGAATTTGATAGAAATTGTTTTAAAGATACTGGCAGCACATGCTGTAAGTGAGAGCCATTTCAGAGCTCTCTGCCATATTGAAACATGGCTTTGATCCATAGTGGGATAATCCTGACTCATACGGTATGGAATTTTATTCCTACAAAGTATTGCATTAGCCTAGTTGGTACAGATGTTGTAGAAGGGCACTTTTGAGCAAAGAGAAGTGAAATATCCTGTTTGGAATTTTACTGTGAGTTGTCAAATATTTTCTGTGGTTGTTTTAAGAATCATAGTCTCTTTATGCCTTGGTGAATTTGGTTTGGTTTAGTTTTCTAATGTGACTACATTTTGAAGTGAAATAAATTTTTCACCCCAGAATTTAGGTTTCTAACTCATTAGTTCAGCTCCCACTCTGCGGTGGGGGAAGTGGAAATGATGGAAGATTGCAGGACAAAAGTCAAAGAAAAGTCTTTTGAGACTGCAGCCATCTCTGTTTGAAAATTACATTTTGTGTCCTCAAAATACACTGGTCCCTGGTGGAATCTGCATATTTTAATTAGCAATTTCTCTTCATCAATCCAACTTAAATATGCACTGACCTGAATTAAAGGGCTACATCTCACACAATACCTCTGAGAGAATGGATGACAAATATCATTGCAAACTCTAATTTTCTATGAATTTTCAATAACTGCATTAAAAAAACTACCAAAAAAACTATGCAAAAACACCCAACAAAACCAAACTAAAAAAAAAAAACTGAAAACCAACACTATAGAGAAAAAAAGCTTTGTTACTTATTTACATACTATTGGTCTCTTAAGACCAGACAGGATACCATGGAAAAAATCAATATACTATACAAGATGTAGTTACAAGCCATAGAGTAATGTTAGTGCCAGGTAAAAAAGGAGAAGAAAAAAAAAGAGATAAGTTGCTGAGAGACTTTCTGTAATATTCTTTCCTTTCTGTCTCCCAAATAATGATCTTTCACATTCTGGTGCCAAAAATACCGGGCTGCAAATATGGACCTATCCAATAAGCAAGCCATAGTTACAGGAAATTCTGTTACCAAGGCCACGGCTGTATGGAGGCTGCAAAGCAATGTGCTGCCTTTCCCACAGGCTACAAAGGTGGTACAGTTCACCTGAGGTGTGGAGAAAAGTCACCAGTTACAGCCTGTGCAGGGCAATAAAGATGATCAGCAATGTGGAGTGGCTTCTGAGCAAGAAGAGACTGAAACTTTGGTTCTCTTCAGTTTTGCAAATATAAAATCAGAAATAAATAATAAATAAAAGAGTGCATATGATAGAGGTCTGTGGAACCACAAAAAGTCATGGATAAAATAAGTAGGAATGATTATTCCCTATTTCCCATAGTGTAAAAAGTACGAAATGTCAAACTTAATATATTATCATTGAAACAGAGTGTTACAGTGTTCAAGGGGGAATACAATGGGGGTAGTATTCGTTTTACAAGACAAAGGTAAAAAATCATGAAGATTTTTTTCCAGATAAATATTTGGGTTGTTTTTCATTTTGTGTTAAGACGCTTTTAAAGTTTTCTGTCATCTTTTTAGGTGTTAGATTAACTAGAACATTACATACATAGCGCTGCTTTTCTGTAGCTCTGACACTTTTCTCTGTGTAGATATTGACTCTTATGGAGTCTTAGCCAACCATATGAAGTACACACACAAACAGAAGAATACTTATGTAATTCAGTCAATTCATCTACATTAAGAAGCACACTGAAGGTTCGACACTCTGAAACTCAGAGTGTTCAATCCCCCGGAAGGTGAGAGTATTTGGTGTTGGTTTTCATCTGTTTATATAGGTGAAAGTCTGTTTACACAACAGAATTATGAACAGTGTGATACTGTTTACATCTAAGGTTGTGTTTTGGAATAATTTCCACTCAAGAGCTGAATAAAGTAGAAAAGCAATATATTATGAATCTTTGGTAAGCAGTTAATGCAGCTGCTTATTCTATAATGAGAAAGAAAAGTGCCAGATAAGCTGTATTTAAAGTTCTTAACTTGGGGAGGTCAATATATTATTCTGTACTTTCAGAGAGTGATGATCTGATAAAATTTCAGCAATCTTGGCATAAATTATATTATATGCAATTCACATAAATTACTATTAATATATTTGCTGAGCTACTTGCAATTTGTCAAAAGCTATTTCCACTTATAGTTTAAATACTGTGCAAAAGAGATATGATGAAAGTAGTCATTTAGTCTCTATATGAGTGAGTAAATGTCAATTACCTTTTCTTTCTACTTCTGCATAATCAGAGACTTTGCTGCTAAAAGGATGTTTCCTTTTCAACCTCTCCTTGTTACCTCCTATGAATAAAACAATTCTTTTTTTCATTCTTCATTTAATAAAGTGAACTGCTATACATTATTTTTATGAATTTTATTATGTTAAAACAGGATTTATCTGAAAATATCGGATTTATGTGAAAGTCCTTTAATTGAATACTAAATTATGCAATAATTTTGCAAGCAGGAAGGAAAATCTACATCTATAATTGAGTTATGGTAAGCACACCAGAAATAGAGAAGGAGCTATTAAAGGTAGTAGATGTATAGAGGGGAAGAAGGCTACAGGTAGGAAAAGGAATACAAAAGTAGAAAAGAAGAAATTATGCTAAAAGTACTCATACATATTTTATAGAAAGGAATAAGTTATGCTCTTTGGTAATCCCAGAGATGCATTTGAGATGTTACAGGATAGAATTAATCAACCTTGCTGCCATGAATGCAGAAGACCTGTGTAGCAGGTCTTAGGAAAAAGTTTAGTACTACTTTTATATTGGTTTATATAAAGATGCAAGAATATTAATGTTCTCTAGCTGCATGTTCTTACTTTTTGACTAGGCCTGAAAGTCTGAACAAAAGCGGCTAGAAATCAAATTCTGTTAAAGCAGTGCCATTAGTCTCACCAGCCTCAGAATCCCAGGGCTGCTGAGTTTCAGCAAATATGCCAGAGGACACAAAACACACAGTTAGAGCTTTGGGAAAAAAGGTCTCTAGATTTCAGGTCTTTTAATTACCTTTTGAAGAAGGGCCAGGCAAAAGACCTGGGCCTTGGTATTTCCATGTCTGTAAGATTAGATAAAAAATATTACACTTTTTCCCTAAATGTATGTATGTATGTATGTCACAGCTGATGTACATGTGTATTCTATTTCTATAATAATGCACATGACTCTGAATTAAGCGATGACTATCATGTTATGTTGAGAACTATTTTTTCCTTTTCAATTGTGTATAATGGAGGTGGAAAGGTGAGATGCACATGATTTCATTCTGAAAAGCACTGCTCTCATATTGGTTTATGCTATCTTTTTGTTCCTCTTCCTTGTCCAATGTAAACAAGAATATTGACCACATTAAAGGGAAGATTTTGCAATCTCTTTTGACTAACGTTGACCATCAAGTATTATGCATAAAATCTAATTAGTTTGTTGATTTCATTCACTATCTTGGAAAAAATGTTTCATTACTATGCTAATAGAAATAGCTTTTGTTTCCACATGGTCCTGATAGACTGTATTATGAAACCACTAAAAGTCAAATTCTTTCCTAATTTATAGCCTGTGCTATAAAGTGTTGGCTAAAGGCTAAAAAACCTGTATTATCCAAGTCTCTGAATTTCTTCTACAGAATCTGGCTGTTGATGGCTCTATAGTAGTTTTCAAACTCAGTTCTCTACACTAGCTTAAAACAGTATATAATGCACAAAACTCATTTTTATATATTAGATTTCGGAAAATAAATTATGCTTTGAAATAATGTATTACTGGTAACTGGTAAATAAAATAAATAATGTATTTTTAAATCTTAACAATTACTTAGAATTAGTGCAGGTAAGTCAGCACAATTTGCATAAAATCATGCCATTGTTTCATTTAGACTGCATCTTATATCAAAAACTGACTAAATGGACAAACACAACACCTGGCAATTATTTGGTGTTGTGCCAAGAAAGCAAAATACCATTTGTCTTTCATATACAGAGTAAGTAAAAAAGAGCAATGAAAAAGAAGCCTGAGCTTGTGTATTTAAATTTCATAGTTATGCACACAGGAATGCCAACAGCTAAAGGCACAATCTCTATTTGATTTTGCCATCTCACTAGTGTGAGCCCTGCAATAATAATCTTTCCAACTACCAAAACTTGTTTTTCTTCAGCTATCATCAGCCAGTCCAGCTGTCATCCATAATCTTTCAGTTAATGTATGCTGCTTTAATATCCTAGGACTAGGGTTTTTGGGGGGTGAAAAGTTGGTTGAAATTTAGCCCGAATGACCAGCAAATAGCTCTTCGTTATTGAGTGAAATAAAAAAATTTACTAGCCTAAAGATCAAATATCTTTCTGATATGGCTTAATTTTTTTTTGTTGTTGTTGTTGTTTTACTTTTAGACATGTTTGAAGTATGATTATTTAGTGCTGTTCAAGAAACAACACAAACTCAGCACACTTAACTGCATTCATCCCAATCCTGTGATCAACTCATTGTTATGTTTAAGCTGAGCTATTTCATTTCCCGAGGCCTTCTCCCCAGGGATCCTCCTTCCCAAGCCATTTTCTCAGAGCTCTGCATGTATTTTGAAAAGAAATCTGCTGGGGTAAGACCTGAGAAAATGAAATACAAGGCAGGGGATCAGAAAGTGTGAGTATGCAGAAGAGAATAAAAGAGAGGAGCAAAAGGGGATAAATAAAACTGTTGGATGAAAGAAAAAAAGAAAGCACATGGCTACAGGCTAAAAGAGAAATTTCTTTGCCAACACAAAACCCTGAGGCTGATTACAGGATACAAATATAAGCTGCATTGCTCTTGGAATGGAAAAAATAACTTATTAAAATTTGAATATTCCAACACATAGTTTATTTTATTCTTCAGTATTTAAATTTTCATACCATGTGCCAGTGGAACGTTCACCTGTTACTTTCATCTAAGATCAGCATCATTTTATTTCTTCTGAAATAACAGATGTTAGTTTTGGAAGTTATAGGAAGGAAATACACTAAAAACAGATGTTCATTGAAACGCTTAAACTTCCTAGTTTTGAGAGCCTTGATGACAATGAATTATTTCTCTTAGTTTTCAAAACTGATATATCACATATGCCAAATGCCAAAGCTACTGGAAACTGCAACAGAAGTGCCAAACTATTTCTTTTTCAGAATAGAAGCCTAAAGATTTCAGCCAGCATGCTCTGTTCTGTACTCGTAGTAACACTCTGATTTAATCTAAAAACCTGTTGATTATATTTTGGGTCATCAATTACAAAAAATTCTTTACCACTTGATAAGGAATGAGTAATGCTAGATAGATTTTATCCCATTTTCCTATAAAAAGAAACCTAACAGTGTTACGGTGTTAGTATGCCTGAGTTCTAATAAGCAGCTACTCTGTCACACTCATGTAGCACTTGCTGGCCCCTGGAATGGATTTTTGTCGCTAAGAATGAAAAGCTGGCTTAGGAGGCTTACACCATTCCACCAAAGGACGAACGAGAACAGATGGATATGCACACACTATGCCATGTCTCCTGTAAAGGAACATTATTTGCAGTGCCTTAATTCTGAAAGGTTTTTTAAGACTGTCCTTGGGTTTGCGCCAGAGGAAATACAATTTTCATTCCAAACTCATTATAATTTTTTTTTAGTTTTGTGTGTATTGATCAATCACATTTAGACCATCTTTGGGTAAATTCTTGGAACTGTTTGGGATGGAAATTGTTAGCATTATAAAGAATCACAAAATAGCAAAGCATCTTGTGCTAATCTCAAGATGGATGCTGCAGCATACCCTTGACTAATTCAATAAAGCTATCTTTATTTCAGAAAATTCTCATTTGACAAATAGAACATAATTAGTCCACAAAGGGTGGCTGGACTCCAGCTACCACTGCTGAAGTGCAAGGGCCTCCAACAAGCTCTGTGTCCCAACTGGCAGTCCCCTACATTTACCTGTGGTACCCCAGAGAATATTAAATGGCATCTGTCTTCAGGCAGTTTTTCCTGCCACGCTCTGCTTTACCTATCACAGGGAAAAACCAACACCTGAAGCCCAAACATCTGACTATGGATGAAATGGTAAAGTGACAGAACGAACTTTGCACTGCACTACAAACAAAGCTGCTACCAAGAGGGATAGGTCTTCAGATCGGAGGACCTAAATTCTCCTAAAAGCTACTTTTCTACTTACCACTGACAGAAAATGGAAACAATAATTTATTTCCATCAGCCTGTTGGACCCAGTGAGCACATAAAATGATAAATGGCAAAGAAAGGTAGTCTTGTGTGGACAATTCTGAGTGGGTAATTCTCCTGTTGCCATGAAGAGCAGAGGAGCACATATGAGCCCTTCCCCAGGAACTTTCCCAGGTATCTCTCTGCATACGGAAAGTAAACAAACTAACAGCTTTGCTGATCATCTCACCTCAGGTAAGTCAGTCTAGCATACATCCAGCATGTACAGAGCAATAAATCTCAAAGAAAAATGTCATAGCATAGCAATAGAGAACTGTTAGCCTCTTCCAGAAAAGAAGAGGTTTGGGTAAATGCATAACAATGGATTATAGATTCTGTTTATTTTCTTGGAAAATCCATTTGTTGCTGATGTTTAATATAAGAAACAAAGACAGTGAACATATTTCTCTTCTGTATATTTTTCACTTCCTCTTTTGACTGAGACAGAAAGTGAAAAACTTCAAAGGAATTCCTGAAATCAATTTTCTGTTTTATATCCACCATTTCAGGAAGACAATTCCTGACAAGCAATTCCCTTTTATTTTATTACCTAGTTTAAGAGTAGCATCATAAACTAGGTATATAGTGGAACTAATATTATTTCTTTCAGTTACAGGCTTTCTCTAATAGCCTGTAGAGTACAGTCCCAGTCTTGAAGCAAATATGGCCTTCCAGAACAAAACTTTACTGAATGACTCCATGCATTGAATCTTTTTAAAAAAATTTGTAATCTCTAATTCATGTCTAGAAATGTTAATATCTAAATGCAACAAAAACCCCCATAAAATGTGAAAGTGTTTTAAGAATTCCTAACAAGATGCAAAGGTCAAAGAGAGATCCAGGAAGCTTATCAGAGACAAATTGTCATATTTAGAGAGTCTTCTCTAATTTCCCCTTGAGAAATGTTTCCTATTACAATGTGAAATTGCCCAAATAACCGGGCTTAGGTTTAAACTTAAATGATTCAGAGATGACAGTCACCTTTTTAACAACAGGAACCCAAAGTTAAGATTTAACCATTGTAAATAAATGTTATATTTCACTGAAACTAAGAGTTCTGCATCACAGATCAATACATTGGAAAATTACATCTACACAGGGCAACTGCCATAGTCAGAAATGCTAAGATGCCATTCTGCAAGACAAAATTTTATTGATGAGGAAATTTCTATATGACAAATTCCCAGGGTTTAATGAAAATTATAAAGCAAGCAAGTGGGTTTGAATATGCAATAGCTGTTTATCACCCTTGTAGACTTTATGAAAAAGGTTTTTAGTCTAAAGAATGTGTGAGGTCAATGACATCTTGATCATCTCTGTCAACAAAATGGAATAAAGACACTAATTTTTCTTTAAAATGGCAGAGAGATCCCTTTGCAAAAATAGATTTGATTTTTCTGATTTTACTATTCAAAGAAATGTCCGAGACACCTTTAGTGTTCTAAGAATATCATTAATTCAGCTCAACAGAGGTCTGAGTATATCGCCTATACTCCAATATTTCAGGGCTGAGAGGAGAAGCAAAAATAGTTTTAGTGTAAAAGATCAGGGCCTTGGTATTTCCTAATTTAACAGATTTTATTGAATGTATTCATTTTTCCTGATTTACATTATCCTTCAAGCCTCAATCTTGATGGTATTTCAAATTTAGCATGTCCAAAGAAGGGTGACAAAGCTGTTGAATGGTTTAGAAAACATTTCTTGTGAGGAGTGTCTGAGGCAACTGTGGTTGTTTAGTCTGGACAAAAAGGAGGCTCAAGGGGGACCTCATTGCTCCCTACAACTACCTGAAAGGAGATTGTAGTGAGATGGGGATTACTGTTTTCTGCCATGTCTCAAGTGAAAGGATGAGAAGAAATGTCCTTAAATCGCACCAGGGGATGTTCAGGTTAGATACTAGGAAAAAAAGTATTTTCTGAAAATTGGTTAGGCATTCAAATAAGTCGCTCCTGGAGGTGGCAGAGTCACTGTCTCTGGAAGTGTTTAAGAGAAGCCTGGATGTGGCACTTGGAAATATGGTTTAGGGGTGATTATAGTGGTGCTAAGATGAAAATTGGATTAGATGATCTTGAAGGTCTCTCCCAACCTCGATGATTCTGTCTTTCAAAAAGTCCAGCAACCCAGCCCTTAAGGTGCATGAGAATTGACTGAGGTTCAAAGACAGAAGACAAAAACAGAAGATGATTTTCTGAACCTTTTGTTCACAAAATTAATCACATTCTCACTCAAAATCTTGTTCTCACATAATATTAATTGAATGATGCTTTAACTAATGCAAAAATTAGCACAGTTTCAGCTTGGTGACTGTGTGGAGTGAACACTCACAATCCATCAAATCAGACTAAGATTTTGAGAAGATTATGTACAGTCATCTATTACAGAATATAAATGTCTTTCTCGCTTCTGTTTTTGCTATAAGGCATATAAGTGAGGAATGACACATTTTCTTTTAGTAAAGAAAATATAACACTAAAACAAGAATTGGAGATGTCAAATCAGCATTGCAAATGTTGGAAAAACAAGATGACTAGTCTGTGAAACTTCATTAAAAATAAAAGGAGATTTTCAACTATCAATTTCCTCTTTAAAATTTTATCACTACTGTCTAAAATTCAATTTGAAGTTTAATTTCATTTTCAAGTTGAGGATAATTTAGTCTATTGAGAGTCTATCTTTGGGGCACTACAGGTTTTCCTCAGTAACTGCGTATCTCATTTCTGCTGGTTTCTAGCAAAGGGGAAGAGTAAAGATAAATTACCATTGGAACTCTATCTGATGACAGGTATAAATGCTATTTGATACTATAAATGCTATTGAAGAGTTAGCAGTAGGAGGCTGATGACGGAATACTGTCAGAAGGTTTTCCAGCTGCCAGAAGATACAATGAAGCATTGCTATTGTTGTAATTAGGACAGAAATAAGTCATTTGCTAGAGAAACAAACAAGGCTTTAAGGCTTCTCAAGTCCATAGATAAAACACTTTTCCTGTTTCAATGGTCGCCTGACACACCCCACCTTACCAGAAACAGTGACACACATGAACATAACCTATCTTTGGGAAAAAAAAGGCACCTCAAGTACATTCAAGTGGCTGAGCCCCTGACTCACTCCCCTAGTGGGATGGGACAGAAAAAGTACAAAAAACTTGGGTTGAGATAAAAAAGGTTTAATAGGTAAAGCAAAATCTGTGAATGCAAACAAAATTAAACAAGGAATTCATTCACCACTTCCCACAGGCAGGCAGGTGTTTAGCCATCCCCAGTAAAGCAGAGTTTCAACATGGCTAACAATGACTTGGGAGAACAAAGACCATCGCACTCCAAACCTGCATCCCTTCCTACTCCTTCCCCCGGCTTTATATGCTGTTACACCATAATGTACACAATACATCTTTGGTCAGCTGGGGTCAGCTACCCCAGCTGTATCCCTCCCAACTTCTTCTTGCTGGTAGGGTGGTGCAAGGAGTAAAAAGGTCTTTGACTCTGTGTAAGCCCGGCACAGCAGGAATGAAAACGCACCTGTACTATCAATACTCTTTTCAGCACAAATCTAAAACACGGCCACACTCATCACTGTGAAGAAAATTAACCCTATCAACCAGCACACATATGAACTCAACCAAAACAAGAACACTTGCTGATGATAGTCTCATGACACTTACTGATGATACTTTGGTGATCCTAGGGTGTCCCTTCCAACTCAGGTTATTCCATGATTATGTTATACCCTTCAGTAAGTGTAGCTCCGGAATACATCGACTTTGTTAAGACCAATGTCATCTCCAAGGATGATTAGGACATACAAAACTGAAAAAAGTTGGGTAGAGTGGCATACTTAGTGCTAAATCAATAAAATAAAAGCCAAAGGAAGTCCAACGATGAATGTGAAGTTCTTAACTAAGAAATGAGTGAGTCATTTGCTTCTGTTCAAAAAGGAATAATGTATGAAAACTTATATAGCAACAGTCTCTCAAATGTTTCAGTACTGCTTACATAGAGATACACATGATCAGAATAACACAGATTTTGATCTAACTAGTTTTGGTTTGCATAAGTCTGACTATTTCATCAGAAGAAAGATCGCTTTATTTTATTTACTTATTTTGAATCTAATTGGTATACAATTTTGTGCTGTTATTCAAGGAAAAGAAATCCTTTTGTTACTTTCACTATCCCTAAAAAATAAGTTTATAAATTATAAATAAGAAATTCAGGCATTGTAGTCAAAGGAAAGGATTTTATATTAGAATCTGGAAAAAAAGAATTTAAGGAAAAAAAAGAAAAAAGGAGTAATTTCTTAACTGCTGTTTTCTTTAAGAATTACATGGCCATATTAATTCTGGAACCAGTGAAGAAGAATGAAGCAGCTGTTAGGAGTCTGAACAGAAACCAAATAGCCACTTAAGAGGTTTATTGTTTTCTTTTTGTTCTTAGAGATTTATTTTATTGTATCCCATGGCAGTTTATGAAAGAACAAGAGTAAAACATTTGCTTATGAGAATGAAAACAAGCATCAAAATTGAAACAACTGAAATGAAAACATTATTGTTTCATTTCTCTAGGATACATCTTCATGCAGAACACTGAACATCTGTCAAGGAGTAAAAAGATACTTATGAGGTTCAGAGCCAGATTTTCAAATAAGTAGTTCCATGAGCTAATGGAGCTTGATTTTAATAATTTTGGCTGTGCAAGGATTCTCTCTTAATAAAGGCATTAATAAAGTCTCTCTCACATATCTGGCTTCCTATTTCCATAAAAGTTAGAGGAAATTTTATAGAGACTGTAAAACCTTTTTGTCAAAATAGTGGATGGATTCAAAAATTACTGACTTGAGAGAAGCTGTGTCTCAAATACAGAATCTGACCATGTACACCTTGTTACCTGTGCTAAAAAAATCCATGCATCCTTTCATTAGCATGAAACTAAACTACTGCAAATTGCAACATAATCAGTTGCAAACGAGAGACGAACCAAAAACATTTTGAGGGGCATCCTGGAGATCAAGTAGGTTCGGAAAATCCCAGTCACAAAGATATGTTTGTCTGTCTTTCCATACTTGCTATGACATATGCAGACTAGCTTCCGAGCCCATAGCACTGAGCCCAGTAGCAGTGTCATTAAAATAGTCATATTAGCTAAAGGAAGGTTGGTACTTCAGAAGAATTGCAGCTTACATGATTGCTTGCATCATTTCTCTGTCACTATCCTGAGGAAAGATTGGATCCTTAGGGCTCACTGATGGGCAGTGGGTCACTTCCACTGTAACTGTGAGGCAGACTAGGGACTGGTTGCTTGGAAGCTCACTGTTCTGTTTAGCTGCATTTTTTTTCAGCATAATTAAGAATTCTGGTAAAAATGCAGTTTACATAGTATTACTAATTATTTTTAACTCATATGCTAACAAATACAGCGGTACTACTCGTGCATATGAATGGCAGAGGAAGTAACAACACAGGCAGAAGGTCTTGCAATGTAAAGGAGACATCCTGCTTAAAATAACCTTCCTTATATAAATATGTGCAGTAAGTCCATCATGTTTTCTGGAAAGGGTCACAAAATATTTACCAAATAAGCATTGAAAGCCTTGAACACATTTTTTTTTTCCTGATTCTGCCATGTTTTGCTATATTTTGGGGCAGGAAAATTTGTATCAAGGAAGAGGAAAGCAATATGCTAGTGCCACAGCAAAGTCAATAGTCTAAAAGCAGACTAAGTTTCATAGCTGCAGGAGCAAAGGAGCAGAGCTGGGTTTTGCTGCTCTAATTTATACTTTTTCCATATAAATAATAGTCAACTATCTTAGTTCCTGACAGTTGTCAATGACTGCGGGCTGACTCAGCCTACATCATAAAGAAGGAGGCCAGAAAGAGAGAGCAGATGACACCTTGCGCTGCAATCATTTCTAACTAACAAATGCAATCGATACTAAATGGACTAAAGGCATTTTATAAACCCATACAAATTTAAAGAACTTAGAAGAAATAAGATTAATAATGGAGTGAGAAACAGAGAAGCACTTGTTTAGAGCATGAAAGTGTTTTGGCTGCAAAACATATTCACAGTGCAGGAATGAAAGATAAAAAATAAAGATTACCAACACATTCATCAGGTTTACCTTAATAGGGCAGGATATTCTTTTTCCAGTAGAGTTGCTAAAGTTGACAATACTACAATAAGGCTGGAAAGTTAGGCTAGCTCATTTTGCTTGTATACCTTTTGGGAATATACATGCTGTATCTTGCATAATTTTCTTTGCATTGATATAGCACAAAGATACAAAGCATGAAAATGGATCCCAGCAACAACCAGATACAGCATATATTAATGGGCTTAGCCTGGAGGGAGACTAGGCCAGAGCTGATATGTACAGACAACAGACATGGATAAACTCACTAAATAAGAATATCAAGCTATTTATGTAACATTAATCCGCTGGCTTGAGAAGATGAAGGTTCCTGGGAGACCACAGTTTGTTCTAATAAGTTTTATTCCAGCTGTGGGTTTAATACAAAGCAGAAAGTTATTAGGAGGAAATATATGCATGTGGAAATATCAGCTTCTGCCTCAGGTAATTTAAAGCTTATTCACATCCTGTTTAGCCTTGCTTATAGAAAAACGATAATCTACTTCATGAATCAACCCCAGTGTTTTGAGGGCTGTTATTCTTCCCATTATTTAAAGGGCAAACTAAGACATGAGGTGTATGGCAAACTAAGACATGAGGTGTATGAAACAATGTTTAACACTTTCCTAAATAGACCCAAGCTGTTAAAAGTGACTTACAGATCATGGCAGGAAACACAATTTACACCAAATTGTGATTCTTCATTGTAAAAGTGTCATCTTATAGATCCCTTCTTGCATTGATTTTTGATTTTTAAATCAGAATCTTCCTTGTTGCAAACTGAAATGTGGTAATCAGGAATACAGTTCCAGCCTTCTCAGCTATATGAACAACACTGCAAAGGATTAAAATCAAAATCTTATTACATTCTTCTAACTGGAGAAATCAACTCCTTAGTCAGAGAAAGGCAGTGGAAACTTTCAAATTATAAATGATATACAGGATTTGGAATATTTTGATTGTTTTAATTATTATAAGGAAAATAATTTGGAAAATGTGTATTTGGAAGCCTCATTACCTTTATGTAATTTTCATAGAAAACATGAATAATTTAAAGTCAGTTCTGAAGATGAAAGAAAGAGGATCTGAGTGAGAATAAAATGAAGAAGGTTACCTGAAAACTAGACCAACACAAGAGCAATCGATGTAATGATCCAGGTACTTTCTGGTGTGCTCTGAAGAGACTTAAACTTGATGTTTCTTTAAAGACATGTGCTTGATACGAGGAAAAGGAAAAGGAAAGGGAAAAGGAAAAGGAAAAGGAAAAGGAAAAGGAAAAGGAAAAGGAAAAGGAAAAGGAAAAGGAAAAGGAAAAGGAAAAGGAAAAGGAAAAGGAAAAGGAAAAGGAAAAGGAAAAGGAAAAGGAAAAGGAAAAGGAAAAGGAAAAGGAAAAGGAAAAGGAAAAGGAAAAGGAAAAGGAAAAGGAAAAGGAAAAGGAAAAGGAAAAGGAAAAGGAAAAGGAAAAGGAAAAGGAAAAGGAAAAGGAAAAGGAAAAGGAAAAGGAAGGAAAAGGAAAAGGAAAAGGAAAAGGAAAAGGAAAAGGAAAAGGAAAAGGAAAAGGAAAAGGAAAAGGAAAAGGAAAAGGAAAAGGAAAAGGAAAAGGAAAAGGAAAAGGAAAAGGAAAAGGAAAAGGAAAAGGAAAAGGAAAAGAAGAAAAAGAAAGAAAAAGAAAAAGAAAGAAAAAGAAAAAGAAAAAGAAAAAGAAAAAGAAAAAGAAAAAGAAAAAGAAAAAGAAAAAGAAAAAGAAAAAGAAAAAGAAAAAGAAAAAGAAAAAGAAAAAGAAAAAGAAAAAGAAAAAGAAAAAGAAAAAGAGAAAAAGAAAAAGAAAAATTTGTTTTGTTTGGGGTTTTTTTCTCATCTGAAGAAGATAAAAAAACAAAACTCATAGATCTATTTCTACTCAGAATTCAGGCTCAACATTTTTCAGTTTGGATTTGAAAGGCCTACCCTCTCTGTGGGACCACTTGAAATCATGGATTTTTGCCACAACCAAATAAACATCTCGGCCTTGGACGACACCCTTTCAATGAAAAACTGCAATGGGTGGTCATGGGCAGAAAATATTCCAAATGGCCTAAAGCTGATATTTTCCTTAACCATTTTCCTACAATAAATCTGACCACTACCTATCAAACTTATGTGCTCCTCAGTGGTGAAGACAGACACTAGCCTGCTTTTACCCTTGAAGGTTTTTTAAATACAACTATTCTATCTTGACTAACTTGCTGTCCAGAAAAGATTTTCTATCCACGCAAGAGACATTGCAGTCTTAAAGGCGGCCTTCTGACAGAAGGAATTTCCCCAGCGTGAAAAAAGTAAAATTGACTTGACGGCTTTACAATGCAAATATAAGCCACCCTAAGCTCATAGAACAGCAATAAATTCCACAGGACTCCTGCTAAAACAAACAAATAAACAACAAACAAAACCCCGACCAAACCAAAACACCTGGGGATTTTTGCCGTTTCAATTCATTGGCTCCTGTACTGAAATTATCTCCTTGCTAGAGGTCACCAACACTTCATTTTGACAGACCTGGCTGAGAACTTGGCCTCAAATTTCTTCTTTTTTCAGTCACTTGTTATCCAATGTTGAAAGATGAATTATTTTACTTCCTTTCAAGAAAAGGCCACAAACGTATGAATGGTATGTCTCTTTTGTAATTTATAATATAGAAGTCATAGTTTCAGTGATGGGCACCTGTTACACTTACAACTATCTTTGACAGAAAAAGTAAGATTGATATCAAATCTCACTTCTCTTTCATTATATGCTACATTGCAACCTGTGATTAATTGGTTTAACTTCCACAGTTTTAAAATAGAGACCTTAGGTACTCTGGAAATTAAATACTGAAGAAGTTTCAAAAAGACCCTATATTAACAAAAATGCCTTAGAATTCTAAGGTACATTTTCTGTCAATATTGGATTCAAGTTGCATGACATCTATTAACACATTCATTGTGTGTGTTGGTGGGCTGACTCAGAAAACCAAGGCCCAAAGATTAGAGCATAGAAGGTATTTTGTTCAGAGCGTAATGTTTTTAAGAAGTGTACACAGATCTGAATCCCTCCCAAATCCTTGTTCCTTACATCTTCTACACCTCTGTGATCTTAAGCACCAAACTCTATCCTCTTTCCAATCTCCAACTTAGCATTTTCACTCTACCTACATGTTCAAAACGAAGTAGGCAATGGAAGCTAACCCTTCTGGCCACAGTCTGTATTGCACCTTCAAAACTATAAATACAATATATTCAAGAGAAACGTGCATCAGTTTTCTTTCTGTATTACATTGTTTTCTTTTTCATACTTTCTAACTCTGCTGTATAGCTTTAGTTGATAAATGCAGGAGTTCAATATTGGGTTACAGGTCACATCTAAAGCTCAAAATTCTCAGGGCAGTATCCACCATGTTCTTCAGATGTTGCTCTTGCTTCCTTTGTCTTGAGCAAAGGAGTAGCTTTTGGGCAGTAGACATGCAATTATAACCTACATTTATATTTCAGTCTAGAATACAGATTTTTATGTTGCTTACAAACGTTTTAACAAGTTACATTGTAAGTCAGTTGAAATGACTAGCAAAAATCTCACATTTGTGTTAAAGTGAAACTGGCAATATGGGGGGATTTTTGACATCTAAGATTAAACATTATGGTGCAAGTATAAGAACCTAACTCCAGGTATAGTCCCTGGGAAAAAAAAAAAAAGTCAATTTCAGGGAAATGTTCACTGGAAATAACTTCCTTCTTTACATTAGGATCATTCACTCCATATGAATATTTTTTTCTCCAGCTTTTTTAAAAAGAGGTCTGAACAGATACTCCAATGCAGGTCTTTTCATTACAGACATCTACATTAAAAGAAAATCCAAACAAAAACTTCCCTTTAACATATTGCTTCAACTTAATCAAAATCAACAATAGTTTTGTCCTTAGGTTTATTGGATCTGCTTCTTAGAGACAATGGAATGCCTTTAAATGAACAGAAAATAAGATTAGATGGTAAAAAGTCTGTATTTTCAGAAAACTGAAAAAAAGAAAACCTTCATTGAGATATAATCACAGGTTCTTTGATTCACTAGAAGTCAATACTGTTATTCCAGAAAACCACCCAATGGAAACCAATAGGAAAAAAAAAATTGAATTCAAGGATGTGTAACATTGCTATACATTTTCTAATATATGTTAATATTTTCTCTTCTTCCCACAACTCCTGAAAAAATGTATATCCCAGTGACTATTTTTAGGCAATGCTAAGCTGCAAGGAACGCTGTTAGCAGCAAGTGGAGTTAGGGATCCCTCTGAAAATTGGGTACCTTAATTGTCCAAGTTCAGTGCTTTGAATATTGAACTACATGCTGTAATATTTAAAGTTTTGACCCATTCAACCCAAATTCTTAAATGGCAGGGTCAGTGCCACAGTGAATAGCTAGGGTAAAAAAAAAAGAAAAACCACAAAATTATTATAGAACTCTAGTATTATGCACAGTTTTATTATGGCAAGATGCCCAGGGCTCATAAAAGATAAATGAGGTTTGAAGTGGGGGGAGAGAAGAGTGTTGTTAAATTTAATAGAAGTTCTTTTATCTTTTTTTTTCCTTCTTCTTTTTTTTTTTTTTTTAAATTGGCAAGGGAATGCAAAAGACATCAAAGCAATTTTTAGTTTTCCTATAAATCTATAAGAAAATGAATTTCTGCAACAACTTTCTCCTTTTATTACTAAAGTTCTTTTGGAACCTGAAAGGAAGTATAATTCAGTGCTTTTCAAATTGTTTTGGAGAAATATAATAAATCCAATATATATGAGAAAAGTTTATGAGCTTTTTTTGTATAGATAAAACATATACAGTTACTGGATCCTTTTTCTGATTTATTAAAATGGCTTTAAAAAATAGCCTATCAGATCTGTCTGTGACCATTTCCCTTTGCGAAATACTCATTAATTTTTAGAGCAGAAGCCCAGAAACATGATATAACAAGTTAGTTAAATAACACTATTGCTTTACCTAAAACCATGAGCAGAAGTATGAATCTGTGATCAAAGATCAGTGGAAAAATGCACAGATCCTGAATGTTGTCCTTGATCAGGGCAGTCACAGGATAAAGATACTATTGCTCAGCTACCCATAAGTTGATTTCTTTTTTCTTTTTTTATGCTTGCAGGAAGAAAAGCCTGTCAGCCAAAGTTCACCATGATGTATGTGGACATAATACACTTCATATTTCCACGTGTTCTCTTTTAAGTCTTTCCTTGCAAGCCCTTGCATAAATCCTTTTATGTTTGCATTGTGGTCTGATGTTTGAAAATTTTGCACATAGTCCACCAGTGGAACATGTGCAAATGCTATACGGTAATTAGTATCTACACTGGATAATAAAACATACATCTTCATTTTCCTCTGAACTACTTTGTCAATGTTTGGGTTCCAGAAAAAGTATGATAGAATGGTCCTTCTAAGAATAGGTTATCCTCTGCGTGGCTAATTGGTCTGGGTGCTAAGACATCACTGCACTTTCTTTGCCATGGCTTAATAGTTTGCTTTAGCATTATGTTACATGGGGTGAAACACAAGAATTGTTACACAGTGCAAATACAACTTATGTGGTGTTTTGTATGAGGGTTGTCCCGTGTCATTCCCTCATACATTTCTTTCAAAAAAATTTCAAGATTATCTTCCATTTGCACATATTTGTGTATCTAGTCATGGAGTCATAGAAAGTTAAAGGTTGGAAGGGACCTTAAAGATCACCTGGTCACAACCTCCCCAGCCATGGGCAGGGACACTTCGCTCTAGACCAGATTGCTCAAGGCCTTCTCCAGCCCAGCCTTGAGCACTGCCAGGGTTGCAGTACCCATAACCTCCCTGGGAAACCTGTGCCAGTATCCCATCACCCTCAAAATAAAGAATTTCTTTCTATTGTAAGCCTAATTTTCTCCTCTTTCAATTCGTACCCTATCCTATCCCCAAAGTTTCTGGTGAAGAGTCCCTCCCATGCCCCACTCCTTTGACCTGGAGGAGTGATGAAATAACTGCTTGAGCTCAAGACCTTTCCCACCTCTCCTGGGGCTCTGTAGTCCCTCTTAATGCTTCCCAGACTGCTGCTGGCTATACCACCAGCTCCTATATGTCCCAGTCAGTTAAGATTTATCTTTGCTACATATAAACTCTACTAAAATATACAGTACATATATAAGGTACTAATTATGTTGAAATTAGCATACTGGTAGTCTTAACCTGGAGGTCATGAAAAAGCTAAGACTGACAGAACCATCCTCTTCTCCATCTCTCCTGCAGGGATTATTCCTATTGCACTAGATTTATTCATATCTTAAACTGTAGATTAAAGAAAAAAAAATACAAGATTCCAGATGCCCTAGCCAGTAAGTATTTTCTTTCAAAAAAGCCCCACCCTTATTCTTCTGTTATTGGAAGAACTATGGCACAATGATATGAAGAACATACAGAAATCTGGCTAAGAAGGAAACATAAAAATGAAACTTACCTCAACTACCTATTTCTTCCTGTGCAATGATTATCTCGATGCAATCTAACACTCAGAGTTTATATGTTGAAGTAAAACCTCTCCAAAGAATCATAGTTTGGGGATTTTTTACAAAATGTAAAATAAATTACTCAGCTAACACAAGCTGAGGAACTGCTCTTATAAGTCTGTGGCAATTTCAGACAAATTGAAACTCTAATTCACAGACCAAAAATCAATGTTACATCTTGCCCCTTGCATACCCGCTAATTTATTTTTGGAAACGGAAGATCCTTTTCTCTTCATATACAAGTTTCATTTCCTATTTTATATAATTCTTATTCATATTCCTTTCTCCTTACATGAGAAAGTTACATCTCATTGTGGTGACTTATGTATTATGTTGATGTTATCCAACTATCGATACAATAATTTTGGACTGAATCTTTCAGTTTTTTACCTTAAACATATTTTTCAAAATTTGAATATTTGTATCAAAATATTAATAAATATATAAATACATTCAAATGCATTGTAAATAAAAAAACCACTTAATATTAATAGAATGTTAGCAATATTCCATTACTACATTCTCTTAGATTTTCCTATTTCCGTTTTTCAAATTAGCTATAATAACTGAAAATTTAGAACAACAAATAAACTCTTCTATCATGACTGGCAGTTTTGTTTTATAAAATACAAGCTTTATTTTCTGATTTAAGCCAAGGTCATAATCCCTAATTATATGAAAATTTGCATAAAAAGGTAATTTTGAATTTTTTAGAACACAGCCTGCTCAAATATTTTTGTTGTTAACTTCTTCCAACTTTGAGTGCCTTAAGTATTATGCAATTCTAGGAGTGCTAATAAGTAAATTTTTCAATTTTAAAATGAATAGGTCACCAACTTCTCTTTGAACATCTAAGCTATTCTCTTCCAGTACAGGGGAAAACTTATTTATAATTCAGCTTTCAACAGGCGTATCTTAGATCAGTGTGCAACCCTAAGGGCCTAAATCAATATTTTAAGAATCAACTAATTTAGCACTATGAGGAAAAAAACCCAAACCCACATCTAAGTAACAACTGAAGAACTGTGGAACATTTCTGATTTAATGGGCATTCTAGAAAACTGTGAGGTAGTTGTGACATTAGTTCAAATGCATTGTGCACACAGACAGCATTATAATTGCAAAGGAGATACGTAATAGTGTTAATGGCTATCAAGGATTTTGCAAGTTGCAACTTTGAAAGATCACAGGAAGATTTTGCACTGCTTCAGTTATCAAAAAAAGTACTTTAAAATACAGAACACTTATGGAAATACTCTTATAAAAGAATGTTGCTAAATCTTCCAAATATACCTTGATTATGAAAGTGTGTTTAACTCACAACATGCCAGTGTAAAATAAATTTAAACCAAAGAGTGGTTATTATGCATGCAAAGAAAAGGTAAACACAAAATTATATTTGACATATGTTTTACAAATGGAGTAAGATATTGTCTACTGTTAATCTTTGAATTTATTTAGTAGGAATAGAAACAATTTCAGGGATAGACAGACAGGAATATTTTAAACACAGGAGAGTCCTTGCACTATTTTAATAGCTATGTCCAACTTGAAGCGAAAAGTGACAATTCTTTTTATGTCAAATCTTTCTATTAAGATTCTATAGCTTTGTTTTTCTCCTTCCATCTCTCAGAAGATAGTGAGATGATAAGACACAAGGTAACCTAAATAAAAATTGCAAACTCTGTCCCCAAATGAGAATCATTTGAGTTAAATCTTCGAGGCTTGGCTATAAAAAAGTAAAATAAAGTAACAAAGTGACAGTCAACGATCCTATTTGAGTAAGATATGAATACTAATATTTTCACATAGAAAGAAAAGGCTGACGTCTTTCAAGGAACAATGTATGAAAATGAATAAAATATATACAAAACCAGAAAAGTTAATGCAGTGAGGCAGACATGAAAGGATGCATCCACTGTTACAAACATTTGCCACTAGACAGAAACAGAATGACCTCTGAGAAACAGCAGTGTCAGGGGCTATGATGAGTGATCTGTCTAGCGTGGGAGATCTCTGCTGTAATTTGTAATCCTAGGCAGCTGACAGTCCCTCTACAGTAGCTTTCCTTATAGCTGAGAGACACTCATAAGAGTAAAGAACACTGATGGATTTGGTGTTGAGAAACTGTATGAAAGAGGGAATGATTTCTTGAAAGAAAGGCAGATCCTGTTCTGAATCAACAACTCTCACTCTTTCCCTGATAAGCAGAGTTATTGTCTAAGGCCTCTTGACAAATAAATCTGTAAACCTTGCCACTAGCTTTTCATAGATGATCCAAGTCACACCCTGGCCAGCATCCTAATCCTTGTCCTTTTCCTCCTGCACTCTGTAAGAAAAAAGAAATTTTTCTTCAATCAGATAACTAATTAATGAAATTGTGATGATGAGGAGTTAATTCAATATGCTTAGTTATTATATTCTCTATTAATATAGATAGGGCTTGGTATAACGCAGATCATATCAAAGGAATCAATGTCCACTGGTTATGGAGGCAACTAGTACCTATCATTGTATTCAGAGAAGCAAGGTAGCTTTTTAATCTGTGAAATCACTTGATCAGCTTGTGGTGTTTGTTTCTTCCTTTACGAGTTTTCTAAATTTTGCTGGTTTAAGGAGGCCTGATTCCTTCACAGTCTTTGAGAAGGTAAGGGAAATACCTAAGAATTAGCTGATGCAGGTTGCAGACATTAAGATGAAAATGAAATTAGATGATAAGGCCCAACTAAATTTTATGAGCTCAGAAATCCTAAGAATTTATTGTCCATATAATTTACACACCTCCTTTGAAATGATATACAGAGACAAACCTGAGTTATCTGTCATATAATGCTCAAACTTTCTGAAAAGTCCTCCTTGCTATTCAGGCATTTAAACTTCCTTGTTTAAAATGTAGTAGAGTTTCAAAAATCAAAGAGGCCAACACACTTTGAAAGTGATAATAGGACTATGACCAACCTTATACTTTTTGAAGAAGGCAGATAGAAGAACACAAGCATTTTTAGAGGACATGATGAATAGGAGGGGTCAGCCATGCATTTCAGAAGAGAACAGGTTTTGACACTTATAACACCACATTTCCAAAGTGCCATTGTTTCAAGAACTTTGATCCTGTCTCCAGTCAGCTAAATACTCCTTTGGTGTCAGGAAGCACAGTTTAGTAGTTTAGATACCCTTTCTGCTGGATGCACATGTTTCTTGGGAAGATTGAAGTCCATGTGTCAGACAAGATGCAAGACAGCTTACTAGAATGTCATGCAGTCCACTTTCAAGTCAGAGAAGACAAAGATACCACCCTGACATGGATGCAAGGGCTGGCAGGTAAGTAGATCTCAGAAAAACTCCTCTGAATTTTAATGAACTTGCGAAACTTCTCTTAAGGTAAAAATAAAATAATCTCAGCCCTAACAGCAGCACTAAATCTTCTAGCAATAGTCCTACCACTGGTATTCTTCCTTTTGGAATGGTGTTAATGCTTTGAAATTTATTCTTCTAAGATAAGAAGAAATGTGTCTTTCTCAGTTTAACAGTAAAATAAAGTATATTAGGTTGATTCAAAAGAGCTATTTGTTTTTAATACTCTTGCCTTATTCACAAACCCAAATTTATAAATTTTTGTAATGATTATGCCTGTGTAAAAAGACTTTTGTATTTTTCAGAGCTTCTGGGGGAGCAAACAGACATTTTATAGCATATTTTCAATTTATTTTCTATTAAAAAAATGTTTCCTGAGAAAGCCAAGATTTTTAATAAGCATTTTTATTTTATTATTTAGGTTATGAGATTTTAATCTCAATTTTAACTTTATTAGGTAACTGACAGGTCTGTGAATTCAGAATATCCTTATGCTGTGCTTTGAAAGCATGAGATAGGGCATAGTATTAAGGGTTTTTTAAAACATTGTAATTAGTCCTTTTTTTCTTACTGCACTGTTTAAATTTTTCAATTAAAATTTATTTCTATTTTTAGAGCTGCTAAGAATAATAAAGGAGAATTTCAACATACAACATTGCTCACTCTCCCAAGTCAAAAGGAAGGTATGATTTACCTGAAACAATGAAAATTCAAGACATAACTCTGCTGATTTGCAGGTGATGATTGTCTTTGTGGAACTAACCTTTTTGTCTCATTACTTGCTCTTGAAAGCTCACCCTGCTCCTGGCATCCCATAGTTGAAATTTAAGTGATGTCATCATAAATTGTTCCCTCTGGCTGTACAGGAGGTTCTTTTCTCATCACATCTAGACCTGCACCAAGAGCCAGAGTTCCTGACTGCCACTCACTGACAGCTTTCAGATCCTAGAGGAAACCAGGGAACAGTTTTCTTCGCTGAAAACTTAAAATGGGAAAATGTGAAGTGACACCTTTCGGGCACTGTTGTAATGGTCAGGGGAGAAGATAGTGATTGAAAGAGGCGTAAACGAAAACAACAGATTTCAGAATGTTTATAAAGCACTGGAAGCATTAAATGGGTTCAGGTCTGGTTGCTATTGACAACCATGTGTAGAACCAATGGTGCCTAATGGCAGCATGTGTTTTCAATAAAAAAAGGAGTAGGATTTTCTTCCAAAAGAAGTAGCACTGTTTGCCATCAGCCACAGTCACTTGCCTAAGATATATTTCTATGAAACTGTGAAAATAAATTGAAAAAAGGCAAATATAAGAATTTTTTTTTTCATAAATAATTTTTTATAAATTTCCTGAAGGGACTGGTGAGTATTTGTACAAAACCTTTTAAAATTTTCGTCTCTGTGTCCATGTTCCTTCCTCATCTGCAACTTCTCTCAAGTGAGCAGAGCTGTGGCAGCTCTTTTTTTTTCTTATTTAAAGAATGTTCTGGAAAAATAGATCTGTCTGCGCAAATATTTGACATGTGTAATACAGTGTATTGAGATTCAACAACATTTTATTTTTTCACTTTTTTCCTTCATTTTTTCTCCCAAACCAAACAAGCAGACTTTAAGTGAAATCACATAAAAAGAGAGTTTGCGCTGCTGGGGATGTCCTGATTTCAACATTTCTTAAATTTGAGTTTGTTAAGTTTCTTAATTTCAATCTTCCATAGAGGCTGAGTGTATGACATACAAAAGAAACAAACAGAAAAGCTGGATGTTTGATACGTTTATTTGGGTAACTATTTGAAATGTTGACAAATGCTTGAAAAATGCTGACAAAGGTTTTGAAACAAAATCAAATAACTTTTTTTTTAAAGTATAGGATTTGTTTGTTTGCTGTTTTAGCTTTTATCTTTTTCGACCTGCCTACAACAATCATACTGGAAAAAACTGATGCTCAAGTATGAGGAAAGGTGGTTGCTTCACCTCAGAATTTACTTTAAGCTCCCTTTCGTAATTATTACAAATGCTTTTTATACCAAAAAAAAAAAAAAAAAAAAAAGAAAGATGACTTTATCCAAATACAATATCAATTTTAAAAACTGTAGCTCATTGAATAGCTAAGTTAAAGAATTAAGTTGACAGAAATTGTTCTGTAGACTTCAAAATTCTGGAATTTCACCCTTTCTGTTTTACTTATTTCAATAGGATGAAGGAAGACTGATTAACTTTTCGAGGTCTGCATTCTGGCAGCTCTCTATCCAGAAGCTACTTGGAATATAAACCTATGGCATTCTATAAAGTGCATGTACTAATCATTAATAACAATAAATATAAATTATTAATTTCTTATAATTTTCTGGATGTGTTCCCAGAACACAAGATTATTCAGGAAAAGTACTCATATGATCATACAATACAACAAAATACGCAATACTTTTCCTTATAAGGGGCTCCAATAATCCTCTTCTGGACAGGAAGAAGGCTATCATCCTCCGCATCATCCTGTGATATGATATTCAGATGATGATGCATGCTCCGCAAAAAACCACAAAAATCTCACACTCTCATACTCTTTCTCATATCTTTTACAAAGGACTAATCTTTTGCTTACCACCTAAAATTTTCACTGTTTAGCTTCCATTTGATGGTCTACTGCAGCTGGAACACCCATTTCCACTAGAATCTCCACGCACGCTGAGACACCGCAGCAGAGAGCATCTTGAGCTATTTTGAAGTATATTGGCACCTTTGTTAAAAGGTCATAATTCCCTCTTTCTATGGAAGTCTTCAGACATTTGCTTTCGTTGTCAGGCATAATTATTCTTGTGCACATAAAGGGCACTGTGTGTTTTGCTATCATGTATAGATGGAATTTGATCTATACACTAACCTGCGAACAAATGAAGAATGCATAGATCAAATGTTAAAACCCCAGCACACAAGATGAGCTTATTTGGTGAAAGGTACTATTATTTGATGATTGTTTCATGCTGTGCTATTTACCATGACACTAGTGGCTTGGTTTGTAAGTATTAATTTCATTTTCTCTACAGCAGCTACAAAACATAAGTAAATTACTGCTTAACTTTTTAACAGATGTGAAGAAAACCTGACAAACATTCACGGAAGTAGGAAACACATGCTAGTAATTTTGCTAGAGTAATTTTTGGATAAGAGTGCAAATGAATTCGTGTAATGAAGCCTTGTATTCTAAAGTGCAATGCTTAATATTCTGCATATTTGCGTTTAAGACATTGAATTCTCAGAGTGTGACTCAGGATATTTTGATTAATCACGTGTTGTAGCAAGAAGATAGAAAGTGCCAGATTCAACCTCATTATTTTCAGAAGACAGAATACTCAAAACACAAAACAAAAATTCTCAAAATATTATAGGATTCTCGAAATTCTCAGCATGTTTGAGCTCTGAATGAATATTTTGTTTTCTTGTCAATGATTCAGAATATCCACAGCTACTTTTCAGTGACTACGAAAATGTCATGCCAAGTGAGATCAAGCTTTATTTTAAAGTTGAAGGCATGAAATAAGCATTAAGAAGACAATTGTACACCTGTTTTCAAAAGCAAAAGGCATCTCAAATCTACTTTGCTTTTGAGAATTTGGCTGAGGAACATATTTCAGAAGTCCAATAGCTCATAACATTATTCCAAATGTTCTACTCTGTATGCCTAATTAGGCTGCTGCATATTTGCATAAGCATGATGCTTCATGATTAATGTATAAGTCACAGCATGGAGCCCTGAATAAATTCATCCACAGATCCTACTCTCCTTTTCTACTGCAAATAACCACCGTGTCTGAACTGCAGTGTATCATACCTGTAGATATGGCTATGTATCATATATAAAACTGTTTAATCTTCATTATGAAGTTGTATTGATCCGTAAACTTTTTTTATCTAGAAATGTTAGTAACAATACAATGTTAACTCTTATAAAGCCACTGACCTTGATACTTTCTGTGATTTATGAGAGGTTTGTTGGTGGATTTTTTCCATGGTAAAATTAAGTATGAAGTCTACAGCTTTATTCTCAAAATTGAATGCTATTACATTTAAAATAAAGATATGTTAAATTAATAACCTAATAATTACTTTTGCTCTATTACTCTTGGGTAATGTTAACATAAAGTGAACAAGAACCTGCTCTTCAAAAAAGAGCAACATTTTAATAATTCAATAATGCATCCACTCCCACTCAAATTAAATAGGAAAACTCCTGAAAATGTTAACAAAGGTCTGATGAATAAAAGCCAGAGGATGCCCCAGTACGGGTGCCTGGAAAATGAAAGACTAACCTTTGATGGGTAAGCAGTGCAGATATCTGGAGGGACTACAAGCTGATAAATGTTCTTTTTACTGGAATTCATTCCACTAACGTGATGACTGATCTTAAGGGATCTTCCACTCAAGCTTAGTTTGTTTAAAAAAAAAAGCAAAAAATCCACTATTATTATTTAAAGATTTTTTTCCTTATGCCACAAATAGCATACAATGACTGTGATTTGTTTTCATATATTAACATGACCATTATCTTGGCCTAGCAGAGAAACTTATCAAGTGCAATGTTATTGGCAGCATCTCAAAACTGCACATAGACTCAATCATATTTTGTGTGACTGGGAAAAGATAGGAAAAAAAATCATTTGAAGTGCCAAGGAGTAAAAACTCCATGAGCAACCTCCATTTTCTTTCAAATTTAAATTCTAAATTTTTAAAAGTATTCAAAGATTTGAGGTTTGGGGTTTTTTAAAATTTTTGGTTTTGTGTAGCAGCTGACACCTAAATATTACCACCTCATGGGTGAGCAGTCATTGGTGCAAATTATCAGCGGGATTCAAAATAGTTTTTAACATAATTTACACACATTTTGGTACCAAGAATAAAACCACGACCATTTAAAGTATTCTACTTAAAGAGAACTAATTTTAAAATCCACCAAACATTATGCTTACATTATTCAGAATTTAATACATATATGCAGCACTGTGTGTATGTGTAATCTTTTCTACAAAAATAAGTGTGTGCTTTGAGCTAAATGCAGTGCACCATAAGCAAGGGACCTACACCTTGCTCAGATGAGTGCTGGTCAAAACAATCTATTTTTGGAAGGGATGTATATGATAAGCACAAAACAAGCAGAAGCCAAGATGCAAAGCTCTAGAGGAAACTATTCCTCAGCCTAGGTAATAAAGCCAACATAAAACAATTTTATTCTATGATTTTTAAGCAACCTAAATGATCACCTTTGATATGTGACTCCAGTATGTCAGAACTGTCCAAGGGTAGGTTTCATCTATTCTACTGTTGCAATGCAAACTGTTTATTTAGGCTTCCTCAGGTGCTGTCTCCAAATGGAAAGTCACCACATTTACACTACATTTTCTGACGGGCCCTCTCTCTAGACCGGTGCTTAAATCTTAGTCTGCCAAAAAAAGCTGAAATTACAGTCAATCTGTACACACTCTTTTAATGGCTGTTCCTGAAAAATCCACTTTTCCTCCTATCAAACTCCCTGATCCCCATATATCCACATGTAATAAAAAAAAGTTCAACATGGCAGAATTACATTGCCAAAAGCTGATATATTCGTATTTGAAAGCAAGGGAATTTTCCTTTTTGCCAGCTTTCTCTTTCCTCTTTGAAATTGGTATCTTTCTATCGGTTGAGTGCAGTAAAGAAATCTGCAGAAATTAAGTTTTCCCTTTAAGAATATGATAGCAATGCTTCAGGGTTTAAAAATATTCAAAGTAGATCTGCAGTAGCCCCCATGAGATCATTCCTGCACTCTTGTGTCTCTATCCCAGTTTTATGGGGTTAAATCAACTTCATCAGTGGTACACAGACTTTCTACATTATGTCCTCTTTAGAGGAATTCCTTTTATGGCAAATATTATCTGATGACTCCATCGATAAAATATGGAAAGAATTTTATTTTTTTAATATTCTTTTTTAAAAAGACATAAAATCATGTGACAAAGTGGTACATTACAATATCTTTTTTATACAATAAAATAGATTTTGAGAAAATTGACATTGACAGGTATAAGCACATGCTACATTCAAAGGAAACCTTGTTAATATTAGATACATATCAATAAAATATTAAGTTGAATATTATAGAATTTAAACACATTTCTGTACATTTTAGCCAATATATAAATGTATTCAGAACCTTTGGTATGGAAAACACCAACATTTGATAAATGTTGTGGGTTGTATTTGTATACTATCAAGGTTGTCTCAGCAGCAAAAAGCCTTACCATTTTCATATTATTACATACAAAAATAAAACATCAAAAGAGCCAAACAACAACTACAAATTTTTTAAAACATTCCTCAAAACATTCAGTAGAAGTTAAATTGTGAGTTGCTTATCTGTGCAGTTATTCTCCTTATTTCACTAATATTCTGTTCAAAAATGCTTGGAATACCTGGTATCTTTCCAGAATTGTAGGCACGTCTAACCTTATATATAAGAAGAAGGAGCTAATAAACTGAAGGCCCTTGTATTAGATATGTGTTCTAACATAATTTTCTAATTATTCTTTCAGTAAAAAAATTTTTCATTGCACCCTAGATGCCAGGATAACAGAAGATTCAATTATGACTTTGACAACTTAGGTACCTTGTAGTATTTTATATCACAAGGCTCTGCTGCTTACCTCTGGTTAAAAACCAGGCTTACTTCTGGTTCTGTCACTTCTCTTGCTTTCGCAGTTGGAAGTTTTCTGCTATGGCTTGGCCAGCTGTGTAGCCAAGATCTGTACAGATCTCTTAGCTGTACTAGTTTCATCAGGTCAGTAGGACTTTGGGAGTATCATCCACACAGCAGTCGCTCTGTTATATGAAATGTCTGTAATATGATACAGACAAATAAAATATTCTTCTGTGGACAAAGGAGGGGAGGACTGCTAAGAGGTTCTGAATCTTGGGAATTAGTCAGGCTCATAGGGCCACTGGGTTTCAGCCAGATGCTCACAGTTCACAGCCAAGATGTATAAGCAATATTTTCCTTAACCTCGTTCCTTCTCTAAACAGGTGAAGGACCATTTGTATGGCATTCAGTACTGCTTAGTTAAATATCTGTATGGGAATCACTTTAACTCTTTCCAAAAAAAACCGCAAACAAACAAACAAACAAACAAACCCCAGTGATTTAGATGCCCAATTTTTTGTGAGCAATTTAATTCAGGTGTGGATATCTAGTCTAGAGAGCTTTTTCTCATGTTTCCCATACCCCTCCCACAGGAGTTAATTGGTTGGTAAGTATGCATCCATTTCTCACAGTGGTTAAAGGAAACAGTCAAAGTCAAGTAAAGTCAAAGAAAGAGTTGATTTTGTCTACAACAAATAGAGTTCTATAGAGAACTATTTTTTGGCACTAGATGCGGACCCCTGTGCTTTAAAATTAGACTTCGACAATGCTATAGTGTCATGGTCAATCTAGTTCTCCATTGCTGGAATTCAGATGCCGTTACTTGAAAATTCAAGTGTGTGTTTTTTTCATGTATCCCTTTCTTCTTGAATAGGACTGTACACTGGGTGAGCATGGCTGTAGTCCGCTGGACACGGTCACCAGTCATTAAAGATGTTAAACAACAACAATCCACATATTTTAGTGGCAAAATGTTGCCACAAACAAGAAGTTTTATGTTATGATATTTTTTATTTTTCAATTTTTGATTCTCTCTAAGAGATAAACGTCAGGAAAATGAAACTATTCTTTTAACCCACAAATTAATCAACTCTTTTCTCTATGTTTCTGTTAGATGCAATGTCACTGCACTCATGCACACATGCACATTTTTTTGTTTCTGAGATAGAAATTGGTCATCTACATTGCCTTGTACACATGCCTGATACTCCAGAACAACTTTTTTTCCTTAAAAGCAGAAATATTCTGGTGGTCTTTTGGCCTTCTGTCTTCTTTTCAGAACAGTGTGTAAGCCAGTGAGAAACAAAATGCTCTCCTAGAATATGAAGGAAACAGAATTATCAGTAAAAACCATATAATGCAAGAAAGATTTTTTTTAGATTATTTTCTTAAATTGAAGTTTCTATGAACTCTTGGTGATCTCATTCTTTCTTTCAACTTGATGAAGAACCACCCCCTCCGCCACCATGAGACCTCACAAAACTGAGGTGGGGGGAAAATGGTCCTAACTGTTTTAAATGAAGATTCACTGGCTGTCTACAGTTTTTTGCTACAACATCTTTTGAGCCTAACATGAGAAGAAAGCAACACAATGCTTGTTTCTCACTTTCCCACAATTCCTCTGCTTTTCAAGGTGTTTCCAAAAGACATATACATATTTTAAGTCTAAGTATCACTATAAAACAATATGTAGCTCACTTTTCTTTCTGGGAGAGATTCTGGTTATGTGTGTATAAATCAGAACAAACAAATACTTTTATGTCATTATATATTGAATACTCAGCATCATCATTTTCAACATAGAGCAAGTCATCATGTTTATTTAGTGGTGTCTGAATACACCTACATGACTTGCTGATTGATAGCTTTCTTTTGGATACATACGGGATTTTTTCCTGAAGCAGATGAAATTTCTCTTCCATTTGAATGTACCTGTTGTCAGCACTCAGGGCTTCACAAGATGAGATAATCCCAAAGACAGCTTAAATCAGAGCACAGAGAGGTCTGAAAATGCGGTTCTAACACCTGAAAATTCTCCTAGTGTGACTTCAAAATGAGAAGAAATGTGATTCCAGACATCAGTGGCTAAGGCAGACTGCCATGCATGGAACAAATTGTATTGCTTTACAAACACTAATTTCATGCCTTCAGAGAGTCAACTATAGAAAAGTACCTAATAATTAATTAGTGAGCAATATGATATCACAACACTCAAACTCAGGGAAAAGGGTGCAGCCTTCTTACTTAAGAACAGTGGAGATTACCTCATGGTATTCAGAACAACAAGGGCTATTAGGTAACATGATGCTGAGATTCTTGGGGAGAAAACTCTCAAGGAAAATGTTCAGTTATGAAGAAAGAAAATGCCTCAACATCCTTCCAAGAAGGTTCAGTCTTTTAAAAGGACCACACAGGAATGAGAAAAACAATAAATTAAACTTTGTTTTTATTTGTATCACTTAATACCTGAACATTCAGATTAGTCTATGAGTACCATAGATGCTTTCAACTGAAAAGTATTAAGGAGAAAAATTACTAAAAAAAAGGCATTTGGTATAAATATGATTATTCTCTTCTTTATACTATTAAAATATTAGATGTCTAAGAAAACTCTTCTTGTTTCTATTGACATGTCTGCCAGTTTTCAGTGATAAAATATGGAGACCATCTATTTATTTTATCACTGAAAACTTGTACAGGCAAAATTGGAAAATCTTTTAAGATGGTAGCAAACATTTTCAAAATCTCTGAGTCCTTGGTCCCATCTTACCTTTTTAAGTTTTCTTGGCACTAGAATGAGCTCTTCTTTGCTGCACTCTACATAAACTTAAGCACCTTTTCATGGGAAAGGAATGCAAAAATAGGTTAACAACAATTTAGAACAGAAATGGTTTATGGTTGAAGATAAAACTCCTAAAGAAACTTCCTGTCTGACCATCCAGGGACCCTCTGGCACTGTCAGTCTTGCACCACCTGAGCTGCGACCAAGGCCCCTTCAAAGGCACAGCCTCCACATTCACAACCCCACCAGGTTTCCTCACCAGTTCAATCCCAGCTTTCCCACTGCAGCCTCAGACATCCAGACCCCTCAAATAATTTAATCATGGTTCAATAACTAAATAACAAAGTAAAGCTTGAACTGGTTCTTCCAAGGACGGACCCCGAGCAATAGAACTCTTGAGTTTTTATACTGTCACAGTCTGAACAAGAGAGAGAGTCTGGGGGCCAGCAGCTCCTGCCATGTCTGGTCCCTGGCTGGGCCACAAGTCCTGTGCCCTTTGTTATGCAAAAGTCAGCAGGTCACAGCCTCCTGCCTCAGGCTCTTGTCACCCAGAGCTCAATCTGCAGTTCACACTGCATTCTGCAAACCAAGACAGTGAGATGGGTTGAAAACTGGCTGAATGGCCAGACTCACAGGGGAGTGATCAGTGTCTTGAAATCTCACTGGAGGCCAATCATGTGCAGCTTACCTCAGGGGTCAATACTGAATTGCATTCTGGTTAGTATTTTCATTAACAGTCTGAATAATGGGGCAGCATGTACTTGCAGCAAGTTTGCCAATAACACAAAACTAGGAGGAGTGGTTGAGACAGTGCTGCCATCCAGAAGGACTTTCACAGGCTGGAAAAATGGGCTGAGAGGAGCCTTGAAGTTCAACAAGGGACAAGTGCAAAGTCCTGCACAAAGAGAGTGAAAAGCCCATGTACAAATATATGCTGGGTGTTGCATGATGGAAAGCAGCTTTGCAGAAAAGACACGGATGCTCCAGCGGACAAGTAGAACCTAGGCGAGCAGCATGGCCCATGGCGATAGGAGCTATTGGTATCGTGGGCTGCATTGAGAGGGTGCTGCCAACAGGTCAGAGTAGGAGATCCTTCCCCTCTACTCTGCACCGAAGTTACTGGAGACTGGAATTATCAAAGGGCCATGAAAGAGCTGGGACCGTTTAACCTGCAGGACTTTTGGAGGGGGAATCTCATTGATGCCTATAAATACCTTCCTGAAGGGAGGGTATTTAGGAAAGGTAGAGAAGACAGCGCCAATCTCTGCTCAGGGGGGCTCAATTACAAGACAAAACACTGTGGGAACAAATTCCAACACAGGATGTTCTGTCCAAACAGAGAGCAAGAAAGAATAGGTACAGGTTGCCTGGTGACTTTGTGGAGCTTCCATCCTTGGAGATATTTAAAAGCCATGCTCCTGAGCTCTGCTTGGTTAGGGAGATGGACAAGATGACTTTCAGAGGTCCCTTCCAACCTCACTCTGTCATTCTGTGAACACAGGGAATATGACACCCTCTTTATTTTTTTAGGCTCATGTACAGATTACTGATCGACATTAGATAAGAAAGTGCAATTTAATTGAAATGAAATAATTGCATCATTTCCCTGGGCCTGAACCACCAAGAAGTTATGTTCACTCTGTTTCTCAGGTCTAAAGTTTTTTTGAGTCAAACAGAAACTCTACACATGTGAAAAAAACTTGTATTAAATTATGTATTTGAATGAATGTTAGGATTTAATGATGCAAATATTAAGTTCAAGATTATGTGTGGTAAAACAATGCTGTGTCAGTGCGCTGAAATGATCAGGTTTTTACAGGACAGCAACAAGCAATGTTTTCAAGTCTTCAAAGTCCTGTAATATTCTTGTTGTACTTAAAGGGGTTATCTGAAAGTGACAGCCTGCTTTTCAAAAGAAAAAAAGGCAAAATACTCCATGTGGAAAACATCTATGCCTGAAACTTTAGTAGAATGCATATTTTAATATTAGGAGTAAATGATGATATAAAATGTTGATATAAAAAATGCTATTAGCCCTCTCTCCTGACTCCAAAATGGCTAATAGTAGATATTTAGTGGAGGAGGTTTATCAAGGGCAAGTTTGTTTCTGTAGAATACTACTGGAGCATCTAATCACTTTTGAATCCTTGTGGTATGTCATTTACAACAGTCTGTGCTTATGATTTCTACAGTTTAGCTAAGCATTATGTGAAATGTACTTTTTGTTTTTCCTGGACTGGCACCTGATGATTTTGTCCAATGCCCTTAGCCCTCAGCAAGAAAGACTGAGTAATCATATGCAGCTCCAATCTGGCTAAAGATCAAAGACATTCTATCACAAAGTAATCACAGAGTAATGCAGGGACAAACAAAATGTTTCTCCCTTACTTATTTTGCTGAGAAACTTACAAAAATCTTGAAGGCCATCAGCTTATAAACTAGAAAGCAAAGAACTATCATGTCCTGCAGTTTGACTTTGTTGATCTTTGTACTAATTACTTGGGAAGGAAAGCTAAGGACAGAGATACCTATGCCTGTCTCTGTGCATGTGTTTTACGTCCCTTTTCTTTACTGTTTCAATTAACACATGGTGTGGAGGCCACTAAAAGGAAATAGCTATATATGTGGGTATACATACCCTTGTAACCAGTTCACTCAGTTGCAAAAGTATGAATTAAAATATAACTACTATTTGCAAATAGACAGCGATCCTACAAGATGTTTTGTAAAGGTCAAGAGTGATTTGGAAATAGAACTCTAGGGCAGATGGCACAATGTACAAGAGTTTCAAAGAATTCTGAATGAAAAATCATTTCAGTAGTGTGTACCTCAAACTGCCAAAGACTCATAGAAAATAGTTCATTACCTTGTTGTCTCTGGGTCCTTTTCGATATGCTTTTCTTAGTGCTTTCTTGGAGTAAAAAAACCCCACATTATTTTTACATAAATCAAGTCAGCCTCTTATCATAATCCTGACACAATGATATCTTATGTACAGTGCAACAAACAGTACAGTGCTGATTTTTAAAGGATAAAAATGCCTTGTTATTTAGAATATGAGCAGCAATGTGAATTGAAAGCAGGTATAAGATTTTAAAAATCAGGAAAGCAATAATAAAGCTTGGAAAAATAATTGAATTGTAAGGAATTCAATGATTCTATCCTCTGCAGCCATCTCTTCCTCATTAACTAATTTTTCCTCAATGCCTGACCTACTGATTATTTCCTTCTTCAAACACAGGTCTCACCTATTTTAACTGTCATACCTCACTCTTTTCCTCCCTTTGCTTTCTAACTCAATTCCCTCCTTCCCAATGTGCTGCCTAACTTTGAGCATTTGGTGACACTGCTGGGACAGCTTTGCATGTTGTTGCATATGCATAGATTTCACTTTCACTGTGTCCATTAAGTGTTACTGCACTTTACCACCATTTTCATTTGCAATTGTTTTCCATCGATTCACATAATCCAGTCCCTCTTCTTGAATTTCAAGCCCAATTACTTTACTTTTCAACAATTACTACTTTTATACTGTATATGGCAGTTGCAGTGTGGCAATGGCAATAGACTGTATGGATGTGGTTTCAGAGAAGTTATAGGAATTCCACAATATAATGTGATTAAGGAACCATTCCTTACTCACAGTATCCACATGCAAATCACTTAACACAACATAATACAGTGGAATTCTAAAGACAAGTGATTTCATGATGTTCATATCAACTCTATCTAATTTTTAGCCAAAGATTTGGGTATTTAACAGCAACATCTTTAAGTCATGCTGCTTCCACTTCTGCCAGTTTACATCACCAAGGAGACAGAATATGAGAAATGTCTTTATTAAGCTGAACCAAATTCAGGAACAGTGTTAATTGTAAAAACTGGAGAAAATCATTAGTAACACTTCATTAATTTCATGAAGAACAGAATGAGACCTAAGAGTAGTTTATCTCTTAATATACTCTTTTTGACATTGCTACTACCAGCGTAGTCCACTAAAAGCATTGATAGCTTACAGTGATTTGAAATGACATCAAAACAAACTTGTGGAATTTTTGGACAACTTCTGCTCAAAATTTTTAAAATGAAAAATTTTCTCTGTTGAAATTTCAATTTTACCACAACATTCAAATTTTGTTTAAGTAATTTAAAATATATTTTTTTTCTTGGGGTAAGTAGACCTGACTCTTGACATTTTAATTTGCAAAATGAAATAAAAACTGTTTCAATATTTGTTTGCCCCTGTGTTAATCCCTAAGGAAGCATATAACAGCATTTGTTAGGATGGCTCATAGAGCTTTTCTACAGAGAAGAATCACTGATTTAATTATAACTCCCATAAAATAGTTCAGTTTCCCTTCTGAATGCATGACTAAAGCTCCTAGGGCAGATTGTAGTATGATTTAGCTTACCCCACATTTGGAGTTCATAGTGCATATGGAATTATAATAAATCCCTGTGGTATTCAGGTTTGTATCAAACAGAGAAAAAAGCAAGCATCCAACAGTAGCGTGATGAATTAAAAAAACCCCTGTAATAGCAATAGCCATATCCATGAATCCTCCTCCCTACCCCCATTACATCCCAGGTGGAATTGCAACAATAACTCTGACTGAGCTTCTGGAGAGCTGGATATCCCAAACAGTGGTTAGTCCTGTGCACCTTGGAGTATGTGCATGCAGCATCCTTCTGCCCAGGGTATCCCAGACAGTTGGCCCACCGTTATTTAATTGTAATATGTTAGCAGGCATGATTATAAAAACTAAAATTAGAATGTTATTTAGAGGAAAGCTTTTTAAGCTTCCACTGTAGGAAAAAATTTGATGCTTTGCCATGTCATTCTAATTCAGGATGATAATAAGAGTTGGAATAATTCATTTCCTTTGGGGAAAAAAACCATCTCTCCCCTCTATTACCTGTATTATACTTTATTTAAGGGTCACAAAAAAATTCATAGATCAAATGTCCTTAATTATGAAAGATCCCCCAAAGCCCCTGTTTCTAGCGAAGTAGAATTTTTGCAGTGCTTGCAGAATTGAAAAAGCAATTACGCAGTAGGACAGAAAATTTCCAGTTTAGTATCACATTTAGATACAGTGAAAATAAAAAAAAATAAAAAAAAAAGGGGAGAGGCAGGAAAATTGTCCAGTTATCTATTTAAAATTGACCAGGGATTTAAAAGCAGATTTGTAACATCACTAAGAGTAAAACTGACAGGCTGTAGTGAGGATTACACATTGGCTTCCCCTCTGAGACATACTTGTCCCCTATCTGCAGGTGCTCCTTTAAGGACCAGGATCAGGTTCCCCTGGTGCTGCAGCTCCAAGACCACTGCTGACCATCCTACTTGGGCAAGTGGCAAGCCTCACATCCAGTCCAAAGGTATGAACCCTGGCGCCCAGGTAAGCTTGCACAGCCAGCAGGCTCAGACACCTTTTGACTGTGTTTGAAGATGTCAGGGTCGTCTTACGTTAGTAATGGGGGTACCCACATAACATGGAAAACATTCTGGATTTGTCTTTTTTTTTTTTTTCTTTTTTTTTTCTTTTTTTTTTTTTTTTTTTTTTTTTTTTTTTTTTTTTGTTGTTGTTGCTGCAGATTACAGATGCACAGAATATTCTGGGTTGGAAGTGACCCACAAGAATCAACAATTCCAGCTCCAAAGGGAATTGAACTCAGAATTTTGGAGTTACTAGTACCATGCTCTAACCAACTGAGCTAATCTCACAGTAAGATAAGTTATAAGTCTATAAATAAGAATTAATGGAATCTGCCTTTTAAAAATCTTGGATTAATATTTTGCCATGTGGTTCTTTACTAGTTTTGCGTTATATAGAATTTTTTAATAGTTGTATAAAAATATTTTGGCGACAGCCTGAGAGAACAACAAACAGAAAAATCTGAAATATATGTTCGATCAAAAAGAAAGCAAAAGACCACAAATCACACAGATATAGAAAACAATAACCAGGTAGGAAGATGGAATAAAGACCATGATTAAAATAAAGACCATGATTTTATTGCGTAAAATCCTCATCTCTGAAAAAGTAGATTACTTGAATTGTCCCTAAAGAGCGAGATCTGAAAACTTACCAGAAGAATATTTAAGAGTTGAACAGAGAAATGTTTAGCAGGGAAAATACAGTTATGAAGCCCATAATATACTTGTGCAAGCTTATGCTGCCAAAAAAAGGTGTAGCTATCATAACAGTACAGTAAATAACCTAGTTAGAGCTTTCTTACCCTTCACTCAGGCTCAGCAAGTATTTCTCCTAATAAAGAGGAGAGAGATATCAGAAAATGCTAAACATGTAAAGTAAGCATAACTTGTAATGTACTTCCCAAAGCCAGCAGGAAGAGACAGAAAGGATAATGACTTCTACAAGTTTTGCTAGTTTTGAATTTTTTTTTTTTTTTTCAATACCAGTGCATAGAACACATTGAGTCATCGTCAGCTGTGGAGATTTCACTGAGTTTGATATTTGGATATTTCCATACATTTTGAATGCCATCCCAAGGCCAGATTTGCAATCTACATTCAATTAACTGACACGTACAGTCTAGATCGTGTTCCTGTGTACCATGTGTGTCTTTATTGTACCCTGTGCCTTAATCTGCAAGGTGCCTCAGATGCATCCATGTGGTCATTTGGCAGCTGGATCATGAAGTCATTCGTGACCAGCTATTTTCAATGTTTATATCAACTGCAAAACAGAAATAAATAGTGATTACAAAAGGCAAATAGTACTCATTTTATTGCCCGGTGGAGGCAAAGTTGGGACAATAGCAGAGCAGCTGTTTGGCATACTTTCTGGTATTTAGAATCCCTAACACAGACCTAAGCACTTGTGTGTCCATTTGTGAAAATCAGCTTGCCTGTTTGTGCCAGAGCTCTGTAGCTGCCAGCATTTCTATGCTCTTTATGCTGGAAAAGTGCTGGGAAAAGTGTCAACTTGCCTATACATGCTAGATAAGCAAAGGCCGTGAGCACATTTAGGGGAATGACCAGGGAAAAAGCATTTTCATTTATTCACTGCTAGCGCTGAAAAGCAACAAGGAGTGAAATATAACCACTGCCACAAGCATGAGAAGGATGGCACCCTGGGAATGGCATTAGGAAACCAGCAAAAAACTAATTTCCAGTCTGATGCCTCTTATATTTATGAGCTACTTTTCTGAGAAAACCCACCAAAAAAAAATTGGTGTTGGTGTCTGTAATTATCTCTGAAGAGTAAAATTTCTCCCTCCAGCAAAATAAAATTAATGAATTTACTAAAGAAGTAATATATAAAATAGATATTAGCTATATACTTTGACAACTCCTTTTCAGAAGAGGTTAAAACTGATTTCAGATGGGTGAAACTTATGCTAAGATAGTTGTAAATATTCTGTAATTAAAGTGGTTTATTTTTAGAATGAAGTCCCTAATATGACCCCTGTTCTGTTTCCATTATGGCATGCAAAAGAAGTACAAATTTGTCTACCTTAATCTTTCTCTGTAGATGCATTTTGATTCCTTCTCATCTGATAGTGTTGATAAGTCATTGACAATAGTCACTTCTCTTCCAACATATTTCAGTCTGTGCCTGGCCTATATGCATTGTTCTCTTACAATTCCACTTGTGGAGAGGTACCATGTCTTTAGACCAGTAGAAAAAGAGCTTTGGATTTCATATTTGAATTGAATATATATAGTACCACAGCACATAGCCGAATATAAAAGAGAATTATATAGATATTGGTGTCAAGTGACACAAAACTAAAACAAAAAGTTCATCTCAAATAGATCCACAGAATACAGAGCATATATTATGAATTTCAAAAGTAATGGACTGTGGCACAAGTTAGGGAGCAGCAAATATAACTTTTAAATGTAAAAATATGCATTAATTAACATTTTAAATTACTGATATCCTCATGTGGTAAAAGAGGTATTTGTGAGTGAAGGGTTGTAAGAGCATTTCCCAAAAGAATGCCAAAATGTATGATGGTATGGGACACCACCCAAAAGTAATGGCTAATCCCTTCTGACTGTTTGACAGTGTCTTATTGGTTTTTGATAGGAAATGAAAACTGTCATCATTGGCTGAATGATAAGTGGACTAATTAATTGCCAGAGCAATTAAGTAGTATTTACTCTCTTCTGTGCTTTTTAAGCAGTGAATAGCTTTAAATTCTAAACTTAAGTCAGCAAGACAGCTTCAATTGTGTAATGAATTAATTATGATCTGCGTAATATCCATCAGAGAGAAATGTCTGATCTAATGAAAGGCAGAGCCTAGAGCATACTTTGAGTCTCTCTTTTTTTCTCACTATATCTCTTTACTTCCCCTTTCTCTCTCTGCTGCTGACACAGAACTTTCATTCCTTTCTAGTTAATTAACCTATTTGCCCCCTACCTATGCTCCTACCTCCACTAAAGACCTGGAAAGACTTTTGCTGATAGTACGGTTCAGTTGACTTGACTGCTATATTCCTGCATTCAGTTGACTTGATTGCTGTATTCTTGCATACACTTCATCTGCATGTTTATACTACATGCTCTTCAAGGTACCACTACTCCCTGTTTGGTCAGGTAAACCTGGAGTTTCCTCTTATTTCTTAGTCATAGCAATAATCAACATAATTAATAAAAATTAATGTCATATGTATTTAAGCAAACTTTATTCCTGTTTCTTGACTTCTCACTCAATTTTTGTTATTCATGTATGAAAACTTTTTTTCTGATTGAAATAACTGGAATGTACATTAAAGTAGCTTGCCAATGATACTAAAGTAGGAGGAGCTTTGGTCATCCTTGATAGCACACGGGCCTTAAAGAATGATCTGGATATCATCAACAAAGTGAAATTTAGCATGAACAGACACCATGGGATGGGGTAATCCAGGCTTTACATACAAACTGGGGAACAAAAGGCTGGAGAGCAACACTGCAGAAGTTGATCTATGGATTTGGGTTGATGGCGAATTTAACATGAGTCAGCAGTGCCCTGGCAGACAGGATCGCCAACCGTGTCCTGGGATTCATCAGGCACAGCATCGCCAGCTGGGCAAGGGAGGGGAATATTCTGCTCTGTTCTGCACTGGTATGGCACCTCAAGCCCTACATGTAGTTTTGGGTGCCTCAATATAAGAAAATCAAACTATTAGAGTATGTCCAGAGGAGGGCAACCAAGATGGTGAAAGGCCTCAAAGGCACGACTTTCAAGGCATGGCCAAGGTCACTTGGTGTGTTCAGCTTGGAGAAGTGAAGGCTGAGAGGTGACCTCATCGCTATCTACAACTTCCTCAAGGAAGGCAGAAGACGAGGTGGAAGAGAAAGAGGTGATTTTCTCCTCTCTCTGGAGACAAATGATAGGACACAAGGAAACAGAATGAAGTTGTGTCAGTGGAAGTTCAGACTGAATGTTAGAAAAAGGTTCGTCACTGAGAGGATGATCAGTCACTTGCTCCACAAGGAACAAGCTCCCCAAGGAAGGGGTCATGGCACAAAAAATGTAAGTGTTCAAGGAACATCTGGATGATGCTCTTAGTCATGTGGTCCCTTCCAACAAGAGATATTCTGTGAGTCTATGATGCTATGAATTAATGAAAGGGAACTGATTAAAAGAGCAGGCCAAATTAAGAAATTAAGCATCAGTAATATTTTTCTTAAGGAATTTGCTTGCTTATTAGATTGAAGAAATTATTGTGATTTGAGGCCAAAGTCCTTCATAGAACATGTATTTCGACAATTTGTGTTTTGGTTGGTCATAGAATTCATTTTTTTTAATATAATTGACTGATTAAACCAGAAATTACCCCTGTTTTCAAACTACAGAAAACTAAATGAGTTAAGAATTCTTAAATATTGGAGATTCTCCCAGCTATTAATGGTTTTGTTTCACTGCGTATTTTTAGGAATATTATAAACATTTTTAAAACTCAGATGTCTTTTAAAAGTAATATTGCATATGTATTTCAACATATAGGGGTATGTTTAACATCTCCCTTAACAACAGACATACCAGCCACTTCCCTTAAAAACTCCTTTGTCGGGCAACTGTTCTACCCAAAGCTAGAAGCTGTGTTCAGCGTCTGGGGTAGAGGTTGGCCCTATCCTGTGTCTTCCTGCAGTGCCTTTAGAAGTCGTTCAGTCTCCCAGTCCACCATTTTCACTTTATCTTCCTGTTTTGATTTCCAGCACTCTCATGGCCTATTTCTTCTCTCTACTGTGTGTGAGTGGAAACAAGGCAGATTCCCTGAAGACTGTGCTGGACATTAGGAAACACGCTCTGATCAAAGTAATGGGGATTCAGGAGCTGTGGCATAAGCACTAAGTGGCTTATGGCTTAGGAACTCTCAAAGCCTAGTTCTCATCTGTGTCTTAGAGGCCTATGCCCAGTTATCAGCTCTGAAGGGCAATTGTGATACATTCTCTAGTGTGCAGTTTTAAAGAGAAATGCAGTCATACATTCCTTCTCATGATATAAAAATTTAAACTTCCTGGATAGTTGGAAAATACAGCATGGTCTGCCATGGGTTGGGATCGCGGTCAGTGTGAGTTAATGACCACAGAACCCATTCTGTTGACTTTCACTAAGGTGAAAGTCAAATCCAACATAAGAACCCACTATTAGATGAGATCATACTAAACATCCTAGTCCTACACATACATGCATACAAAAAAAAATATATATATATATATGTAGGGTGTGTATAGACATATATCAGTTATATATATTTCTCAAAATATCCAGACGATAAAGCAGAAAGGAACAAATATGTAAGAAACAAAGTTAATATAATTAAATATTTATTATTAGATCTTTTTTCATTTTACCTTCCATAACAAATTTGCATACATGAGGGAAAAGAAGAAGGGGAAGAAAGAAAAAACATGAGTAAGCAGGAGTAGGTCAAGAAAACTGACAAAAATTCCAATTATTGTTTTAGTAGTGTCATTAATAACCCACTGGAGCCATGGAATCTTAATATGTTCCCATATCCCACGACAAGTAATTGTGTCCACCTAGAAAAAATGGTTTTGTTTTCTAAATTATGTAGCAAAAAATTGTCATCTATTGTTTTCTTTCTGCAAAGGTATATAGCCAATCTCTAAAACAATTTACACTTTAAAAATTGTACTATGTTACCTCAGATTCAATTTTAAAGCACAATAAGGGGTTTCTTATATTATGTGTTATTTTAAGGAACTTCAAAGAACATGATTAAAGGACAGGCTATGTAATAACACTTGGTAGCAATTTAGCATTTATTCTGATGGGTAATTTGAGGGGTTCTTTCTATTCCGTGAGCAGTTATACAGGACCATGCAGAGCTCCCACAAGAATAGCAAAATTAAAGGAACATAAAAGCAAATATATCAATGAGGAATTATTTAGATTCAGAAAGTTACATGTCTTAGTTTTAAAAAACTTTATGAGCTAAGCAAGGCTTTGGAATACTTTGGGGGTGGGCTTTTTCCATGTCACAATAAAAGCAGGGATAGAACTGAGACATGTGAATGTAGTTTTAGCTTTAAGTGCTTAAGAAAGTAAACACCTTTACTAGCATATGCATTAGATATCTCATTCAGTAACTATAGGCATTCTGCTTTAAAACAAACCCACTGCAGCATTCACAAAGAAAATAATCAGGAACAGAGGTGATATTTTGCACTCTATTCTCTCAGTGAGTTGTGATATGACTTTTGGAGAGGAAGGTACTTAACTGTCCTGAACCTCTGCTTACTTTCCATCACACTGAAAAGTATAATAATTCTTGTTATATTAAAATCTCTGCAATGACTGGACTTAATCCCATGAAATAATTAAATTATTCTCCAGCTTGAAGATAAACATACACTAAAAACATATGAGGATTGAGGCATATGAAAGTTGTAGGGTCATGCCATAAAGAAATGTAGAATATTCCACAGAAAATTTTTACAAATAAATGGTAATAGTAAAGAGTCTGAAATAGAAACAAATTTATCATCCATTGTAAATTAATGTTTCAGAGAGAACAGCTCTGAGCAGATTCAACTCAATTTTGGGAGGCAAAATTGAGCAGCTAGGCACCACTAAACTTTCATATGCAATATGCATAATTCTAAGCTTCCCTAGAAATAATTACCTAAATATATACCCTTGAATGTTTTACAACATAAAACATTCATGTATCTGCTTATGCATACCTACATCACTTAATTGCAATTTATCATTGGCATTATTTTCAAGTTCTGAAATCAAGGGAGTGTACCTATCTCCAAGCAGAGAAAAAAATAAGAAGCCTGGTTAATTTGACACTCCTACCCAGGCTTTGACAATTTTTGACAATTGCACTTTATTCACATTTTGTCAAAGCAGATTGAGTATTCAAAAGTTTTTGAAAGTCACTAACTTTTTTCCTAGATGTTGTGCCAAAATAACCATGTCAAATTTTAAAACTTTGATGTTTCAATTTAATGTTTTTTGCTGCATCAGGCTATAAATTACAGAATTTAAAAAAAATATTTTGCACTCCTCATAAGATTCAACTTCTAGTGCTTCTGGGATTTTCAAGCCCTCAGTGTCTCAAAAAAAAAAAAGTTACACTTGCAAAATATTTTTCATGTGTGGATATCCATAATAAGCTCAACATATGCAGTTGTTTGCAAAGATGTGGAAACACAGAGATGTAGCAACTCACAGAGTACCATAATTACTACTAATAAACTTTTTGTTCTGATCCTGTAAGTTTCATTTCATGATTTTCAAATGTATCTAACAATGTACAGATGGTTCAAGTAAGAGGCTCATTTTACTGAAATTATTTTCCATCAAAATAATCAGCTTGTTCTTTCTTTCTTTCTTTCTTTCTTTCTTTCTTTCTTTCTTTCTTTCTTTCTTTCTTTCTTTCTTTCTTTCTTTTTCTGGATGGAACTTGATTCTGATTTTGGAATACTTTGTCATTTTGGAAAAGGAGTACACAAGTAAAAATGAAATGTTTATTTAGTTGGATGGACAGACTTAGACAAATATTAATAAATTAAGGTAATTTACTGAATGTTTAGTTACTTTAACTAAACTTAGCTAACCTTATTACTGCTTTGACATCTTTTGTAAATCAAAACCTTCTTTTACTTGGCAAGGAGAGCACATAGTTATAACACAGTTCCAAAGGATGGGAGTTTAACTACATTTTAATGGGATTATACACTGCTACTTGCCAACATGAGTAAGATTTTCACAAAATGATCTAATGCAAATAAAATGTGGCTGGGAACTAGGTGGAAAAATGTGTTCACAGATAATCTCATCAACCATATGTACATTCATGGAAATAGCATGGGGTTTTTAAATTTTTTTTCTTTTTTTTTTTTTTTTTGAGTATGCAGTGATTCACTAGATAGCAAAAGCCACTAGGTGGCATTTGTGATTTATTACGCTGGAAGCATTGGTTTGAATATTACATCTAATCCTTGGTTTCAAGAGAACAAGACATTTAACATTACAAGACATTTAATTCAAGGACCTCCCTCCGTAATTAGATAAATGCATAGAATTTGCACTTCTGCTACATCATTTGGAAACCCACTTTCCGAAGTTTCCATTCAAACCCTAGATGTTCTCAGGCATGTATTCCCTGACCCCACAGCACCAGCTTACGTAAGTAATTACTTGTCTACAATTAAGCTGTAAATAATGCAATCACTCCATTCTTGTCCTGTCACTCTAGTCCCAACAACAACAAATAGGGCTAATCACATACTTACTCAAGTGTGTAATTATTTACAGTTAAACTTCTGTCACTTTCACCCTGTTTGGAAACAGTAGAACACAACCTGTAATTAACAAATGTTGCTGCAGGCACTTTTACTTGGAAATAAGCCATGGATTCAGCACCTATGTGAGCAAAGAGGTAAACCCTTTGATCCAGGATTCTGGCATGGATTCTTCCCCTTGGGCTATTCTATTATCAGGCCCCAATAAGGCAGAGAGATCAATGAATTATTATTATGTTAAATGTCTCTTAAAAATCACTTGTCTTCTCTTTGTCAGAGATTTTATATGCACTTACATCATGCTTATATGCATGAATATATGAGTATTTATACCAATGTATATGTACTAATGTGTATCTGAAGATGCAAGAATTAATCAGATGTACATCTGATTTTGATTTTCTTTGAAATGGCCATAAAAATCTTGCCATTTACAAGTTAGATTGATGCATATAGGCCTTGACCTGTCACTTCTTTTATATGGTCACTGGTCACTCCTTTCCTTGGTTAGAACCTGAGACTGTGACAAAAGAAGCCATTCTTTCTTGAAATTCTTTCAAAGCATTATATTCAGCAAAACAAAATTATATTAACAGGTGCAGAAACAACTGTATGTAAACATGCCACTAAAAAGACTAGTCATAAAACAAATGCCTTTAAATCATGCTCTGGTTTATTGTACTGAAGTCTTCAAACTCAAAAATCATTGTCTATAATAAATTGAGCACATCACACATGTAACATTAAACCATATGTGCCCTCATTTCATACTGAGTCAGGTTCTGTCACATGTAGTCAGCTTGAGCCATTCCTTACTCTATCCCAAGGGCTGATAAAGAACTGCTCAGCCTGAACAAGGAGGCAGAATTTGTCCCATGGAGAAGATGGGAAAATTAGAAAGAACTCATCTGCCACCTGCCCTTAGCAGTAATTCCAGAAGCAGATGGAATATGAGATTAAAAACAGGACCGGTTTTTTTGCTTACTGGCACATAAGCAGATCATTTAGAAGAAAGACTGGGTAAGAACAGGCACAGAAAATAATTGTACTAACCCTTGTTATTAGTTTCATTTCATTCAGTTCATTTCTTCCCTCCCTTGTCCTGTTCCCTGTTTCATCCTCAATGTGCCTAGAGCTCATTTTGTAACTGTTCACATAGACAGAAGTTGTTTTACACCCAGAAATCAGGGTGAGTTAACCAAAAATAACCCAGATTTTAGACAAGCATTTTTGTGGGAAGTCACTGCATTTGAAATTCTTCATTAAATTCTTCAATAGATGCACTGGCCACTATCAGAGGTGAAACAACTCCCTATATGAGACCCAGCTTACATTGAGTTAAACAGGTGTTTTAACTGGTGTAGAACAGTGTAGGGAGATGAGGGGTTTAGCTCAGAATGTTTCAGTAGACACTGGATGAAAGGAACAGAGACAGTCAGAACATAAGTTATCAACCCACTTTTATGATGTGAATAGTCAAGAGTTTATACTATGAACCTGGAAATCATGAAAATTAGTTCATCTGTGTGCCCACCAGTCAATTTGTAGAAAGAAAAAGTCTGAGGATTTCCTTCCTAGTCCTTAACAATGCCTGGCAAACAGGTTTCAGTAAAACGCCTGGGTATCCAATTACCATGGAAACAGTCATACTGGATGGAGTCTGTTGCACTTAGCTAGTTAGTAGTCAGTTGCTGTTGAATTACAGAGATATGAAATTGCTGTAGTCTCAAGATACTTCTTGAAAAGGCAGTAGCTGCCTCCCAGTATAATGACTCACTTGAACAGTCTATATCAGCCAGATCAAAATGCTCAGTAAATGTTTCCAAGTTGACAGATATTCTGTTAGGGAGCTATTATTTGCTGTCAATATGATGCAGGGAGAATGCAGACATGCTGGCCTTTGTTTACTTTTTTAGCTGCCTGCTAAGACCATGACCTTTTGCTGCTGATGGTATACATATGTTGAACATTTGTTTAAACTGTCTTCCCACCACTGACAAACATAACCCACCAGATTACATTATGCAAATGTGTTGCAAGGGAAATAAAATAGAATTTTATATTTTCCTACCTAGCAATGCTCCCACAACTTTGTATTTATGACACTTTAAAAAATATGTAATCCTTGGAGGAAAGTGAGCGATTCATATAGTTATTGCACATAATTCTTCCACAACAGCAGAAAATCTGTCAAACTGTCATTGCAAGCTGTCATGTGAGAAGCTGCCCTTCAGAGTCTTAATTTCCCTTTCCCCTCACAACTCGCTAAGATTATTTACAAGGCTCTGGTAACCAAATCTGAAATTAGCCCCTGTCAGATTATTAAAGATTTGTAAACTGCATGAGAGAATAAACTACAAGATGTGTTGTTAAGGAGCTGGATACATCAGTAATGAGCATAGCCAGTTTTCATTATATCATTTGAGGTTAGTATATGCTTCATTTCTTCTCTTTGATTGGGTAGTCAAGGATTTGCCTGCACACTAAGGTTTTCTCTCAGGTAAATCAGCTGCTGATTCTATTCTCTTTCCATCGCATATCAAACACATCCTTGCATCACCAGCAAGAACAGGAAATAAAGTGTATTATGATTTTTTAATTATTATTCAGTATTCTCAGTATATAAAGAAATATGTTTGAGCTGCAGTAAGTCATCAGTACTGCAAAATTTATACAATTAAATGTATTTTATTAACCAGATTTTCCCTCTCCTAAGCTATGTGTTTCATGGAGAAGTTCAAGCTTTCTGTTCACAGTTCATTAAAAATATTTGCTAATTTTTTGTTCACTGAAATGTGAGATTTCGACTCCTTAAGTTCAAGGTGATATTTAATTTTTTTATAAATCCACATGATTTTTTTTGTCTAAAAGCTCAGTAAAACTGAACTAATGGTATCTTTATGTTTGCAATCCATCACACTGGAAACCAAGTCTAAGAAATTGATACATGCAGTATGCTGAAAGGCTCAACAATGTAAATGTTACACTTCCAAATCTGCAGAGATTTGGAGTGACTTGTTAGAAGCTGTCATGAATTACAGAACTTCTTTCTAAATCCGGAAGGCTGTCACAATATTTGAGTTTTTTTTAACTTTCCTATGTTAAAAAATACAGAAACACAGATACAATATATGCCTCAAGATAAGTCTTAATCTGACTGCTGTTTTCTTAGCCCTGAATTTATTGAAAAAATTTACATGATCCAGAATATGGATGATGTGGATGGTCGTCTAAAGCTGAAAGTAAAGAAAAAATGGATACAGCTTCGGTATTAAGAAAATAATTCATACAATGTGATTAGGAGGAAAATTTGGAAACCCCTAACATGGGGTTAGGGGCAGTTATTGCAGTTATTGAATAACATTTCAAGGTGAAGCTAAAAAGTTAAGTCACGTGAAAGATTTTTGCCTTTTTGTCAGTAGACGGAAGAAAATATTCTACATGTTTTCTGTTCCTCATCATTTCTAGGGAAGATGAGGAATTTGGTCATTAGTCACTTACAGCTAGGTGAAATAAATCCATCCAATTTACATTTTTTACAATATAAGACCTCCCTGCCAAAACACATTTTATTCATTGTCATTATTTTTAAGGAACAAATTTCCTAATAATTTATTCACATTACGGATGTGAGTCTGCTTCTACACAATCAAGTTCATCTCATAGATAAATCCACAAATGAAAACTCAGAATTTGGTAAAATCTGGATGCTTGGCTTTTGGCATAAAGTTTCTGGAACTGTAGTTTGAAACTTTAGGGAGTTGGATAATCTGTGGCTGAGTCATTGAACTCCAGATAATACTAAACATTGGTGCAGGGATGTGGTTTACAAATGTTTGAGTCTCATAATTTTACAGCTCCAGCTAACAGTTTGAAAAGTAGTCCAAGTTACCTCAGGGAGGTTTACTAAAAAGGTTTCTTATGATCGTGGAAAAAGGGAAAAGGGCAACTCCTCAATTTCAAGCAAAAAATTGCTGATCTGATAGCTTTCTTTAAGATGTTTCTCTGAAGTTGTTAGTGTCACTGTTGAAATAATATAACAACGTGTCAAAACATAAACCAACTTCATGTTGTATCTTTCCCATGACACAAGACTATATATTTCCTATACCATATGTACAAAAAGTGAATATGACACTTATTAAAGTAGAACAAATAAATACTCATGTATTTATGTTATTTATTGTATTATTTATGGCTGACATGGAAACTTTCAGTTCCTTTATCTCTGCTATTCATTTTTGTACAATTATTCATTTAAATAGTTTCTCCTGAAATGCAGCAGAAATTAAATGTCTATCCACATTCATTTGAAATGAATTAATTCTGTTTAACGTTACTCAAATGAATACAAAAGTAATTAATCATCATTGGAAAGATACTGAAATGCTTTATCCTTTAATATTTTCGTGTAATGCTAGGTTGCATGACATTAGATGTGAACCCATAGTTAAGCCCCTAGATGCAAGGATTTAGGAAATGTTGGGAGGTGTCTACATCTGTTACTAGACTGGGGAATTTTGTTCTCATCTCTCTTTGAAAGTGATACTTATTATGCATGCTCTTTTGAGTTATTAATTTTTTTAATTGGTATGTTTTCTATGTTTCTGGCCTCTGACTCAAGCCACTCTCTTGAGTCAGAGGCCAGAAAAGAGCTGTGTCTGCAGAAGTTTGTTTGGACACATGCAATCTGGTACAAATAAAAGGGTACAGTGGTCAAGATTTGAGGATGGAAAGAGATGTGAATCTGTGCTTCTTCCATAAACAAAAATTTTTCACAATTGTTTCGTAAAGTGTCTCCATCAATTTTCTTTCCAGTTATGAATTCAATTAAAAGATGTTTCCTAAATTCTTAACCAAGGTACATTTGCCTATCAGAGGATAGCAAAAGATAAGTTTATAACAATTTAAATGTCTGAAGAACTGATTTCATAATATATTGCACATAGCTCTCTATTTATTTCCCTCTAGTTTTTTATAATTGCCACCGCCCTGCTGTTCTGTGACATCTCAGTACTAGACAATATTGTGACCTACTGAAAAGATAGAATCAGAGTAATATAAAATGACAGCCTGGGAAGGACCTTAAGTAGGTCCTGCCAAAGTTTAAACAGTCACAAGGTCAGACCAAGTTCTTCAGCACTTTATACATCAGGTCTTAAAAACCTTCAAGACCAGAAACTTCTCAGCTGCTGTGGGCAATCTACTACTCTTCTTGAGAGTCCTGATGAAGAAATGTTTCCCTTATACCCACTTTTACTCCTGCCATAAGCCAATGTGAAGAGACCGACTCAGGGTTTGTGATAACCTCTTCACAGGTACCACCAGGACATCTTGTACCACCTGGCACCTTCCCTTCTCTGGGCTGAACAAAACTAATTCCTCCTCCGCTACTTTATCATCATGCTGTAGCCAGCTTTGACCAGTTTACCATTCCACAGTTACTGCTTTTTTGGCCATTAAGCTTACTGGCTTCAGGAAAACTGGATGAATGTCTCCCAGCATGGATTCCATTCTGGAGAGCAAGGACAGAGTGTGGCTGGGTATAAACATGTGCTGTAATTTGCCTAGTCCTATTCTGCTGATATTCTCATGTAGATAGTGGCCAGTCACTGCAGTAAATACTGCAACAGATATATGACAGGGAAAGGCCATGTCAGATGGAGGTTTTACTGGATCTTCTAATGGACTGTTTGGCTATCTGTCTTCTGAAGGTAATCTTTCTGTCCCTTCTTGTCTAGTTCCAATTTCCTGAAAGTAAATGTACAACTCTGTCCTACCAGAAAAGATCCGTCTTTGAATTCCAAACTTCAGTGAAATAGTTCATGCCTTGACCACAGATTCAGATTTTTGTTCTAACTATTCTCGACTTAATACTTCTGTTCGAGAACCAGAAGTTTATTGTGAATTGCCTAATAGATTTATAATGTAAATTTAAACTGTGAGTTAAAATTGTCACTTAATGTGGAAGCTGAATAACTGAAAAGAATAGCTGTTATATGATCATAAAAAAACTGAGGAAGATACTTCATCATTTTCAGTAAACTACTGCTTATTTTGAAAGGAAGATGAAGAGGAGAGCATGAATATCAGCAAAACTGAAATTTCTGTGATCTGATGGGTGATAATTTTTCTGCATGTGAATAATCATGATAGTGACATCACACTAAGTTTGTCCTTTACATGCATAATTTAAATAAACACTTCTGGTCTTCTAGGCCTTACCACCAAATAAGTGAGGTACTGCTTTGAAGGTCAATTCTAGTATCTGCATAAACATTCTAGCATGTAAAAACCTCCTAACAACCAGATGATGCTTTCAACATGTAATCTGCTCTGTATAACACTGTCATCATGAGAAACAGTTGAATACCAATTTATCTGCAGCTTTGCTGAAAGGTTTATAGCACAGTGAGTGGTAATCACATTAGCTGCCTTTATCACTTGGACTGTACATTACATTAACATAATACAATTTTATAGCTTAAAGAAATATTAAACTGAAATGAAGGCAAGCAGCGCTTCACTAATGGATTTACAACATCTCTTATCCCTACTCAGCTACAATGTCTATAATCAGAGAGAATAATATTTGCACTTCTTTAGAAAGAGCTGTTCATTTCAAACACTGTGTTATTCTGCTAAAGAGTTACCATCTAATTGGTTTGTTGAGAGATGCAGAGACTGCTTTTGTCCCTAATCCTGATTTTAAATTGCTCTAATTTTTTATTCTTGTATCTATCCATAGCAGAGAGAGACACGTGCATACGCACATAGTTCTGTAAGACATTTTGAGACAAAAGTATCTTCATTTCAAGCATAGCACTGAAATTTGGTAAGATGAATAAATAATTCGCCTTGAGTCTTCTAAAAATCTCTGATTTTTCTCTAGGTATCTGAAGTAGCTGGTTTCTCTGGCAGAGAACATCAATAAGTTAAATAAACAGCAAAAGGAATCTAATTAATCTTCTTCTCACCCAAATCATCTCCCTGAAGTAAGGGAAAAGAACACAGCAAACAAAAACAACTGTTCCAGGTCTAAAGAGAGTTTGAATAAGTAACAATGGAAGCATATTTTCCTTGTTTCCCACTCTGACAGAAGCATGAAACTTGAAAATAAGAACCAAAGACATTACTGAAATAATCCTCATATACTTAATCCCTTATTTGATTTCTTTTTGCCAATCCCCATTAAGAAAATTACTAGCATATGGCCAAACACTGAAATTGCTGTGCAAATGGTTTACAGGAATACTTATATCTCCTGTCGTCGTTCCTGAATAGTCCACTATTTGTTTCAGGACTACCAGCATTCCTAAGCCTTCATTTAAATTGTATTCAGCCTTATCATTTGGTAAAGATCTGACCCAGAGCTCACTAGCTCTGGTGAAAATACGGAAAGAATCCAGAGTCTCTTCTAAGTCTCTTGCATCCTTTTATCATCCTCAGTTTTTTGTTTTGTTCTTTTGGAACACAGGAGACATTGACAGCCACAAGCCCTGACTAGTCAGGCCAAACATTTCTATATTGACTTAAGACATGGGGCCAGGGTCTGATATTAAAGAAGTTGCCCACATTTAATTTTCACACCAGATATTCTTAGAAGTCAAAGTATGCTGCTTGTGAGATTTATGTGTAGGAGTGGCCTTGAAGTCCTTGTGTAACTCAGGTGAAGTCTGATTGGTTTTTTCTCCTTTAGCAACTGTTATGTTTTTCTGTAATTGGCTTCCAGGTAAAAAAAATGAGACTTAGAGTTTTTAAACATGATATATGTAATTTTTCCCTGTGTAATTCGCTGATTCTTTGTCCTTTTCATAAATTATTTGCACTTACAACTGATCTGCATTTTCCAAAGTTAAAAAAGATATACAGTGGAATTATACTAAGAAGGAAGAAAAGAGAAAATGTTTTCTGGTTTTTTTGCCTGTTCATGACCTGTTCAAGCTGTTCATGACAGTGGTATTGTTCATTTATGCAATTTGATTTGCTCTGGAGAATTTGCAACAGGGATCAACCACATAAGGGTATATTTATTGAGAGGCTGATAATCCTGCCAACCTTGTGGCTGTCCCAAATGCTCTACCTCAATTTCCAAAAATTTAGAGTCACACAAAGAGTCAGAGATGGGTTGGCAGCCCCACCAGAATGAACAAGTTCACTTTCTTGTTCAGGATTTAATATTTACTCTCTTTTAACAGAAATATAGGAACCTTCCTGTCTCTTCACCACAGGATTTATGGCTTTCTTGCTTATATGTTTATCTAATGGTATTCAAATGTGTGTTTTGGGAATTCTTGTGTTGAAACTTTTCCTACTGAACTAAAAGCTTTTAAATGTGTCAAGCATGCACCTCTGTTTATTATTTTACTCCATCTATGGCTGGCTGGGATTTTTCATTCAGCTACTGTCTCTTCCCAGTATGCTTTCAGTTTTAAAATTTATTTATGATGGTGAGAGAAAAGAAAATGTTTTGAAAAAGCCTCATAAGTGTCGTGCATGGTCATATAAAATTATCGTCATCTTCCCTGTAGATGAACCTGTGGAGCACAGGTTGAATTTAGTTGAATCTCAAATCTTCACATAGATATATATATCTATACACACACCTATGTATATATTGCCTTTCCCTTATGTATTCAGTGTTATTATGTGCTTCTTTCTTTTTTGTGCATAAGGAAAATATGTGGTCTTGAGGCTAAAATTTAACCTAAAAATAAACATTAATTTATTGTTAGTTCCAGTTCAGATACTGACTGCAACAAGTGTGTTGCAGTTTTCTTGTACCTCAGATTATCTAGATAGGAAATAGAGATTAAATGTTGTTAAACTTGCCTCTTGGGGCTATACAGAGACTTGTCATCTTCAGGATGTAGGCAAGAGATGCATGAATTATTATCAACATTGAAATAAATTCATTAACTCCTTAGATATCCTCAATTCAGTGAATCTGGTAAAAAAGGGCACATTTCTTGAAGGAGCTCTGCCTGGACTTTGCGTGGTTAAATGTTGCAATATTATTACTTTCTAGAGTCAGAAGTCAGCAGTTGAAAGCTGTGATTCACAGAAGAAAACGCCTCTGACCTCCTGTAATGGATGGCCAGCTCCCCTTTGGTCTCTGGAAGGGAGATGTGGTGGGGCACTGAATATTTTGAGAGTTAATATATTTGCTATTTAAAAACCAATTTGGACATTAAAAGAAGTCTTCATGTAACAGATTTCATTCATCTGCCTAACACAGTAAGCTTTGATTTAGGCAATCAAGATTTTCTTTATATTTAATTGTGTACACTGTTTTTCATTCAGTCAATGAGTTGTCAGCTTTTCATGTATTTTTAAAGCCTCATGAGTAGACGAACTGAAGTGCTGTTAATTATCAATTAAATTTTCTCAGAGTAGATTGTAAAAAGTTCAGATGAACCCAATTAGGAAGAATGCAGCTTCCTTCTGCACCTCTAGGCTCAATTATTTTAAAGTATATCATAGCACAGGAAAATAATCAAACTTTTCCTATCAATTATAAATGTGATTCTTAAATGAGATGCTGAAAAGTCAGAAATGCATAATTCAAAAGTGAAATTAATAGAAATACATTATTCTTTGTTTGCCTTTTTGTATCTGCATGGCCAAATGCTATTTTTACAAAACAGATGACCTTGTAGATTTGTAGACGTTTTTTATCTGTGATATTTTTGGTTTAGATATTCTTCTTCTACTGGATGCTTGCTATAGAAATTCTTCTACTACTGGGTGCTTGCTGTAAGTGCTGCACTTCTGCTACCCAGTTATAATCATGGTAGTATAAATTTGGATGTTTATTTTGCTAGTTGAATACTCAGGTCTCTCATAGGAACCTGTAAAATTTCCACTGTCCCATCATGTCTTTTCATTTACCTCACTTGGTCAACAACTTTCCCCAGTATCATAAATGTTCTTGATGTTTGATAACACCATGCTGACCCAAGTTTATTTTCTCAGCACGTTAAGCTACTGAAATAACACAATGGAAGTCATTTCAAGAGAAGCTTAGCAAGGAGTGTGTAAATATTCTGGCCCAAAAAAAGAGAAATGTTTTCTGAAAACAGATGATCAAAGCAATGAAGGATGTGCTGTGATCAGGACCTCTGTCTTTGCCAAGAGACATAAGAGACAAATCTGTACGAGGCTGGATTAGACCTCTATTTTGTCTTAAGGCAGAAGAAATTAAAAACTTTGGATAGCATTGAATCTCCCCAACCACTTTAACTGCTCTTGACTGAAATAGCAACCATCTTAGAGCTGGGTTTTGTCTCTGCTAGTTGTAATGAAAGGGTATTCAAATACCACATTGACAGGTGAAAGCATTTCAATGTCAGGACTTGGTGTATTCATGAGCAGTTTGAAATCATGTATTCTTTAGTTTAGTATTGTTTATCTCTTCCCCTTTTCTGTTTAACTCACTTTTGTATTTACAAATAACATTCTTCTCTTAAGACTTTCTATTCCTTTTGTTATCCCAGTAGCACTCACCTTTATCAATGCAGATTGAAGTTTTTTTCCTTTTAATATGAGTGATGAGAGTAGTGTACCGTATTCCAGAGAAGTGAAGTGCAGAGCAATACTAATAACTCAGGTTTTGTATTGGAAGCATATTTCCCTGCATATTCTAGAATCACACTTACCTTTCTCTCAGCTGGTTTCCCTTTGTGACATCTTCTGATCCACTTATAAGGTTAACTTCTTTTTCATTCACTTCTGGCTGATGATCTTCCAGTTTATGACAAATTCTTGGTTTAACTCTTAACTATGCGCCATTGGGGTTACATTTAATCCTATTTCCGTTACTCCACTCCTATAGTCATTCATTTCTTGCATTTTTCAGGAAGCTGATTAGGGCAAGGATTCATCAGTCTGCTTTGCAGTTCTGATGACATCTCTTTGTTTCTAGATCTGCATCAGATTTATCTTTTAATGAAAATCGTAAGCCTATATCATCTCTCTTATATTCTGATCCCAAGGGTCTGCTTCCTATAAGCTTCCCACTCTCTTTTCAGTACCTATTCTTTTTTTTCAATTTAGATTCTTTTGCATTAAAAATAATAGTTTTATTCCTAGAAAGACTTTACATTTTCTGGCTGTAAGTATTTGGATCAGCTTTCAGCTTGATGTTCTTGTACTGTGCACAACAGACATTTGCTTGTGATAGGAATACACATGAAAAAGGAAATATTTTAAAAGCACATGCAAAATCTCCTCAGTATAATAATAGAGTGTTAAGTCTGAACTATGCACAGTACGTCTGTCTTATTCTAAATAAAGACTTTTACACAAATTATCTCAAGGAGGCATCTGATGTGCCAACCTTGAGATGTTGGATATTTTAATGTTCACCACCTATAGCGATAATATCAAGAAAAAGGATCATTAGTGGAGTGGTGGTTGGTCTCCTCCTTGAATTCCAGTTTATAATGAGCAAAATATTCAGGTTTTATTGTATTTCAAAACCTTTAAATAGTGGTGGTGATTTAGATAAATAACTTTTCTATGAGCATGATTATTAGCATCACTCTTTCTTGTGGCACTAAAACACATTTGTTCTTCTTTAAAATTTTTTTTGGGACAGCAGTGGCATATATATCCCTGAGTCAGATTCTGATGCACTCTGAACTATGAAAACGTATCTGAGATCTTTCTAAGATATTATTTGTAAGACAAAGAAATGTATAAACCTTTGCAAATTCAGTCTTGTTATTCCCCAAAAAACAACCATAAGACTAAAAATATTAATGTCAGCTACAATCTTTCCTTCATCTCAGATCAAAAAAACCCAGAAAATGTAAAAATAAAAACAGTAAAAAAATGAGTTTGAAAATTATCACCTTTTTTTTGCTTTCATAAATCTGGGTAAAATGTCTGGTTCTTCATTCCTTCTGGAGACCAATTTTTCTCAACCCCCATACCTCTTTCCAGCTTCTTTCTATCCACCCAAGAAGCAGATGCATATTATGTACGAAAATATGTTTTCAAAAGGAGATGGTTATCTTGAAGCTCTGGTTTGTGTGGTCAACCTTAGGTTTCAAGAAAGCTAATATTTTCTCTCCAGTTGTTTTCTAAAGTCTGTCTCATGTGCCATCATAAAAAGTGCATCCAAAAGTATATTTTCTGGTTAATCTAGTTATTCATTGAATTTATTAATGTATCTCCATTTTATTGTCTGCTCCCAGAAGTATATATTTTCCAGAATCACATTATTCAGCTTTCATCTCTACTCCTTACATTTGTAGGGAAGGAGCATATCAAAGTAATCAAAACCAAAAAAAATGCTCCGCAGTTTAGCTTTTAAAACCCCATCTTATTGTGCTTAGGCTTGATTTCTAATGTTTAAATACTAAAGGTTTGAGGAAATTTGAAAAAAGATATCGAGTACAGCTAATAATGGTAAATAAATGTTGTATCTAAGTGTACTATTTCAATGTTTTCCTTATTTAATTTATCATTTACTTAGGATTTGGAACAGAAGGATAACCCAAACTGTGTGGGTTTATCTATAAATTATATAACTGTATTTTTCTAAAATGAAGTTAAAAAGTCTGAAGAAATGATTAGACCACTCAGGAACAAACAACACTATGAAACCACAAACACCCAAAACTGATTTCATATTTTTTTCAAAATAAGTTTTCATTCTGCTGGTCTTCCTTAAGCTGTTCAAGTTCATGCGCATGCTGAGCAAATTGTCTTTATAGTTAACATATTTTCTACCCACAGGTAATGCATCACCATAACAATCTTCTTCTTGTGGCTCCCTGAGTGGTCCCCTGCTCCCACGGTTCCCCCTGTTTCCCATCTACCAAGCCTATACAATTTTTACAGTGGCAACTCAGCCTTACTGCATTTGCACCAATGTTCAGAAAGGACATCTAATCTCAGAGTGGAGTACCACTTTACAACCAAGTGACGAATTAAATCATACTGCTGTGGAACTGTAGATCAGAATTAGGACTTCTACATGCAAAAAAGTGAATAGTAATATGTGGGCTAGAGTCTTTCATATCTTTGCTTTAAACATTACAAACACTTTGTTAGTTGGCACAAACCCATGCAAATGTCTAACCACTTAAATAGGCACTGTACAGATGATTAGTACTGAACCTGTTTAAATTCTGAAAACATTTATTTACTTCCTTCTGAGACCAAAACATTGGTCATTGCTGAAGATGACTGTGTTTTGTTTATTTTAATTTTTTAGGTTATGCAGACATCTAGATTTTGACCGAGAGTTGCTCATGTGCCCATTCTTGCACCTAGGTGTACACCTCAGAAGGTTGCTTTCTCTCCGATGTGTGGCCCCTATCATCTGACTTACACGTTCCCTTATCTCACATATGGAACTAATTTGAAAATTGCATTTATTTCTGCCTAAAAAGAGAACAGGAAGTGAGATTAAATTTATGTTTTATTTTATAAATTAACAGTTAATTAACAGACTCTGCCAAGTAGTAAAAATGTAGGTTTTGTGTCATATTCTGTTTTTAAAACTTTTTTTAAGCAAGTCTTAGTCATCAAACTATAGCAAAAGGTAATAGTGAAAGGTATTCTAAATTTCTTTTGAAGTTGCTCTATTTTGCACAGAATAATTAAATGCTTGCTGGGTCAAAGGAAAAAAATAGAGTAAGTAAAGCAACCACTAGGGAGAGAAGTAAGAACTGAATATTAGTGGCATTGAATGCCTTACATAATAACTTTAAATACTAAATACAGCAGAGCAGTTCCTATCCTAGAACACTTACTACTGTGGTACTCAGTGATATTTTCTTAGAACATGGATGAACTTTCAAATCTCAACAGGCCCTGAAACAGGCGTTGTAATCCCTATGTTACTGAATTAGAAACTGGGAGTGTCAGAAAGTAGGTGATATATTTCTTGTGTGCTCTATGAGACAAGATTACGACAAGTGAATAGCTTCTAGGAGTAGTTGAAATTGTGACACGTGTCCATTCAGATCTAAAGTGAGGTGACTGAGAATATGCTGTTCCATGAGACTGAAAATATGTTCTTCCATTCGGGCTCTCTTTCTGGCCAGCCTAAACATGCCCATAATCTTTATGCTGGTTTGTGCAGATTTCTTTCTGGAATCGCTACATTGGTACTGTAAGTAGAAACTGGATACTCCAGCTTCAGGCTGTCAAACTCACCAAGACAGCTATATTGGCATGGAGAAGACAACTAAAGTATCAGAGGACTGCTTCTTCCTTTGTATCGTGTGGCTTGAATTGTGCAGGCAATTTATATGTCACACAAAGGACTTTAATGTAAGCTTCTAAAGATATCTGAGTTGTGTTTAGTTAGTTCTTCTTTCCAGCTTCTTCTCCAGTAAATGCTGGCCACCTGTATAGTAGAATGTTGCCTCTAAAATGGTTAAGTTTAAATTAAGCTTATGTTTCTTATATGAAAGGAAAAAATAAATTTAAAAAAACCCAAACAAACAAACAAAAAAATCCACAAAATATTCGGGTAATATTTTACAATTACAAAGTCTAATCTGGACTATGATAAACACATCTTTTCTGTAATATAAGCAAAACTGCTATACATCTCTACAGTAATTATTGCTAAGGTAATGAACACTTAATCTAATTATTAACCTAATTCATTATTAATACTGCAATTTTTTATCAAGAATATTCTAATTTCCTTGTAAATCTGATTTTTGACTATATTGACATAGCCAACCTTTTAAAATTTTGTTTATAACAAAACAATGAAAAACAAGTAAATCTACTATTAAATGTCATTTTAAACGGATTTTTGTCTTTGCACTTCAAATTATATTTTTGCTACTGAATTTCAATTATTAATCCTAGTTTAATGATTAGAATTAAATGCCTTCAGCTCATAAAATTTAGATATTTCAAAATGTGTACAAAAAAAGATAAGACAACTGCAGATGGATTACCACGCTAAGAGGTGAAATAACACTAGGGAGGAAAACTGCACCATTAAAAGTTTTATCTCAACATGTAACTGAAGAAAAGACTACAGTGGCATTTGGGAGGGCTATAACTCAAGCAACAATACAGAATGAAAGTTTGTAATTACTAATAGGAAACAACATCAATCAGATTTGCCCAATAAGTGTCTGAATCCAATACAAGTCTGAAAATAGACAGAAAATGTGTTGGTGAGCCACTACTGCATGATATTTTGAGCAAAACCTTGGTTTTCCTAAAGGATTTATTTGAGAACAAGACTGACAACTTCAGTAATACTTAACAGTTCAAGCCCCTGAATCTTTCTGCCAATGAAGAGCAATGAAATAATGTTTTAAGTGTGCCAAATCTCTTTATAAAAAAGTAAACCACCCTATTAGAAATTGTACTTTCTGCTGACTTTCACAGGAGGTTAAACTAGTTAAAATTTATCTGGAAAAGAACATAACAATTTTTTTCTGATCCTTTCCTTCATGATACCAAGTGGAGGAGAGGGTAGGCAGGCAAAGGATCTGAGGTGCTGTACAGAAGAGACATAGCAATCAGGAAACAAGACAGAACTGGGACCACCAGAAGCACAGGGATGTAAATAAAGAAGTTCTTGTGTCACAGTTTTGCTAGGGAATCTCTTATTCTCTTGATGGGGAGTCAGCACACTTGAGTGCCCTCTGAAATGCCTGTACAGTAATGCACACAGTCTGGAAAACAAACAGAAAGAATTAAGAGTCTGTGTGCAGTTACAGGTTTACGACCTCAATAAAAGAGACATCATGGGGTAGATCACATGACAGAGTGCTGCAAAACACAGGCACAGGCTCCTTAAGAACCACAGGCTGGGAATGCAATAGGGAGTTGACCTACGTGTGAGAAACAAGCTGGAACACACAGAGCTCCGCCTTGTGAAGAGCGATGAGCTGAGAGCTGCTGTGTTGGGAACTGGTGGGCAGATCAATATGGGTCATTCCTAATTGGAAAGGAGTAGTCGATCTTTGTCAGACAATGTGAAGAATTCTCATATTCCCAGTCGCTGGTTCTTATGCCTGACATGTCACTGTGACATCTGCTAGAAAGACAACATGGCAAGGCAAAAGCAAACTAGGACGTTTCCGAACTGCGCTGACAACAGCCTTCTGACACAGGTGATCCAGGAACTAATGAGTGGTGCACCTGATACTTACAAACAGGGAAGAAGTGGTTAGGGATGTGGAATTCAGAGACATCCTTGGACTGCAGGAACCAGGGATAATGGAAATCAGGATCCTAAGAGGCTGGACTAGGGCAAAGAGCAGAATCAACACCATGGACATCAGAAGCACAGATTTTGGCCTGTTCCCTTTGATCAACAGAGACAAGCGAAGTTCTACGCTTCGGGAAGGAATAACCTTACGCAACAATGCCTTTTGGGGCCAACTGGCTGGAAAGCAGTTTTGTAGAAAAAGACCTGGAGAATCTAATGGAAAACAAATTAAGTAGGAGCCAACAATGTGCCCTCATGACAAAGCAGGCCAAGGAATCCTTGGCTGTATTAGGAGAGTTCCCAGGAAGTCGAGAGAGGTGATCCTTCTCCTATACTCATCTGTGTCCAGTGCTGGGTTCCTCGGTACCAAGGAGAAATGGAGCTCCTGGAGAGGGCCCAGCAGAGGGTTATAGAGGTGTTTAAGGGACTGGAGCACTTCTCATATATGGGACTGTGTAGCGTGGGGGAGGGTTGGAGGGGGAGCCTGTTGGCAGTCAGTCACTAACAGCATTCCCCAGGGATCAAGTATAGGCACCAATACTATCTAACATCTTCATTGATGATCTGGGTGATGAGGAAGGGCCCATCACCATCATCATCCTGATCAGGTTTGATACAAAACCTGGAGAAATATCTATAATATACTCTCTGGGTGTGCTACCATTCAGAGGGACATGAACAGGCTGCAAAATAGAGCATATAGGAATCTTTTGAAGTTCAGCAAAGGCTTCAGTTGACCTTGCTTGAACAGTGGGATTGCACTACATAGTCTCAAGAGTTCCCTTCCAGCCTCAAAAAAAAAGTGATTTTGTGATTCAGTACTTGATGAGGTACATTCTGCATTTATTTTCACTGATGTTGATAGGATATTATTAAGTGTCTAACCCCTAGAGGCACACAATGAGCAAATGCCTCAGAGGGCTATGTACTATCCTGTATTTAGAAGAGATCATATCATAGGTTAACAATCTTCAACAAGGGCTGTAAAAAATCAGCTGTAAAAGACTTTGGAACAGCTCACTAGGACGGACAACTGACTAATTATAGCTCAAGAAAAGTGTGCTATGTAATTTCTAAGGTGATATTCCAAAGCTCATCAGAGTAATTTCCTTCACATCTATGGGCGTGAATCAGGCCCCTTTTGAATAAAAAAGCAGGCAGTGAATAAAATGCACAAATAAGGAAACATTTTAAAAATACCATAGACAGAAAACATCTACCTCATATAACACTTTTTTGACAAAATAAAGAAGGAAATCACATTATCAGGAATCTGGCAATTATAGAATAATTATGGAACTGCTATTGGATGGATCTTTAAGAAACAGAAAACTAATGAATAAGCAATCTGGCCTCAATAAATACTCCTGCCATGTGTGCTGCAGCTTGTTACCTAACTTGTGATCAGCTGTCTGAGGGTAAACTGTGCAATGAAACAACCTGTGTCAAAATACTGCTCTTCTTATTTACTGTATTTAGAATATTTTTAGCAATTTTAAAATTTAATTTTGGAAATGATAAAGCCTTCTTTAGATTTATTAGCTTTACTGTAAGACTGGAAAGGCTATAAACTTCAGATGAGAAGAGGCAGGACTTGGTGCCTGAGGAAGAGGGAGTCTAATTTAGCTTTTGCATCAAAACTGGAGAGGGTAATGAAAGCCCAGCCTAAAGGCTGGATTTGTAAAGGGTATTTAGGTGTCCGAAGGTGTAGATGCCTAGTGTGATCTCAAAAGCATTAAACATGGGTTTTATGTATGTTTCCAAAAATGAAGAGCCTGCTTCAGTCTGCCTAGGTACCTTTCAAACTAGATCCTAAGACTGTGAAATGTGGCTCACAAAACAAGCAGCGCTTCTTGTTCCCAAGTCAGATTATTGCTGAGCCTTAAACTCATTTATAGTAAATCTGAAATCTCTTTTTAGAGACAACTTGTAGACCTTGGATGAAAAAAGCAGAAACACAATTTTTAGTTTGGTTTATATCAAATTACTATCAAATATATTTATATACATATCTCTTATGTGGATGCTCTTAAGTCTTGCTCTGAATCAGGAAAAAATTACCAAAAATTTGGCATGCCCTCTTCCAGATAAGTTTTCACTAAGTTAGCTGAATTGGCTTGTAAAACACATAATTTGATGAAGTCAATGCAATATTGGGTATAAATGTAAACCAGCAAAGATGTTTCCCTATGCTAACACTGAAACTAGTGACTAGTATCTATCCTAACTGATCCTTTACACATGGGAGAGACATAAGGCTGTATGTGGTTATAGAAATACTTAGACCCTTTCAATCAGAAGCAAATCTCAGGGAATTGCACAATGAAAAATATTCTGAGACACAGGCTTTGAACTTTTTGGATTACGTCTGTATTCTTATTTTCTCAAATATATGCATGTACTTCTGAAGGACTTTCTGCTATTTGCCTGAAGCAGAGCTGTAATCAGTTCACATACATGATTTAATGGAAGTCCACTCCATTTGTTGTGCGGGAATTATTCATGCATGTGAAGAAGAAAAGAGATAATTTCTTCTTTTTTTCCGTCATTTAACCGGCATTCACTTTTAATTGTTTAGTGAGAGCATCTGTTCACTTTCTTTCATATTATCAAGTAGTCAATGAGAGAAGAAGCTATAAAATTGGAAGGAGATAAATGAAAATGACAAGGAAAATTTAGATCAGGTACCATGAAAAATGACTGACTAAAAGACTTGAGGGAAAACCTCCCAGAGGAAGTAATGAGGGGTGTTAATCGAGAGGTGTGCAAAATACAATTGAAAAAAATTAGTTATCAGCAAGTGTGCATTAGCGAATGCAGCAGAGAACCTAAGCAGGCTACCAGACTTACAGTGAGCCACTACTGTTGCCTTGAAACATGTTCCTGACCATAGAGCCTCAGGGTTAGCAAGCTCATGCACTAAAAGACTTAATTAGAGAATGTAATGGGGTAATATAGTTGATAGCCATCTTTTACATTAAAAAAATGGACAAGTGGACTGCTTTACTAGTACTAAAATGAAGAGTTTGAATCCATGTTTTCTAGAGCCACCCAGACTTCCTCTGAGTAGGAAAACAGTTTTTTAAAGCACAAATTAAAAAAAATTGTGATCATGGAGAGGATGAGGGAGATGAAAGAATTTTGTTGACCAGTGGGTCTGAAGATGGAAAGTAGAAGAATTTTAGCTTTTCAAAGAATGCCATTTCTTGAACGTGACAGTGTTACCTCCATTACTGGTGTGATATACCTTTAGTGCAATCTCCTGGTGATAGTCTGATGATTCTTGTAGTTTGATATACATTCAGCCTCCTCAAGGATGAGGGGAAAAACAGTGAATCCCTTCTACTTTCTGGAAAAATACAGCAGTTGCTAACCAGTATTTGGAACAGGAGAAATATTTCCTCTTCACACTATAAAAGTGGCTGTAGCAGAAATTTCTATGTTCAGACTGGGAAATCTTAAAAACTGCTGTGGGCCAATGTAATTCAAAAGAAAGCAGGGCAGCACCCAAAGACAACTGGATTTCTAGGGCTTTACAAAACTCCAGGAAGTTTTATTTTGTTTTGTTATCAAACCTTATGAAGCTCCAATTTTTTTAAAGATTGTCACACCCATTACACTTAACCCAAGACATGTGCAATGTCCCACTCTTCAGCCTGTCTAAGCTCTTTTGTCACAGCCTGTTCTAAAACTTGTCTCGCAATATATTCTATTTTAAATAGAGCCCAAGAAAAGATTTAAATTGTTCTGTCATTAAAAGAGTTAGTTAGAAGTCCAAAAGACCTCAAATATTAGGTAATTTTTGAAAAATCTTTTGAATTTCAAAATTAACTTTTTCTTTCCAAGAGAGCAAAGAATAAACCATTTTATTTTGCCTTTTAGCATACTTCTTTGTATCTTTATATACCTCATTAAGCTGAAGGTTTTTAATTTATTTTAACTGAAGTTGGCATAACATAAAGTATTGCAATATTGAATAGCACAATAAACAACTACTAATTTAACTATACAGTTTAAACCTAGATGTGTTTGGTAATTCCTAAGGTCCAAGAACAAAGAAACAGAAATCTCCATTCTATGTTCTGAAATCCAAGGTTTTAGTTGCCTGCAAGTTAGCCTACTAAAGCCAAATCATCCAAAGCAGTTATTGAATAGAATCCTATCTATAAGAAGGATAAAAATTTAGCAGCCTAAAAGGTCCGGGGAATAAGATCTTTATCTTGGCAACTGTGCCACATTATATATAATATTACTGACATGAAATGGAAGTGAAAACTGACTCAATTTTTCTAAAATAAGACCAGCTTTTTTCACATTATTGCACTCCAATATGCATCACACCTCTCTCCCAAGAAATTATTATTCCATTAAGCATTTAAAATTTGATGGTTGTGTTACAGTGGAAAAATTCTTAATGTATTTTAGAAATACAAGCTGGAAGCAAAATGTGATTTTGCTTTCTTTTTTTAATTGGTTTGGTTTGAGGTTGTATCTTTTTTTTCAATTAATTTAAAATAATTCTGCTAGAACTACAAACAGCTGGGTTTTACTTATTACCTAGGCTACATTAATGCTATTATGTGTATTACTGTGCTCTCAGAGGTTACTGCTAGGAGTTCAGCAAACCATAAGGCTTTTCGCTCTGCTTTTGTATTTGCACCTTGATTTCTCTGCATCTGGAATTATGACTTTCTGGTGGAAATGTTCTAACCACTTCCCTCACAGATCTAGACAGGACCACCTCGTGAGTAGATTTTTTTATTTTTTCATTTGGTGGAATGGGCTAAAAGCAGAATTTTAGCAACATGACTATGAATCCATCTGAAATGAAGATGTGCTCATACTTTACCACGACAGTGGTAGTGGTGATATATGTAAACCCCTAAACCAGAACACAGAATTACATAAATGCCAAGCGATGTAATTTCCAGTCTCTGGCTTTATTGCAGGTGCTTAAAATTGTAAGGTCTTTTAAAAACTTTTAACTGGTGTCATATCATATGAATGACATCTAATGATAAATTTTGGAGCATATAATCATTAAAACTTTGTGATATTTTGGTTGTATAGCTCTATTGTAAAAATGTGGTGAGTAGGAAGGAACTGTCCTGATGACAAAGGTGAGTACTACAATGTTATCAGAACAAGAATGTTATCAAAGAATTATTTCCACTGCTACACAGTAAAAATGAAAAAGCGAGTACTAATGATGCTCAGAAAGAAATTTAATATTTCCAAACAACAGTCATAGGCTGTCACACAAAACTATGTGATGGTGCCTAAACATAAGGGATATACCTATTTTTTAAGTTATCTACATTTGATAAAGACATTTTATATGCTCAAGCCTGGGGGTGGGTATGAGGACTGGGTTCTAGACTTTTCTACATAGGAAAGCATACAGGCAGGAATAACAATATCTCCTTAACAAGGCATCCGAGTATTGCCTTAAAGGTGACTTGTACAATGCGAACTGTCAGAACATTTGGGGTTTTGATAAATGAGCCTTATATATAGGAGGTAGAAACAATTTCCGCAACTGATAACATCAGATCTTTATTTCAAGTGCACCTCTAGTTGCAGTCTATATCCCTGCAGTGTGACCATTTTTCCTAATTAAGATTATCATCTCTGCCAGGCTGAACTGTATCTACATCAATTAACTTATTCAAATTGATTATGGAATAGGGCCTAGAAGGAATAATGTGGCACTCAGTGATATTTTCTTTCATATGTGTCTTTACACATGCCTTTGTCCTTTGCTTTGATCTCTAAAAAGTCTCACTGAATTGCAAATTCCACTCACCTCATTGAGACAAGTGCCAGCCTACAATGCCTTATCTGTGGGTAGAACACATTATACAATATGGGCACTACTGCAAAACCAGTAATCAAAGTGATAACACTTTCAATTTTATTATGTTTTCCTTGCCTAGGACCAAATGATACTGATTTTTACACAGAGGCCTTTTTAACCTCAGTAGCACTGTATGGAGAACAGTGATTTTCAGACTTAAAATACTGATGAAACAAAAAAACTAGGCTTTTTTTTTTTTACACTAAATAACTTACCAAGGTATGTCTTTCAATCCATTAATATTAATTTCATTAGAGTCTATACAATAATAACATTACCTGGGAAAAGGAGATTGGCTTGAACAGTGAGAATAGCTTCATGTACTTCAAGGAGGGACTTATCCATGGAGGTACTTTATTTTCTTCAGAAATTTTGTTTCCTCCTAAGCCACACCATTTACAAAGAAAGTGATTACCAATTGCTTCATTGCTGCAAACACTCTGTTATAGTGAAGAGCTGCTGTGTAATGATGATAGTATTCTCTAACATTTTATTAGTAATGTCATGATTGACTTAGACCTTCTTTCATACAGCACCTGCATTTTCAAATTTCCTCATCTTTCTTAACCTTTCCAGAACTATTTCAACTTCATGCCTAATATTTGATATTATTAATAGGTTTGTGTAGACTGTGATATAATAAGCATTTTGTCCTAAACAGTTGAAGTTTTGCCACAATGAATGCCAGGATTCAGACTAATCTCTGGTAACATAGGAGAAAGCTTTTCATGCATGTACTCTCTTTTCCTGCATGTACTCTTGGTCAAGAGAAAACAACTGTAAAAGTTAAGCAGACAATATACTAACACTGTGCTTCTGAGAGGTCTGTGTTTGCTAGCGAAGAGACATATGCCAAAGTGGGCATTAGTTTCAAGTATTGTAAAATAAGTTTCCAAAGCATATATGCCCTACACTGTGTAGTCATAACCTCACTCTTGGACCTTGAGCTGAGGAAACTTGTCTTTTAATCCATCTGGAAAAGAATTATGAGGAAGAATCCAAGGATGAATAAATTGCTGGACTTGCAAGTGTCAGTGATACGAGCCTTTGTTTTGTTTTCTTTTTGTGCAGATAGAATGATTTCCCAGACACAATGGGCATAGGCTGACTTGCTTGACTTTGCCTGTCCCTACCCTAAACAGCACAGCTATGACACAGCAATACACTGCACCAAGTGCTTCAGGGGTCAGGATCGTTTGTAAAAATCAGGGGTTACAACATGTTGCAACTTTTAAAAAGATGTCTCAGGTGGCAATGCATCTTTCAACTGAAGTATTATTCAATTATTTTCAGAAAACACTGAAATGAAAATTATTTACAGTTGGTCTTACATTTCTAAACAAAGGCCAGAGTCTGTGTAGCCAAAATTATCTCTTTGCTGCTTTCTTGAGGGAGGATATGGGAGATGTTAACTTACCCTCCTAAGACAGTTCCAGTTTTCTGAATACTTCTGTAGAAATTGCATTCTTATTTCAAATGAGCTGGACAGAAAAATTCTGATGAAACAAAACTGTGTCAAAATTACAATTCATTAAGTTTGAAATATTTGTGCAGGGGAAACACAACATTTTGGCTTTAATATAATGACATGCAGCCCAGGAATATGTTCTGTGCAAAACTCATAAACATATATATATATATATATATATATATATACACACTGGAAATATATACTGCCTTTTTTACCTACTCTACAGCTCAGAAACCTGTGTGGTATTTTACTGCGCTGGGTTCCTGCTCTATCTATCAGATAAGATAGTTAAACCTATCAAAATTTAGTAATAGAGGATATACTTGATTTTCTATTTACTTTATCCCTTTATACCCACTTTGAAATCAAGGAAATGTATTTTGGGAGTGTGGAAGTGGACAGGTAGTTTGAAGACACACAGCTGTATTTCTTAAAATAAAAAGGTAAAATTAGCCAATCAGGTAATTTCCTGTCCTACAAAACAGTCTTACAAACGATGCAACCTTGCAAACTCACCTTCTTTGTATTAAAGAACATCCTTTTGTTTTCTGTTCCTGATATTTGAAGTAGAAAACAAAATTAGATCAATAAGTTTATCTTTTGTTAAAGGCTAGAAAATTGTGGATGATGCCATTCCAGGACAATGCAATATTAGGACTACATATGCTGTATGCATTCAACATTTAACAATAATTATAGAAGCATTTTTAGGGCTTGCCCATATTAATATTTCTTTACTTTGAAGGAAGAAATTATTAAATGCAGTACTGGAAAAACGTTTAGTAGGAGAATACATTTTAAAACATGACTGCAAGTGTCCTTTATTGCTGTTGAAGAATTAATCAAGACTATCTTTGGAGGAGCTGTAAGAGGAGTTTTACAGGAGAAAAACCATCAGGGTTTGGTCAGTGATTTTTATATGTACAGCATTTAGGATAAATATGTCTAAACTGAAACGGCAACTCTTAATTGTTTTTAACAAAAACATTAGTAATCATATTGTTAATTTATTAAAATACTGTGTGATTCTGGAAAATGTTTCTTTTCTGGAGCATGCCCTCCTACAAAAAAAAAAGTAAACTCTTTTCAAGTCTTATCCTTGGTATCTCTATCTAAAGTTTACCCTAGTGAGGAATGTTCATCTACTGGCATTGAACTTTGAGCAGGATTAGTTGACACAATGAATAATTCCAATTAGTGACTAATTCTAAATTAGTACCCCCCACTTTATTGATGAAAGTAGACTGAACTTCAGTCATACCATTTCAATTTAACAGAATTATCCCTCAGTGTTCCAAAAAGTCATAGTTTTCTTGACAGTGCTTTCACTTGAACAAAAAATCTCCCTTGATTTCACTGGAATTCAAATAAAACCAAAGCTGGAAACTTTAGACACCCTTAGCTCCCTTTGACAGGTTTTCTGTAATAGATTTTTCTTCTCTAAGTCCTCAGTCTGAGAAAATAAGAACACCATAAATATGTCTTTTAGTTTTCATATTTATAGAGTTGCTCACTTAGGCTGGAATCCATCACTTCCATTGTTACTGGTTTCTACATTAATTTTGGTCACCACTACAGAGCAGTTTAGCACCTTCAAAACAAATTCTCCACCAAGCCACACCAAGATTCTGTGAACTTTATGGTTTGCCTATGAGTAATATTATTGACTGACTTACAAATCTGCAGATAGAAGTGATGTACTTGCCTACATGTGAGCAAATCTGGACTGCTCATTCACTGCCACGTCCTTTTTTATACCCATCTGAACTTTGCTTAAACACATTAATTAATTTTTTTTTTTTTTAATATTTGTATACAGAAATATGCATGTTGATTTAAAATTGGAATTAGTGTTTTTCATCAGGAGTTCTGCTTGAACATAATGTAGACAAATGCATATAGCAAAAGGGTAGACATTTAAACCCATGGATGCTAGGAACTATACTAGGCCCAATGATGCTGTGAGCAAAAAATAATCCAATTTCTCACTTAAAATTATACATAGTGATGACACTTCATTACTCATCTTGATGACCTACAATAATGATAAAATTAATGCATTAGTCACATGCAATCAAATTGGCTCCCAGTAAGTAATGCAGTCTGATTACGAACAGCCTTTGTTTCAAAATTTCCCCTTCTTTTCACTATACAGCAAGTGATGCCCTTTGATTGGGGGAAAAAATGAACTGAATTTCAGAGGGCAAATTAATTATAACAAGACACCTGCAAACACTATTTTTTTAACCAGAATAAATTTCTGTGAGGTTTGAGTTTATTGACAGGGCACGACTAAGAATTCAGTGAAAATACACTTCTTCTTTGAAGCATTATAATCAAAAGTGAAATATTTTCTTCTTTTTGTAAACCTATCTATATGATATACTTTTGGAGTCCTGTGGCTTCTGTAAAACCAGATACTGCTACTTCAGTCTTATCCTCTACATCTCACTGTCTGCAACTTCTCCTGCTTAGATGTGTTTGTGTGGTAATACTAAGTTTGAAGACAATATATCAGGACACCAGCTTTTTCTGCTCAAATGAAGGAAAATTGCAAATTAGATAATTTTATACAAATTGCATGCAAATTATTTAGTACTTCTAGCTATATTGGCTTGCAGATATGTGTACAATTAAAATGTTGACATAAACAGACATGAAGGCTAGCAACAATATCGCTGATGTTTCCATCAACTGTCATGTAAAAAGAGGTTCTCAACTATGGCCTTTTTCTGTTTACATTTTATGTTTTCAAGCTCAAAGTTCTCAAAGCTCCAATCTGAATTTAAAATTAGCAAGCACAGGAGAAATTGAAATGTTTCAATGATGTGTGTTACATCCTCTAGGTACTGAAAGAGGAATAAGGTATTGTGCCAAGAATAGCTGCTGCCAGGTAAGACTATTATAAAATTTCACTGGTTTTCAAAAAACTCTGGAATGTGACACACTGCCAAGTGAGCTTTTAAAAGAGAAAACAAGCAACAGATTTTAAAGTGATGCTTACTTTGTATCAATATATTAGAGTAAAAATACTAGTGTTAATTCCCATCCCCCCACTTTACTAACAGCTCATATTAAGCAAAAAAGAACTCCATTTATTTAGGGAAATATATTGAAAAATTTCATAGCTTCAAAGATACAAATATTAAACCCGATTATCCTGATATTTCTGCTTAAAGATATTTTTATCATCGTAATATCTTCAGTAACAAAAAGGTTACCTGATATACTTTGCAGCATTGAATGCAACATCAGCAAAGATAACATTATCATTTTACTTATATTAATTTATGTATCTAGATTACAAGATAAGGTCATATGATATGTAGTGAGAGCTTTGAAAACATCCTGTTTTCTTACATATGCTTTTTCTTAGTTTATCTTGGTATAGTTTCAAGTTATAATTTTATAAAATTATAATAAAAATAAAGAGAACTAAATAAAATTCTCATTCTTGTTGAGTAGCTGCATACCATAGATCTTTGATTTTTCTCTTACTGCTGACATTTAGTTGAATTCCAATGACATCAACACTAACTCAGTAGTCCCACTGTACCTTTCCTGTACTATATTTACTGATTATTTAACAATAATTAAATATTGCAAAGGGTCTAAAAACTGAGCTGATATGCAAAAATTGAGTATAAGAATTTTAAATTAACAGCACTGAGAAGGGACTACTAATACAAAATAATTACAGGAACATTTTGAGAGAAAAGACACCCTGAAATATAAAATGCTTAAGAAAAAATCTTCTGTGATTTTATTTAAAAAAAAAAGTTCTGAAACCCCAGACTATGTTACTAATATGAAGGGCAAAATAATAACTGTGATGGTCACATAATCATACCCTTGGAGTGTCATAAGTTTTCACTATAAGCCTGCTGGCTGGAAATATTTTGCACAAAGGAAGAGACACATCTCCAGAAGGAACAATAAAGATGATTAATCTGGCAGACAAACTACTGAGTGGTAGGTTTCAACAGCTTCATGTGACTCTAAAATTGCCTTGTTGATTTAGGACAGTAACTATCTGCTTAGCACACTTCCTTTACCAAGAAAGGATAACAGTTAATACACCACAAACAGAATCAATATTAAAGAATGGTTTAATATACAGAAAGTCATACAAATTATCACTGTTTGAAGTGCCATATGAGGCCACCACCAACAACCACAACTGGATGATATATTTCCTCAACTAAATGATAAATGATTTCAGGGTAGTGCGTTAGGACATCCAGAATTTTAAATAGCAAATATTTTAAAACAAAATGTAGCATGAAACAGAAACAGCAGACATAATTATACTATCCTGTGGAGAAAACAAATGGATCTCCATTTTCAGAGTTAGCTACCAATTGGCTTCTATATGATATTATACCCTTCTGACACTTAGGGTACTCCTCTTGTATGGTCAGGCAGGTCTCCTGAAATGAAGTTACTAAAACAAAGACAAAACAGGGAAATTCAGCCTTTTCTTTTGCCTGAGAAGGTTTGTTTCACATATATTGGTGACTGTTATGGCAGATTTTGGCATCTTGATTAAGCATCTTAAAACCTACACCACTTATTGCTTTGTAATGTTATCCTTGTATTCAGAAGAAGAATTGCTAAACTGTAAATCACTGTCACCAATTCTCAGACATGAGCACAGGACAAGTGAATTGCATAGAACAAACCAGTGTATGTGAGACATCCTTCTGCTTCGCTCTATTCTGTTGTGTCCTTCCATAGCAATAAAACAGACTACTTTTTCACCCTGCTAGACTGTAATCAACTCACATTTGCATTTTTAAAAAATTAATAGAATTGGAATAAATACATAGACCTACCTTTGTTATTCCCCATTACCATCCTCTACTAGTTTTCATTAAACACATTTTTTCAGAAATTGAAAAGGCAAACCAGGTGTTAGATTATTTATGTTTGACAAATTCATATAATTTAAATAATTAAAACTAATTTGTGTTGAGAACTACAGTTGCATTTTTATTAGAGAAACAAGTACAAATAGGCATCACTACAGAGCTGTTTATTCAATAATGAGATTAAATGAAATGGATTTCGTTGTCTCAATACTTTGATTAATGTGGCAATTGGAACTTCTGTGCCCTAACAATGTGGAAACAGCTGCTTACCCACTATAATTCTGTAAAACTTTTTTTCTTTAAAGCTACACTTTTTAAATTATCCCTAAAAATATATTGTAGGCAAAATATTGAATGTTTTCAGTTTAAACAATATTTGCATTAAAAACCTGAAATTAAAATACTTTTTAATTTAATCACAAGAAAGTTTCATTTACAAATAGCAGTATATGTTTATTTGTAATGTAAACCTTTCTGCATATCTTTTGCTTATATAATATAGATGTTATTGTATTAATCTATATAGAAAAAATACTCTACTTTTAAAATAATAATAAATTCTAAATTAATTATCCTATAATAGGGAAGTACAATTTTAAGAGAAAAATATATGAATACAGCTACAAGCAGAACGTGCTGTGTGTAAAATTGCCTGCCAAGAACCAGTTAAAGCAGCACAGTACTTACCCTTTGAACAAAAGGCATCAACATATAATTGCAAGAAATTGTTATAGACTATTATATTTTTGAGGAAAAAACAAAGATGCAAAACTTCTGGAAGCAAACATACTTATAGAATTATAATAGAGTATATTGTTTTCTTTTCATTAAAGATTTTTCAACCATTTTTTATTAGAGATGCAGCATATTATATGTACAGGGACTGCATTGCACCAGATAGGGACACGCTAAGCCATGTTACTCTTGCATTTAAAAAATACCACTTGAATCTCTATCACTTATAGAATAAACCAGTCTCAGCTTGTGAATCTGTGGTAAACAATAGCCCTCAATCCACCCAAAATCCACATCAAAGCGTTTAAAATTTGGAGTACGCGGACATCTTGTCTCAAGTGAAACAGACATTTAGGAGTCAGCAGATGGACTAAAGAGCGTCCAGACAGAAATGTGTGAGCATTATCAATAAGCATATAGTAATTTGCATGACCCATCCTTAAATTTTTTAATGATACTATGACATAGGGATTCAATTCACTGTAAAATTACTAAAATCTACCAATTGTAATGCTTTCAGACTGTTTATTTTTTTTTTCCAATAGAAAAATAAATCTCATACATTCGAAGTGGTACACAAAAAGACTGGGATAAAATTGATCAGATTTCTTGATAGCACCATTTACACATTCTTTAAAGTAAACATTAATATGCACTTTCTTAGAAAGCGATATAAATATATATATATAAAAATACAGGACGTGCTAACCTCTGTTAACCATCTGAATGTGATGGAATAATCTATTTCTACTGTGCAGGTAGGCTTGTGCATGGTGGTGTGGCAATATAATTTTAAAAGTTTGTTACAGATGTGATGGGAAGCTGGAAGGAGTCGAATAAGCAGAAAAAAGAGCTTAGATCTACTGTAAGCAATGAGTCGGAATGAGCCGTTAAAGGTTAGAATTTATCTTTGTTTCTGATCATTCAATGAGAAAAATGACTTCCACAGAAATAGATACCTTAAAACTGCTTGGGGAAAGGGTGGCAAGGGTGAAATAGGATTGAAGTCCTACAGGTAATAGCAATAACTGGAAGTGCAGACGAAATTGTTCTTCAGACCAAAGAGGAACGCAGCCGTTTAAAAAGTCTAAGTGCAATGCTGTGGTGCTGAAAGAAAAGCTCCTGGTGAAAAAGAAAAAAAGGGCAATGCGGCTCCGAGCGGCAG